>QNTS01000024.1:473972-499864 GCA_003317085.1 Hucho hucho
TGACCAAATACTTATTTTCCACCATAATTTGCAAATAAATAAATTAAAAATCCTACAATGTGATTTTCTGGATTTCTTTTTCTCATTTCGTCTGTCATAGTTGAAGTGTACCTATGATGAAAATTACAGGCCTCTCTCATCTTTTTAAGTTGGAGAACTTGCACAATTGGTGGCTGACTAAATACTTTTTTGCCCCACTGTAAGAGCTAAAATAAATCACTTACCTTTGGAAGAATTTCTGCTGAGGGCATCCCAAGTGTCCAAGGAAGACATCCAATGGTTCTATGTTAGAAAAAGTCATTTATTATATCCAGAAATCTCAGTTTGGTTGGCGCTTTATGTTCAGAAAATCCACCGTCGAGTCACCCGTTGTACAGTCAAGAGTTGAAATTATACCTATCAACTTTGCCCAAACAAATCAAGCATCATTTATAATGCATCCTTAGGTATCCTTTTATGAATATTAACGATAATATTTTACACGGATGATATCCTAAACGATATAAAAGGAAAATAAAGTGGAGCACGCTCATGTTCTCGTGCCCGGGAAATGTTGACATTTGTGCTTCCTTCAGTAATTCTTCTTCTGTATGGTTCTGTTCAGTGATAAAGCCTCCAAACACTGTCTAAAGACTGTTGACATCTAGTGGAAGCCATAGGTACTGCAATCTAGGAGCTATTATAGATGGATTTCAATAGGAAGTCTATGGAAAAGAGGAAATGTCACAAAAATCTAACAGCATTGTCAGATTTCAAAAAGGCTTTATGGCGAAAGCAGAACATTTGATTGTCTGAGGATATCGCCCCACTCAAACTCAATTAGCATAATAACATAAACAGCAAAGGTGTCACAAAACTTAAAAATAGCATAAAATAAATCACTTACCTTTGAAGATCTTCCTCTGTTTGCAATCACAAGGGTCCCAGGAACACAAATAATGGTTGTTTTGTTCGATAAAGTCCTTCTTTATATCCCAAAAAGTCAGTTTAGTTGGCGCCATGGAGTTCTGTAATCCAGTCATTCAACATGCAGACAAAGAAATCCCAAAAGTACCAGTAAAGTTCGTCCAAACAAGACAAACGATGTTTCTAATTAATCCTCAGCTTGTCAAATATATAAATAAACGATAATATTTCAGATGGAGAATAGTCTGTTCAAAAGAGAAGAAAAATAACGAGTGCGCGCACACAGTCACGCTCGCAAAACAGTGGTGTCCATTTCAACAGCCACTTGTAAGAACTTCTATTTATTGTTTGTTTTTCAAAAAACAAGCCTGAAACCATGTCTAAAGACTGTTGACATCTAGTGGAAGCCATAGGAACTGCAATCTGGGAGCTAATTCCCTCTATAGACAATAGCAAGTCAATGGAAAAACTGTGACATCAAAAAAACACATTTTCCGGATGGCTTTTTCTCCGGTTTTCGCTTGCCATATCAGTTCTGTTATACTCACAGACATTAGTTTAACAGCTTTAGAAACTTCAGAGTGGTTTCTATCCAATACTACCAATTATATGCATCTCCTAGCTTCTGGGCCTGAGTAACAGGCAGTTTACTTTGGGCACGTCAGACTGTCCGAACTTCCGAATACTGCCCCCTAGCACATAGAGGTTAATCAACAATGTCACCAAGCTTCTCTACACATAGAACCCCCATAATTCTCTGTGGCAGAATCCCAATACAACTCACTAGGTTCATTCTCTGATCCTAATTCTATGATTGGATGGACAACATGTCAGTTCATACTGCAAAAGTTTTGATTGGTTGGAGGACGTCTTCCGGAAGTGGTCATAATTACCATGTATGTCTATGGAAGGGGTGAGGCCTACGAGCCTCCTAGGTTTTGTATTGAAGTCAATGTAGCCAGTGGAGGATGGAAGCTAGCTGTCGTCCGGCTACACCATGGTGCTACAGTGCTGTTGAAGTTACTGTAGACCTTGATTGCAAAACAGTGTATTTTAATCAATTATTTGGTGACAAATGAATATATTTAATACAGTTTTATCTAAATAGGATAACTTTTTTAATGTTTAACTTGTTAAACTAGCACGCCACAACTGGCAAAATCCAAAAGTTGAATTATTAAACATGCACCAATATACAAGTGTTTCATACTCATCAAAAGCTCTGCTTCTTGGCAATATCACAGCGTTGTCGGATTTCAAAAAGGCTTTACGGCGAAAGCACTACATTTGATTGTTTGAGGGTAGCACCTTCAATATTTTCCATAACCATGAAATCTTTAGCCAGCGCAGTCGATAGAAAATGCATTTCACAGGGAAAACCTGTGCCTTACCTTTTGTAGAACTTCTGCAGAGGGCTTCCTAAGTGTCCAACGAAGACAATCCATGGGTATTTGGTTATAAAAAGTCATTAATTATATCCATAAANAATCTTTCACTTGGATGGTCACCTAAACGTTATATAAGTCAAATAAAGTGGACCGCTCAGCCAAACGTGCGCCCAAAAACGTGCAACTGAAAAAGAGCTCCCGTCACTAAAACCTCTACCTATTGAAGACAATGGTTCCGATTGCCATGAAACCTTACGTATACACTGCTGACATCCAGTGGAAGCAATAGGTACTACATTCAGTGTCCTGGTATAAATACTTTTCAATAGGCAGTCTCTCTAAGTGAGCCATAAGCCACCAGAATGACATTTCCGGATGGAATTTTCTCTGGTTTTTGCCTGCCAAATGAGTTCTGTTACACTCACAGACGAAATGTTAACACTGTTGGAAACCTCAGAGTGTTTCCTATCCAATAGTACTAATTATGTGCATATCCTATTTTCTGAGCCTGAGTGGCAAGCATTTTACTTTGGGCACGCCAGACGCTCCAAAACCGTCACCCCAGCTGCCGCTGCTTGAGAGGTTAACAACTTTTATTTTCATGAAATTTCCCTGAGGAGGATGGTCCTCCCCTTCCTCCTCTGAGGAGCCTCCACTGGTATGTGGACACCTGCTCGTTGAACATCTCATTCCACAATAATTTATGTTTAATATGGAGTTGGTCCCCCCATTTGCTGCTATAACAGCCGCCACTCTTCTGGGAAGGCTTTCCACTAGATGTTGGAACATTGCTGCTGGGACTGGCTTCCATTCAGCCACAAGAGCATTAGTGAGGTCGGGGACTGATGTTGGGTGATTAGGCCTGGCTCGCAGTCGGCGTTCCAATTCATCCCAAAGGGTTCGATGGGGTTGAGGTCAGCGCTCTGTGCAGGCCAGTTAAGTTGTTCCACATCGATCTTGACAAACCATTTGTGTATAGACCTCGCTTTTTACTCCTGAAACAGGAAAGGGCCTTCCACAAACTGTTGCCACAAAGTTGGAAGCACAGAATTGTCTAGAATGTCATTGTATGCTGTGGCGTTAAGATTTCCCTTTATGGGAACAAAGGGGCCAAGCACGAACCATGAAAAACAGCCCCAGACCAAACTTTACAGTTGGCACTATGCATTGGGGCAGGTAGCATTCCCCTGGCATCCGCCAAACCTAGATTTGTCCGTCGGAAGTGATAAATCACTCCAGACAATGGGTTTCCACTGCTCCAGAGTCCAATGATGGCGAGCTTTAAGCCACTCCAACAGACGCTTGGCATTGCGCATGGTGATCTTAGGCTTGTGTGTGGCTGCTTGGCCATGGAAACCCATTTCATGAAGGTCCCGACGAACAGTTCTTGTGCTGACGTTGCTTCCAGAGGCACTTTGGAACTTGGTAGTGAGTGTTGCAACCGAAGACAGATGATTTTTACGTGCACTCCCGTTCTGTGAGCTTGTGTGGCCTACCACTTCGCAGCTGAGCCGTTGTAGTTCTTAGACGTTTCCACTTCACAATAACAGCACTTACAGTTGACCGGGGAAGCTCTAGCAGGGCAGAAATTTGACAAACTGACTTGTTGGAAAGGTGGCATCGTATGACGGTGCCTCGTTGAAAGTCACTGAGCTCTTCAGTAAGGCCATTCTACTGTCAATGTTTGTCTATGGAGATTGCATGTCTGTGTGCTCGATTTTATACACCTGTAAGCAATGGGTGTGGCTGAAATAGTCAAATCCACTAATTTGAAGGGGTGACCACATACTTCTGTATATATAGTGTATTTAGAAGAAGTCAGGGACAGGTAGGTTCAAGGTTTTTATTTGAATAAAGTTATTAAAATAAAAAAAATTAAAACTGTCAGATTGACCTTCTTGGTGGTTCTAGTGTTAATGAGTTTTTGGTCATATCCTCCCATTGCTCTCATGAATACAGATTATAGACTAGAATCACTCACATCATCCAATGTTGCATAGTTAGAAGTGGATATTCTCTTGCTTGCTAACCACAATGTTTTACAAAAGGGCCCATCTGCTTACCACTGTCATAGCTAAATTGGCTGCGTCTGTATTTTTCACATATTTCAGATCATTTATGAAGATAAACTATTACACAGCAGATGAGGCATCATGTGTTCATATAATGTGCATAATTTGTATTAATTGTATGTGTTTTGTATGCAAAAATAAGGCATTTGGTCACTGCATTTGTCTTAATAGCATCAGTAAAATAAACTTCCATTAGGTTACAGATCCAGCAATCTGCTCTCAATCATCTTAAATTTGGTTATACTTTATAAAATTAAGCAAATTGTTGTCACTCTTAACTAGTTCATTACAGAGCACACAATCAGCTGTGTTACAGTTAATGGAATAAGCTTGTGATTTGTGTATGTTTTGCTAACTTGATGCTCATTTAAATTCTCTCTAGTATCCTTCTTTAAAATATTAATATTGTGATATTCATTCACTCCTGAAACCCAAATTAGCTTATTTGGGAACCCAGTGCTGGGTAAGTATTGGACAGAACACATGCTGGGTTATTTTGAACCAGCCAGTTGATTTGCCTGAATAACGCAACATGTTGGGTTGTTTGGAGGACCCAAACATTAATTTAACCATCAGTTGTTGTTTTTTTGGTTGGCCCAGCAGCTGGGAATTGTTTAACTTAGGGAATAGCGGACACTACCCGGTGAAATGTAAGGCGCCAAATTCAAAATCCAAAAGTTGAATTATTAAACATTCATCAATATACAAGTGTTGCATAGTCATCAAAAGCTCTGCTTCTTGGCAATATCACAGCGTTGTCAGATTTCAAAAAGGCTTTACGGCGAAAGCACAACATTTGATTGTTTGAGGATAGCACCTCTCCTATTTTCTACATTAGCATAAATTTATATCCAGCACGGGTCACACAAAACCCATATAAGAGCTAAAAAATATCACTTACCTTTCGAAGAACTTCTGCTGAGGGCTTCCCAAGTGTCCAACGAAGACATCCAATGGTTATTTTGTTAGAAAAGGTCATTTATTATATCCATAAATCTCTGTTTGGTTGGCGCGTTATGATCAGAAAATCCACCGTTGAGTCGCCCATTGAACCGTGAAGAGAACACGTTCAAATTATACCAATAAACTTTCTACAAACAAATCAAACATCATTTTTAATGTATCCTTAGGTATCCTTTTATGTATATTTACTGTAATATTTCAACTGGACGATAACGTGAACAATAGGAAAGGAAAATAATGTGGGGCGCGCTCACAATCTCGCGCCCGTCAAACGTTGTTGACAAAAGTGGTCCCCTGACTACTTCCTCTTCCTATCCGTTCTGCTTAGTGCTAGAGCTTCCAGACATTGTATAAAGACTGTTGACATCTAGTGGAAGCCATAGGTACTGCAGTCTCAGTCCTAGTTGAAATAGAAATCAATAGGCAGCCTGGAGAAGAAGGTCATGTACAAAAAAAACTGCAGATCCGGATGGATTTTCCTTGGGTTTTCGCCTGCTATATCAGTTCTGTTATACTCACATACATTATTTTAACGCTTTTAGAAACTTCAGAGTGTTTCCTATCCAATAGTACTAATTATGTACATATCCTATTTTCTGGGCCTGAGTGGCAGGCATTTTACTTTGGGCACGCCAGACTCTCCAAAACCGTCACCACTGCTAATGATGCCTAAAGAGTTAAATGGGTCTTCCAAATGGACAATGACTGACCCCAAGCATACTTCCAAAGTTGTGGCAAAATGGCTTAAGGACAACAAAGTCAAGGTATTAGAGTGGCCATCACAAAGCCCTGACCTCAATCCTATAGAAAATCTGTGGGCAGAACTGTAAATGCGTGTGCGAGCAAGGAGGCCTACAAACCTGACTCAGTTACACCAGCTCTGTCAGGAGGATTGGGCCAAAATTCACCTTGTTGTGGGAAGCTTGTGGAAGGCTACCTGAAACGTTTAACCCAAGTAAACAATTTAAAGGCAATGCTACCAAATACTAATTGAGTGTATGTAAACTTCTGACCCACTGGAAATGTGATGAAAGAAATAAAAGCTTAAATAAATCATTCTCTCTACTATTATTCTGACATTTCACATTCTTAAAATAAAGTGGTGATCCTAACTGACCTAAGACAGGGAATTTTTACTAGGATTAAATGTCAGAAATTGTGAAAAACTGAGTTTAAATGTATTTGGCTAAGGTGTATGTAAACTTTCGATTTCAACTGTGTGTGTGTATATATATAAATAAAATACAAAAACACAGTCATGGGGAGCACAAATAAAACATTACAAATCACCCAGAAATACAGTTGCATTCCTCCACAAATAAGTCCCCAATCAATACTTTAAAATCCTTGAACACATTGATACCTGCCATTGGTCAGTTCCGGTGTTATGAGACTGATGGTTTCTCGACACAGATGATTTGTTTACATAACAGGTTAGTATAACTAATGTGGCAGGTTAGGATAATTAACGCGGCAGGTTAGGTGAATTAACGGGGCAGGTTAGTAGACTGAGGTTAAGGTTTGGAAAAGGGTTAGGGTTAGCTACAATTGTCAACAACTGGGGGCTCCCGAGTGTCGCAATGTCTCAGTGCTATAAGCGTCACTACAGACCCTGGTTAAATTCCAGGCTGTGTCATAACCGGCCGTGATTGGGAGTCCCATAAGGCGGCGCACAATTGGCCCAGCGGCGTCCGGGTTAGGGTTTGGCCGGGGTAGGCCATCATTGTTAAATAAGAATTTGTTCTTAACTGACTTGCCTAGTTAAATAAAGGTTAAAAAATATATATATATATAAAAACAATTTGTGCCCAACACGAAAGAAACGGCCACCGAACAATGACAAACATCAATAGGTGTAACTTGATATTAAGAAATGCCCAATATCAGAAAACACCCTTAATTGCGTTCTTCAATTACAGCCTTCTCAGCTGATGGGTCAATCCAGCATGAAAGTGAATAAAAACCCAACTGATTTGAGTAAACGTTTGAGTAAACCCAACAACCCAACAAGTTGGAATATTCACACAACCCAACTGTCTGTGTCAAAATAACCCAGCCAGTCTTCTGTCCTATTTTTACCCAGTGCTGGCTTACCAAATAACCCAATTTGAGTTGTTTTTAACACAATGTTTTTGAGTGCACTTAGTCTTCTTTCTCTTTTTCTTTCTTTTTTACTACCATACTGCATACAGTACTCAGTACTCCTTTATTACCATACTTCCCCTTTTCCCATTCTTCCTTACTGTAGCATACACAACTTTACCCCTAAAGTGGGGGAGAAGGACACGCAGAGAGCCATACGTCAGGCCTTTGACGTGTGGCAGACGGTGACCCCACTCACTTTCCAGGAGGTGGCCTACTCCGAGATCAAGAATGAGGGGAAGGAGGCCGACATCATGATCTTTTTCGCCTCTGGTTTCCATGGTGATAGCTCTCCCTTTGACGGGGAGGGGGGGTTCCTGGCCCACGCCTACTTCCCAGGCCCTGGGATCGGAGGGGACACTCACTTTGATTCGGACGAGCCATGGACACTAGGCAACGCTAATCATGATGGTAAGTAATACTGACTACTTTGGCTTGTTCAGGTGTAGTGTTGAACCCTCGTGTTAGAATGGATTATTACATGTAGAATGGGTTTTACAAACTGGTTTATGCCACCGTAGCTCTTTTTTTCAAAGTGCTCCTGATTCTATATACACTGAACAAAAATATAAACGCAAAATGTAAAGTGTTGGCCCCATGTTTCATGAGCTAAAATAAAAGATCCCAGAAATGTTCCATACTCTCAAAAAGCTTATTTCTCTTAAATGTTGTGCATAAGTTCATTTACATCCCTGTTAGTGAGCATTTCTCCTTTGCAAGATTATCCATCCACCTTACAGATGTGGCATATCAAGAAGCTGATTAAACAGCATGATGATTACACAGGTGCACCTTGTGCTGGGGTCACTTAAAGTCCACTCTAAAACGTACAGTTTTGTCACACAACACAATGCTATAGATGTCTCATGTTTTGAGAGAGCGTGCAATTGGCATGCTGACTGCAGGAATGTCCACCAGAGCTGTTGCCAGAGAATTTAATGTTAATTTCTCTGCCATAAGCTGCCTCCGTCATTGTTTTCGAGAACTTGGCAGTATGTCCAATGGTGGTCACAAAAGATACTGACTGGTTTTCTGATCCACCCCCCTACCTTTTTTAAGGTATCTGTGACCAACAGATGCATATCTGTGTTCCCAGTCATGTGGAATCCATAGATTAGGGCCTAATGTGTTTATTTCAATTGACTGATTTCCATATCTGAACTGTAACTCTGTGAAATTGTTGCATGTTGCGTTTATATTTTTGTTCAGGTTGTTGGTTAACAAGTGTTGGCCTACTCAAAAGCTACCAAAGAATAGTGCATATGAGGATGAAGAAACCTCTTTCATTGGCTGATGGTCATTTCTGAATGATTCAGTGATCAATGATCAATAGTTGCATTTCCAGTGAGCTCTTGATAAGCAGAAAGACCCAGAGTGCTGAGTGAGCAGCAGGAAAAGGCCAAGTGTGAAGTGTGTGTGTGTGCCATCTGAGTGACATCACACTGGACAATATGAACAAGTAAGGGGGATACTCTAGGCTCATTATTCAAAATAGCAGTGTCCAAAATGTTTCAGTGAAACCATAATGCAAAAATACATAGGAAGTACCAATTGACCCCCAGTGATTGAATGAACAAGTAGGCCTACATAAAATATTAAGGCATGGGAATGGAAGGATGACACCCACTGAGACATAACATTAAGAGCAAAAGCAGACACAGCATAGGTCCCAAGGAATTTCAGCAACTCTTGGTAGCCCAATGCACGTTTGCTTGAAAAAGCTTTATTTTATTCTTAAAACCAATGCATCCTTTATTTCAAGCCAATGTCCATTGTGCAACCAAGAGATGCTGAATACCTTTTCATCTTCATTTTCTCCACTGTTCAAGTGCCTTGGTTTGAAGGGGAGGTAGAGATAGGAGTTTTTATTTTACTCTGCACTCTACATGAAGCTCAAAAGATAGCGTGGGTATGTCCAGAACTTCAATCTCAACGGGACATGCCAAATGAAATAAAGGACAATTATGTCAAATAAATAGGTTCAAATAGTCAAATCAATTATCATGGTGATGAAAAATATTAATACCAGCTCCCACTCGGAAGTTGAGATATTATTAAGTGTTTTAAATTATCATTCGGATCTATTTACAAGGGTAGATGTCTAACGAACAAATTACCACGGTATCTCTGTGAAGCTGACATTTTCTTACACACTTTTTAGACTCTCACAGATAAATAAAAAATTCACGTGGTAAAACATTTGCAGCATGGTTTCACTGATTCAGAGGGGTTGGGTTAAATGCGGAAGACACATTTCAGTTGAAGGCATTCAGTTGTACAACTGACTAGGCATCCCCCTTTCCTTTCCCTTTCTCTTCACTGATACATTTAACGCTGCTATTTTGAATGACGGGCCTACAGTATCCCCCTTACTTGTTCATATGGTCCAGTGCAATGTTCTTTCTCCAGGTAATGACCTTTTCTTGGTGGCGGTACATGAGCTTGGGCACGCCTTGGGGCTGGAGCATTCGAATGACCCCAGTGCCATAATGGCTCCCTTCTACCAGTACATGGAGACACACAACTTCAAACTGCCCCTCGATGACCTCCAGGGTATCCAGAAAATATACGGTACTTTGTCATTTATATATTTTTTACACTACTTAGCCAAGCTAAGCTAAGCCGAGCTGTACTGGGCTGGCCTGGTTACTCATCCACCATAGTTGCTGGAANTGTGCTGACAACAAAATCACACAAAAATTATCAATGGATATCAAATTTATCAACCCATGGAGGTCTGGATTTGGAGTCACACTCAAAATTAAAGTGGAAAACCACACTACAGGCTGATCCAACTTTGATGTAATGTCCTTAAAACAAGTCAAAATGAGGCTCAGTAGTGTGTGTGGCCTCCACGTGCCTGAATGACCTCCCTACAACGCCTGGGCATGCTCCTGATGAGGTGGCGGATGGTCTCCTGAGGGATCTCCTCCCAGACCTGGACTAAAGCATCCGCCAACTCCTGGACAGTCTGTGGTGCAACGTGGCGTTGGTGGATGGAGCGAGACATGATGTCCCAGATGTGCTCAATTGGATTCAGGTCTGGGGAACGGGCGGGCCAGTCCTTAGCATCAATGCCTTCCTCTTGCAGGAACTGCTGACACACTCCAGCCACATGAGGTCTAGCATTGTCTTGCATTAGGAGGAACCCAGGGCCAACCGCACCAGCATATGGTCTCACAAGGGGTCTGAGGATCTCATCTCGGTACCTAATGGCAGTCAGGCTACCTCTGGCGAGCACATGGAGGGCTGTGCGGCCCCCCAAAGAAATGCCACCCCACACCATGACTGACCCACCGCCAAACCGGTCATGCTGGAGGATGTTGCAGGCAGCAGAACGTTCTCCACGGCGTCTCCAGACTCTGTCACGTCTGTCACGTGCTCAGTGTGAACCTGCTTTCATCTGTGAAGAGCACAGGGCGCCAGTGGCGAATTTGCCAATCTTGGTGTTCTCTGGCAAATGCCAAACGTCCTGCACGGTGTTGGGCTGTAAGCACAACCCCCACCTGTGGACGTTGGGCCCTCATACCACCCTCATGGAGTCTGTTTCTGACCGTTTGAGCAGACACATGCACATTTGTGGCCTGCTGGAGGTCATTTTGCAGGGCTCTGGCAGTGCTCCTCCTTGCACAAAGGCGGAGGTAGTGGTCCTGCTGCTGGGTTGTTGCCCTCCTACGGCCTCCTCCACGTCTCCTGATGTACTGGCCTGTCTCCTGGTAGCGCCTCCATGCTCTGGACACTACGCTGACAGACACAGCAAACCTTCTTGCCACAGCTCGCATTGATGTGCCATCCTGGATGAGCTGCACTACCTGAGCCACTTGTGTGGGTTGTAGACTCCGTCTCATGCTACCACTAGAGTGAAAGCACCGCCAGCATTCAAAAGTGACCAAAACATCAGCCAGGAGGCATAGGAACTGAGAAGTGGTCTGTGGTCACCACCTTCAGAACCACTCCTTTATTGGGGGTGTCTTGCTAATTGCCTATAATTTCCACCTGTTGTCTATTCCATGTGCACAACAGCATGTGAAATTTATTGTCAATCAGTGTTGCTTCCTAAGTGGACAGTTTGATTTCACAGAAGTGTGATTGACTTGGAGTTACATTGTGTTGTTTAAGTGTTCCCTTTATTTTTTTGAGCAGTGTATATATATATAGATAGATATATAGATATATAAAGATTAGGGGGAAGAAAATAAAAAAATCACAAAAGTAGTGCACTGGGCCTTTACCTATCCTGTATTAACGGTTCGATATAGCCATCTGTAGCGTGCCAAAAACTAAATCCAGCGCCACGCAGGTGGGGAACCCTCCTTTTTGGTGACCATTTGAAACCAAAAGTGGTTTTATTGCTATTAAAATATAGGTTGTGATAGCTGTAAGCCTAATTGTTATTTTCATTTATTCACCCAGTAGGATAGTATAATTTTGGTTTCATGTAGGCCTATTGGTATAAAAATAAACAACTGAACAACTAGAAAAGCTAGAAAATTGTATATCATACACTACAGTTGAGAAACAATGGGAAAGTAATTCTGCTTTGAAAGTTAAACTTTATAGTAGAAAGTTAAACTTGTAACCCCACTTTTTAGAAAATGGTTTGGCACAACTACTGGAGAGCTCTTCTTTGTCCACACCCTCTTAAACCTTAGACCCACTCATCTCTTTAAGGATTCACATGTGAGGCCATGTGCTATACAGAGTGAATACGGTAGTGTAGTAAAAACAACCAAAGATTTCGAAGGCTGGTTTATACTACGTCTATCGTCATGTCTGTAGACAGCTTTCGCAGTGACATCACAAACATGCTATTGTTGTCCCACATCAAACTTGTCGTTGTCGTTATGAAAAAATATAAAACACAAAAATGACAGCAGCCTGGGGTTCAGTATAGCATACCTGGTGTGTTTTAACACCAATAAACCCATTCGTTTAAAAATGAATTTAATAGATGTCAATCTAACAAACCAGGAAACTAAAACAATGTTTTGGTTCATTTCTAGCTTGTTAACTAGCTAGCTAACGTTAAGTTAGCTGGCTAGCCAGTTCAAATATCATATAGCAGACAACGTCTTAACTTTAGCTAATTTGTATTCGTTATTACAAGAAAATAAACTCACAACAAGATCATTATTTACAAGTTAATGGTGAGCTAATTACAGAAAATAGCTTACGGTTGTGATTGTGACTAAATAAAAGCAGGGCATTCCACCAGAAAATGTTTGAACTTGGACACTATCTCGTTGGCCTGTTATATCCTAATCTGACTTTGGTGCAGGTAATGTTGGTTTTCCCGTTACAGTCTCTGGTAAACAAACACTATAGCAAATAAAATCAAAGCTTATTTGTCACATGCACAGGATACAGAAGGTGTAAACGGTACAGTGAAATGGTTACTTGCAAAGTTGAGTCTTTGTTTAGACATGTAGCTAGCTAGCTAAACAATGAACCATAATCCCAACTCATAATGTTATTACCCTGCATGAATCTATTGGTAGCTAGAACTAACCAACTAGCTAGGTTCAATGTTAGCTAGCTAGCTAACATTAGGCTATAACTAGCAATGCAAATGGATCTGAGATACGAATAATATTACTATACAGATCATACACGTAATGTTAGCTAGGTGAGACAGCCAGCTAACATTAGCTAGCTAGCTAACAGTACGCTTTAAACTTGCAATGAAAACAACTTTCTGACAAAAAAACATATAATATCTGAAAATGTAGCTAGCTAGACTCTCTTACCCATATTCATGAATGAGCGCTTCTCCCTCCCTGTCACGGATGCCATGGTTGCCCTTAGTTTGAAGATATAATCCGGAAACATGTGTTTTATACAACAACCTTCTTCTGTGTGTTCTCTTTTTGACTACCTCCGCATTGTTTGCAATCAAACACCAGAATCTCCTTAGCTATCATGCTCTGCTTCCACCGTGCATTCCACTGAATTCAAAACTCGGTCCTCCAGAAAGTGGAGAGCATTAGCAACACTTATGCAGTTCTTCGTGATATCTTTCAAAAAAGTAGCGTTAGAAAGGATTACCTACACACACTGAGCAGCTCATTTTATAGACAGAAGCGTGCTACGTGGCAGACCAATCCGAACACATCTCCCGGCATGTCTAGCCCATCCATTATCCAACGGGAAGGTTCCTGTTTTTTTCCATGACTAAACCAACTAGGCTGGTAATTTAACAATTTTATTCATATTTACAGATATCATACAAGTTTGTTATTAAGGCACATGAAAGTTCACATTCCAAAAAACACATTTTGATAAAAAAAATAAATGTTTACGTTCAAATACCACTCCTGTGAAGTAGTGATGCGTGACATATGCCTAGTTTCCTGAAACGAGTCACATATTCTCGAAGCAGTCTCGTTGATACAAAATGATTCAATATTCTCTGAGCCGACTCGTTCGTTGATACAATGTTTCAATATTATCAGAAACCTTGTTGATGCAATGCTTCAACATTCATAGAATGTTTCCCTTCCCTGGCGAATAATGCAAATACAAAAATGAGCTGGGTGCACACATTATAAGGAACATCTCGGAATGCAGAACAACAATTTTGGTGCGAAGCGCACGAGACAATGACACTAGTCATAGTGTCATAGTACACTGTATGTGCCGTTCCACAAGCGTGACTTTATATAGCCTACAGCAGGTTGTCTGCAACCTTTTTCATAGGAGTGACAATTTACAATTGATCCTACAATTTCTAAGGCACTGTGGTCTAAGGCACTGTATCTCAGTGCTAGAGGCGTCACTACAGACCCTGGTTTGATTCTAGGCTGTATCACAACCGGCCGTGATTGGGAGTCCCATAGGGCGGCGCACAATTGGACCAGCGTCGTTAGGGTTTGGCAGTCATTGTAAATAAGAAATTGTTCTTAACTGACTTGCCTAGTGTAAAAATGAATAAAAATGTATGCACTCACTGTTTATTTTTTTACTTAATCTATTAAATATAGATTCAATTAAAAAATAAACAGTAAGTGCATACGTTTTTATTTTATTATAAAATGATAAACTTGGATTAGCTAACACAACGTGCCATTGGAACACAGGAGTGATGGTTGCTGATAATGGGCCTTTGTGCGCCTTTGTAGATATTCCATTAAAGAAATCAGCCGTTTCCAGCTACAATAGTCATTTACAACATTAACAATGTCTACACTGTATTTCTGATCAATTTGATGTTACTTTAATGGACAAAACATTTGCTTTTCTTTCAAAAACAAGGACATTTCTAAGTGACCTCAAACTTTTGAACTGTAGTGTAGGTCTGGCTGCACAACCGATTGGCAAATGTACTGCAAATTGCGAAATCAGGTGAATTATCTGAATAAAAATAAGAAATAACTGCCCCGAACTTTTTAACGGTAGTGTACATGTAAACATAAAACATCGCAACATTAAAAACTTCCCCCACGAATGATGCAGCTCCCCACCTTAGGGCAATTATTGACAAAAATTCAAGTTCAAACGGGACAGGAGATATGCTTGTTGGAATTTCAGTTGATTATTTGGACCAATCAGTGTAATTTTGTACATGCCAGCTCTTTATGGCAAGAGAGCCGGCATGAAATATCGTGTGTGACTAACGTACTTACAAACAGACTGAGACAGATCCATAGTCCCCCCTCCGATTTCATTGTGGAGGATACAAATTGGTGCTAATATACTGTTATTACAGCAGGAACTAGACTAAATTAGAGGATAGAGAGATCTAGGAATGACAAGAGCTTTTTGAAAGCCTGTTCTTATAAGTGTGCCTCTGTGTGCAGGTGTCCCTACAGCCATGCTGGAGCCTACACGGCCACTGCCCACCTTGCCCGCTCGCCGAACCCACCCCACCTCAGAGAGGAAACACGACCGTCAGTCCCGCCCGCCACGTCCGCCCTCCGGTGACAGGCCCTATTTCCCCAATGGCAAACCCAACATCTGTGATGGCAACTTCAACACCGTGGCCTTCTTCAGACGTGAGATGTTTGTCTTCAAGGTGAGACCAACGGCAATATTGGCACTCCTCTGAAAAGCAGTCATCCATAGAAATGATTGGAATTCTACAGTATTTCATTTAAATGTTTCAAGGACAAAGATTTGTATAACTTTTTCATTTTGATGTTTAGCTCACATAATATCATTTAAAAGTATGCATTAAGGTGTCTGTAATAAAATAAACGTGGCAAAAACAAATGTAGACATTTTTAACTGCATTTCCATAGCTTCCAAAATATTATTTTACACTGCAGGGGGAGTGCCAAGATGGAGGCGCAGTGACTTCATCTTGGCACTCCCCCCAGTAGTGTAAAAAATGTCTACATTTGTGTATATATAAATCATTGGGTGAGACTGCCTTTAAAAAAGCGAACACTTACAAGTGTAACATTGAGTCTGTGTCGTGTAGGACAATCCTTTTATAATTTGGGGCGGAAGGTAGCCTAGCAGTTAAAGCGTTGGGATAGTAAGCAAAGGTTGATTGTTTGAATCCCGAGCCGGCAAAGTAGCAATATCTACCGTTCTTCCCTTGAGCAAGGCAGTTAACCCCCACAACAACTGCTCCCTGGGCGCCGATGATGTCGGTTAAGGAATCTCTGATTCAGAGGGGTTGGGTTAAATGCAGAAGACACGTTTCGTTTGAATGCATTCCATTGTGAAACTGACTACATTTTCCCTTTCCCAAAATAAACACTTTTGGAGTATTGAATTTAACACAATAGGAGTTGCTTTAATTTTGCATTGTTCCCGACTCAAAAATGTGTCAGTGCCATTTTCCTCCAAAAGTGGTTAAATATCTCCTGCATGTTCAATTTGTTCTTCAGTTCACGTGCCTTGGTTGGTAGTGGTAGTATAGTGTTTTCTTTTACCGGACTCACATAAGATGACAACACCCTATTGAATCAAAACCATATTGAATCTTTTGTTTGACTTAAGGGTTTCAGCAATGTAGGGAGCTCTTAGATTTAGCAAGGGTACCAACAACGTGCCAAAGTATTGGTTTTCTGGTTATTACATCTACAGTAGTATGAGTTTGTATTCTTGTATTTCTCTCATGATTGGGTGTGGAACCTCCCTCTTCAGATCACTTTTTACAGTAATAAGATAATCTGTAGCTGGTGTCGCACTCAATTGGCCTTTTCCCCATCGCTAAGTTAGTCACCAGATAATGTGCTTTAACGAAGATAAACTTGCATTGGTACTTGTCTTTTTTTATTTCATACTGAGCAGTGGGTAGAGTAGACAAACCCAGTTTGATGTATTTGATCTTTGCCTAAATGATGAATGTTAACACACATCAATAAAACCTGGCCTTTATTGATACAAACTGTATATTCCTGTTTAGGAGCTCTTTTTTGGAGGCATGTTTAAGGCGTATGAATGCACACACAGTACGTTTACTTACTACAGGATAGGATGTTACATGTTCAGTGTTCATAAACAAATCAATAGGAAATGTACCCATACTTATTAGTAACCCCTGCCCCTTGCAATTTGTTCACAACGGAATATTTAGTCACATTTTGATAATAGTTGACTTATACCAGAGTAACCATAGTGGTAAAATCCCTTAGTAAGTACAGTACTATGTAGTAGTGACATTACTATTGACTAACACAATTAACACTGATTAAATTATGGGAGTCCTTGACTAAATAGCATGCTCAATGGAGAATCTGTAAGTACTTTTCAGTCCGGGCCTAGGCTTAATCTGTGTCCTGGAAAAAGACTCTTTGAATTTAAAACACATGCTTTCTCAATATTGCCTAAATCGGCACTTCTCAATATCGCCTAAACACTCCTTACTTTGAATGTATATCTGTATTCGCAATAACTATTATACACTGTAATATGTTTCTGTAATTTCAACAGTAAAACACGGTAGAATGCACAGCAAAATACCTTAAATGTGTTTTAAGGAATTAATGATGGTGCATTGTGGGAAAATGTTGTGGGCGGGGAAGGAGTCTCTGGCTCATTAACATATTTTAAGGCGTGCCTTGTAAGATGCTATATTTGTTGCATATGTGAGTGAGAATGCTGTACCCTCACAGAATACAGTAATATACTGTATTTTAGGAATTCTATAAACCTTGTCCTGAAAATGTACAACAACAACAATGTACTGTAACTCAGAATACAATACCATACCACATTTTTTGGAGCACTAAAAACCTTTTGAACACTAGTGGGTGCTTGACATTCTTGTTTCTGATAAACGTACACCACATAGCCAAAAGGATGTCGACACCCCTTCAAATTAGTGGATTTGACTATTTCACCCTTTGCTGAAAGATGTATAAAATCAAGCACACAGCCATGCAATCTCCATAGACATACACTGGCTGTAGAATGGCACGTGCTGAAGATCTCAGTGACCTTCAACGTGGCACCGTCATAGTGGCACCGTCAATACCACCTTCCCACGAAGTGGTAGGCCACACAAGCTCACAGAACGGGACTGCTGAGTGCTGAAGCACGTAAAAATCGTCTGTCCTCGGTTGCAACACTCACTACCAAGTTCCAAAGTGCCTCTGGAAGCAACGTCAACACAAGAACTGTTCGTCGGGACCTTCATGAAATGGGTTTCCATGGCCAACCAGCCATGAATGCCAAGTGTTGGCTGCAGTGGTGTAAAGCTCGCCACCACAGAACTCTGGAGCTGTGGATACGTGTTCTCTGGAGTGATGAATCACGCTTAAGCATCTGGCAGTCCGACAGACTAATTTGGGTTTGGCAGATGCCAGGAAAACACCACCTGCCCGAATGCATTGTGCCAACTGTAAAGTTTGGTGGATGAGAAATAATGATCTGGGCTGTTTTTCATGGTTCAGGCTAGGCCCCTTAGTTCCATTGAAGGGAAATGCTAATGCTACAGCATACAGTGAAATTCTAGACGATTCTGTGCTTTTAACTTTGTGGCAACAGTTTGGGGAAGGACCTTTCCTGTTTCAGCATGACAATACCCCTGTGCACAAAGTGAGTTCCATACAACCCGGAAGCCAGCCGCACCAATGGGTCGGAGGAAACACCATACACCTGGCGACCGTGTCAGCGTGCACTGCACCCGGCCCGCCACAGGAGTCGCTAGTGACCGATGGGACAAGGACATCCCTGCCGGCCAGTGAGCGATGGGACAAGGACATCCCTCCCCTAACCCGGACGACGCTGGGCCAATTGTGCGCCGCCCCATGGGTCTCCCGGTCGCAGCCGGCTGCGACAGATCCTGGACTCGAACCCAGAATCTCTAGTGGCACAGCTAGCACTGCGATGCAGTGTTTTAGACCACTGCACCCCTCGGGAGGCCTCTCACTAATGTTCTTGTGGCTGAATGGAAGCAAATCCCCACAGCAATGTTCCAACATCTAGCCTTCCTAGAAGAGTGGAGACTGTTACAGCAGCAAAGGGGGCGACCAATTATATATTAATGCACATAATTCTGGAATGAGATGTTCTCTGAGCAGGTGTCCACATACTTTTGGCTATGTAGTGTATTTTGAGGTCTTGTAAAAGGCTATATTTGTATTTTAACAGGGAATTCATATTGAGACCTAAGTCTCTTTTACAAATTTGTGGTGTATATACAATATAAATATACATGTTATACCCAACATAATATACACTACCGTTCAAAAGTTTGGGGTCACTTAGAAATGTCCTTGTTTTTGAAAGAAAAGCTCATTTTTTGTCCATTAAAATAACAAAATAATTATCAGAAATACAGTGTAGACATTGTTCATGTTGTAAATAACTATTGTAGCTGGAAACGGCTGATTGGTAATGGAATATCTACATAGGCGTACAGAGGCCCATTATCAGCAACCATCACTCCTGTGTTCCAATGGCACGTTGTGTTAGCTAATCCAAGTTTATCATTTTAAAAGGCTAATTGCTCATTAGAAACCCCTTTTGCAATTATGTTAGCACAGCTGAAAACTGTTGTCTGATTAAAGAAGCAATAAAACTGGCCTTCTTTAGACTAGTTGAGTATCTGGAGCATCAGCATTTGTGGGTTCGATTACAGGCTCAAAATGGCCAGAAACAAATAACTTTCTTCTGAAACTTGTCAGTCTATTCTGGTTCTGAGACATGAAGGCTATTCCATGCGAGAAATTGCCAAGAAACTGAAGATCTCATACAACGCTGTGTACTACTCCCTTCACAGAACAAACGGTCTCAACGTCAACAGTGAAGAGGCGCCCCTCGGGATGCTGGCCTTCTAGGCAGAGTTCCTCTGTCCAGTGTCTGTGTTCTTTTGCCCATCTTAATCTTTTATTTTTATTGGCCAGTCTGAGATATGGCTTTGTCTTTCCAACTCTGCCTAGAAGGCCAGCCTCCTGGAGTCGCCTCTTCACTGTTGACGTTGAGACTGGTGTTTTGCGGGTGATATTCAATTTCTCACATGGAATAGCCTTCATTTCTCAACATGAACAATGTTTACACTGTATTTCTGATCGATTTGATGTTAATTTAATTGACACATATTTTTACATTTCTAAGTGACCCCAAACTTTTGAACGGTAGTGTACCTATTCAAAAACACACATATATATATATATATATATATATATATATATATATATATATATATATATATATATATATATATATATATACCAAAATCTTGTGTATCTTAATTTCCATCATTAATAATAAATGTTGACAGTTCATGCAAAGGATTGTTACCTACAGCTGAAGTCGGAGGTTTACATGCACTTTAGTCAAATACATTTAAATTCAGTTTTTCACAATTCCTGTCATTTAATTCTAGTAAAAATCCCCTGTCTTAGGTCAGTTTGGATCACCACTTTATAAAAAAAATGTGAAATGTCAGAATAATAGTAGAGAGAATGATTTGGTCAGAAGTTTACATACACTCAATTAGTATTTGGTAGAATTGCCTTTAAATTGTTAAGGTAGGCCTTGAAATACATCCACAGGTACACCTCCAATTGATATCAAAACATTATTTGATATAACAAGTTTCTGTAAATTCCTTTTGGTAGCACTTCTTTGTTGAAGATAAAAAAAAAATATTTGGTGCATTTTTCCCCATATTCCATCCAGTTTGCTTTATTTTTATGATATATTACACTTGATCTTTCCTCTGTTTCTTTTTGTTTTTCCCTAGCTTATTTTGAGCCTCTATGGTACCGTTTTTAATGCCATCTATCTGTTCTGTTAGACATTCTATTTCCTTTGTTAATATGGGCTCTTTTGACCTGAATAGCTTTTGATTTAAAGCGGAGTACTGAATTGCATGGCCTCTAAAGGCACATTTTGTCCCATACAATAAGGGGATCTGCTGTACCTATGTTATGTTGGAAAAATTCAGTTATGAATTCCTCTGTCCTAGTTAAAAACAAGTTATCATCCAATAGGCTTTGATTACATTTCCAATATCCTCACCCACGTGGAAATTCAGTAAGAGTAATGTATATGCCAATTACCTGATGGTCTGACCGCATTCTGTCCCCTATCAACACTTTTTTTAAAACTTTTGGTGCCATCAAGAATGACAAAAGATAGTAGTCAAGACGACTACCTTGATTGAGGCTCCGCCATGTATATCTCACCAGGTCAGGATATTAAAGCCTTGCAAAAGTATTCATCCCCCTTGACATTTTTCATATTTTGTTGCATTACAACCTGTAATTTAAATATATTTTTATTTGGATTTCATGTAATGGACATACACAAAATAGTCCAAATTGGTGAAGTGAAAGGAAAGAAAATAATTGTTTCAACAAAAAAAACGGAAAAGCTGTGCGTGCATATGTATTCATCCCCTTTGCTATGAAGCCCCTAAATAAGATCTGGTGCAACCAATTACCTTCAGAAGTCACATAACTAGTTAAATAAAGTCCACCTGTGTGCAATCTAAGTGTCACATGATCTCAGTATATATACACCTGTTCTGAAAGGCCCCAGAGTCTGCAACACCACTAAGCAAGGGGCACAACCAAGCAAGCGGCACCATGAAGATCAAGGACCTCTCCAAACAGTTCAGGGACATAGTTGTGGAGAAGTACAGATCAGGGTTGGGATATAAAAAAATATCCGGAAGGTCAGCATCCCGGAGTCGCCTCTTCACTGTTGAAGTTGAGACTGGTGTTTTGCAGGTACTATTAAAGGAAGCTGCCAGTTGAGGACTTGTGAGGCGTCTTTCTCAAACTAGACAATCTAATGTACTTGTTCTCTTTCTCAGATGTGCACCGGGGCCTCCTACTCCTCTTTCTATTCTGGTTAGAGCCAGATTGCGCTGTTCTGTGAAGGGAGTAATACAGCGTTGTACGGGATCTTCAGTTTCTTGGCAATTTTTCACATGGAATAGCCTTCATTTCTTAGAACAAGAATATACTGACGAGTTTCAGAAGAAAGGTCTTTGTTTCTGGCCATTTTGAGCCTGTAATCGAACCCACAATTGCTGATGCTCCAGATATTCAACTAGTCTAAAGAAGGCCAGTTTTATTGCTTCTTTAAATCCACACAACCGTTTTCAGCTATGCTAACATAATTGCAGAAGGATTTTCTAACGATAAATTAGCCTTTTAAAATGATAAACTTGGATTAGCTAACACTACGTGTCATTGGAACACAGGAGTGATGGTTGCTGATAATGGGCCTCTGTACACCTATGTAGATATTCCATAAAAAATCTGCCGTTTCCAGGTACAATAGTTACTTACAACATGAACAATGTCTACACTGTGTTTCTGATCGATTTGATGTTATTTTAATTGACAAAAAATTTGCTTTTCTTTAAAAAACAAGGACATTTCTAAGTGACCCCAAACTTTTGAACGGTAGTGTACCTATTCAAAAACACACATATATATATATATATTCCAAAATCTTGTGTATCTTAATTTCCATCATTAATAATGAATGTTGACAGTTCATGCAAAGGATTGTTACCTATAGTTGAAGTCGGAAGTTTACATGCACCTTAGTCAAATACATTTAAACTCAGTTTTTCATAATTCCTGACATTTAATCCTAGTAAAAATTCCCTGTCTTAGGTCAGTTATGATCACCACTTTATTTTAAGAATGTGAAATGTCAGAATAATAGTAGAAATAATTATTTCAGCTTTTATTGCTTTCATCACATTCCCATTGGATCAGACGTTTACATACACTCAATTAGTTGGTAGCATTGCCTTTACATTTTTTACTTGGGTCAAATGTTTCAAGTAGCCTTCCACAACCTTCCCACAATAAGTTGGGTGAATTTTGGCCCATTCCTCCAGACAGAGCTGGTGTAACGGAGTCAGGTTTGTAGGCCTCCTTGCACACACATGCCTTTTCAGTTCTGCCCACACATTTTCTATAGGATTGAGGTCAGGGCTTTGTGATGGCCACTCCAATACCTTGACTTTGTTGTCCTTAAGCCATTTTGCCACAACTTTGGAAGTATTGGGTCATTGTCCATTTGGAAGACCCATTTGCAACCAAGCTTTAACTTCCTGACTGATGTCTTGAGATGTTGCTTCAATGTATCCACATAATTTCCCCTCCTCATGATGCCATCGATTTTGTGACGTGCACCAGTCCCTCCTGCAGTAAAGCACCCCCACAACATGCCACCCCCATTCTTCACGGTTGGGATGGTGTTCTTCGGCTTGCCTCCCCCTTTTTCCTCCAAACATAATGATGGTCATTATGGCCAAACAGTTCTATTTTTGTTTCATCAGACCAGAGGACATTTCTCCAAAAAGTACGATCTTTGTCCCCATGTGCAGTTGCAAACCATAGTCTGGCTTTTTATGGCAGTTTTGGAGCAGTGGCTTCTTCCTTGCCGAGCGGCCTTTCAGGTTATGTCGACATAGATACTTTTGTACCTTTTTCCTCCAGCATCTTCACAAGGTCCTCCAATCTAAGTGTATGTAAACTTCCGACTTCAACTGTATAACCAGGATTGCCATTGCATTACATTTTTGTCAAGCAATTATTGTGATTCATCCTATATTGTCCCTAACATCCTTACCCCCTAGCAACAGATGTGGGACGCACACACACACACACTCAACAGTTGTTACATCCCAGGGCCAACTCAAGAAAGGACTTGATTTACGAATGCATATAAAGTTACAGCTGTTTGAGAAAGCATGCAGAATTGGCAAAAAGTGGGGAGATTTGATTAACCAGTGTCAAGTCATAGATGATGGAGATCAGATACGCCCCCTTCCCCTGAAACACACACATCGAATCTAGGCTGCATTACATCCGGCCGTGATTGGGAGTCCCATAGGGTGGCGCACAATTGGCCCAGCATCGTCCTGGTTTGGCCAGGGTAGGCCGTCATTGTAAATAAGAATTTGTCCTTAACTGACTTGCCTAGCTAAATAAAGGTTCAATTAAAATATATATATTAATTAAAAACACTGGTCCCCCGTTGACCATTGCCCAAGCATCTGTGCAGTCAGACCTTTGATTATTTTGTGCCACCAGGGTCACAGTAATATGCCCCCTCTGTCTGAGTGTGACCCCCTCCCTATGGGTTACTGCAGCCAGTGTTGCCAGCACTGCCACTACCTGGTTGTGGGTACCCCACTGTTATCCCCACCGGCTAGGTACAAGGTCATCAAGGTTCTCATTAGCAGCTTAGAGAATTTCCCTTTTGGGGGGGCTCTGGCTTTGTAGTACCAACCCTGCCAGGCAGGCTCAGAATCTTGAGGGGGCTGTGCTGCTCTAGTAGGTCTCTGTCCAATTTACTCTTTCTGTTTTGGCTGCATATAGACAACCGCCAGTAAGCCCATAAAACCGATAAGGACTCTTTAGTCTATTGGCCGCTCAGGTGGGTGTCTAGGGTATAAGGTTGGGGACCGTTCCATCGTGATAGGACATTAAATAAATAAATAGGATGTATAATTTGTTTAAAAATGTAAATCCCTCATCTGCACAAAATTGAAAGCTCTCTCTCGCAACCCCTGCTCACAGACACACATTGGTTCTGGGATATGCAACAGTTTCCTTTCTCACTCACTTAACGCCCCACAAAATCACACCAAATCTTCCATTACAATACATCCACACATACCCACATGCTGTGCCTTCTATGTCTTCTGTTTGCTATGTTTTATCTCCACCATGTTGAGTACTTTTGGGTTCCAATTCGTTATATTTGAAAATGTATTATCCTTTCTTTGAATGCAGTCTTATCCATTTATAAAATACTATAAATGGAAAGGTAAATTATTATTTTACAACAGTCCCTATCTTGAATGGTATAGTGTAGTTGTATTTCATTTAACAATTGTTTAATTTTATAGCTTTTCTATCTATTTTTACATTTTTATCATTACAATCCCTACCATGGCTAGTATTGTGTTCCATTATTTGACCCCTCTATGAGAACTGTAATTTTTAGAATAGCCATGGAGTAGTCTTCAGGGCACACACATAATATGTTGCGAAATCTGTTATTAATGTATTGTAATGCTTTAAAATGTATAACTGCCTTAATTTTGCTGGACCCCAGGAAGAGTGGGGATCCATAATAAATATAAATACAGTGAGTACCAGGCCTGAGTACCAGGCCATTAGGACCTGATGGAGGGACAATAGAGCCCTGAGTGCCAAACCATTAGGACCTGATGGAGGAACAATAGAGCCCTGAGTATCAAATCAAATCAAATTTATTTATAAAGCCCCCCTTACATCAGCTGATGTCACAGAGTGCTGTACAGAAACCCAGCCTAAAACCCCAAACAGCAAGCAATACAGGTGTAAAAGCACGGTGGCTAGGAAAAACTCCCTAGAAAGGCCAAAACCTAGGAAGAAACCTAGAGAGGAACCAGGCTGTGAGGGGTGGCCAGTCCTCTTCTGGCTGTGCCGGGTGCAGATTATAACAGAACATGGACAAGATTTTAAAATGTTCATAAAACAGGCAGAACAGTTGAAACTGGAGAAGCAGCACGGCCAGGTGGACTCGGGACATCAAGGAGTCATCAGGCCAGGTAGGCCTTGAGGAATGGTCCTAATGCTCAGGTCCTCCGAGAGAGAGAAGAAGAAAAAAGAAAGAAAGAGAGATAATTAGAGAGAGCATACTTAAATTCGCACAGGACACCAGATAAGAGAAGAAATACTCCAGATATAACAGACGGACCCTAACCCCCCGACACATAAACTACTGCAGCATAAATACTGGGGGCTGAGACAGGAGGGGTCGGGAGACACTGTGGCCCCGTCCGACGATACCCCCGGACAGGGCCAAACAGGCAGGATATAACCCCACCCACTCTGCCGAAGCACAGCCCCCACACCACAAGAGGGATATCTTCAACCACCAACTTACCATCCTGAGACAAGGCCGAGTATAGCCCACAAGATCTCCGCCACGGCACCAGTAAGCCAGTGACTCAGCCCCTGTAATAGGGTTAGAGGCAGAGAATCCCAGTGGAGGGGAA
>QNTS01000024.1:515554-561230 GCA_003317085.1 Hucho hucho
TCCAGCACGGCCCGTTCCTGCTCCCCGCACCAGAGTTCCTGTGCGCATCGCGAGTCTAGCACAGCCTGCTCCTACTCCCCGCACCAGGTCCCATGTGCGTATCGCGAGTCTAGCACAGCCTGCTCCTACTCCCCGTACCAGGTCCCCTGTGCGCATCGCGAGTCCAGCACAGCCTGCTCCTACTCCCCGCACCAGGTTCCCTGTGCGCATCGTGAGTCCAGCACAGCCTGCTCCTGCTTCCCGCACCAGGTCCCCTGTGCGCTTCGTGAGTCCAGCACGAACTGTTCCGGCTTCTAGCCCAGGACCTCCAGTGCGTGACCTCGGGGCAGCACCGGAGCCGCCAAATTAAATCAGACTTAATTGAGAGGGGGGGGCTTTGCTTGGTTTTTAATCAAATAAAATGGTAAAAAAAAAAATTATGTTTCTAAATATGAAGTATACAGGCACCAAATCACATCTTGTTCCATGCGCATATGGGCAGTGCGCGTCACGGCTGGATAGGCTGCGTTTCTGCTGTCACAACCAACTGCATTACCGCTAAACCAGATTTGGTTGGTCTTAAATATCCCTACCAGCGCTGCCTGAAATTAGCACTTTGGATCATTAAGGACATGCCTCAAATATTTCCACCCCTTCCATCTGAGCGCAAGCATGCTGATGTTAGACCGGTAAATTGCTAAACCTGGCGTTAGGGCTGGAACATGCCGGTGCGCCAGTTTTTACATGAAGAAAATGCAAACTAACGGGTGTGATACTTGTGCCACCTTAACGCCAGGCGAAAATAGAGACTATCTGACATGGTACAGGTGTCTTCTTATTTTTAAGCCCATAACCATGTGTGTGAGGTGTATACTTTTGTTTCAAAGTAGATTTGTTTAAGACTACCAAGAAACACTGACCCTGATTTAGCTCACTGCAGTAAAAGGTTAAAGGTTTTACAACGGAAAATGAAAATAGTTTGAGATAATCTCCCCGTTTCAGTCGGTTTTCCTCTGTTTAGTGCCTAATGAACATGCCCCTGTTGTTTACCCCACAGGTGACAAGTACTGGATATTCAAAGAGGTGACTGCTGAGCCCGGATACCCCCAGAGTCTGGTGGAGCTGGGTAACTGTCTCCCTAAGGACGGCATTGACACAGCACTGCGCTGGGAGCCCGTGGGCAAAACCTACTTCTTCAAAGGGGACCAGTACTGGCGCTACAACGAGGAGAAACGCACAGCCGACCCGGGCTACCCCAAACCCATCACTGTGTGGAAGGGCATCCCCGAGGCGCCGCAGGGAGCCTTCGTCAGCAGGGAGGGCTGTGAGTATAATTATCCACAGACCATGTGGCTACCGCCTCGAAGCATGCAGAGGGACGAGGGGGTTGGGTTAATTCCATCTCAATAACGTCAATTCGGGAAGTAATTTGAAATTTCAATTCCAATTATTTTAATTGGGGAATTGGAATTTCTGTTTACTTTATGAATTAACTACATTTGGTACTGTAATTGCTATTACAGTAGCAAAGCACTTGGACTGTTATTGTAGTGACGTACATTAGCTGTAATTGCACATTGAAACAATAACTGAAGTCTTACAATACCAACATTGCACTTTTATTTTAGTCTTATCAGAAGGCCCCGTTTACACCTTGCGCTAAGATGGGTTTTGTGATCAAGGTTTGTCATGTTTACACATGGTATTAAAATATCCACATTGTTTTCCTGGTGACCAGATATCCTGGTGCCTCCCTTTATGCATATTATTTAACAGATATGTTTTCAAAATAATATGAATGTATTTATTTTAAGACTATTATTGATGCCAGTCAATGATTTTAGAGGCTGGTATAATGATGATGATAATGGTTTGACTATTGAGATCTGGGTCCCTGACTACCTCTGGAGTAAAGTTCCAATGTATAGTCGGCCTACTAAATATGTATACAGAATATTCATCAAGCACGAGGTAAATATTATGCAAGATCGAGCTCAATGTGTTGACAACACATTCGTAACACAGCAGAAAATAGCTGAAGTTCATCATGTACACACTAAAACATTAGGGTTCCTCAACGGCTCTTTGGGAAGGGTGATGGTTATACAGGTAACAAACTGAGATTAGGAGCACTCCCTTTAAGAGTGTGCTCCTAATCTCAGCTCATTACCTGTATAAAAGACACCTGGGAGCCAGAAATCTTTCTGATTGAGAGGGGGTCAAAAACTTATTTCCCTCATTAAAATGCAAATCAGTTTATAACATTTTTCACATGTGTTTTTCTGGATTTTTTTGTTGTTATTCTATCTCTCACTGTTCAAATAAACCTACCATTAAAATTATAGACTGATCATTTCTTTGTCAGTGGGCAAATGTACAAAATCAGCAGGGGATCAAATACTTTTTTCCCTCACTGTATGTCCTTATGTCTATTGAGAACTGTTGATTCAGTAGTTTTCAATTCTCTCCTCAGGGATCCCAAGCTGTTCCAGAGCTAGCACACCTGATTCAACTTGATAATTAAGCACAATAATAAAAACTATGGTATTTTAACAATATCATTTGGCTATTAAACCAAAATAAAAACATGTATGGTTCTACAAAGAACCTTTGAGATTGAGAAAGGTTATTTTATAGAACCATTCTCCATAAAGGTTTTATAAGGAACCATCAAAAGGGTTCTATATAGCTCCAAAAAGGTTGTAACCATAGCGGAACCCTTTTTTGGTGCTATATAGAACCCTTTTTTAATGGTGCTTTATAGAAGTTAATGAAAGGGTTCCATTTATAACCTTATGAGCATGGTTCTTTATAGAACCTTCCAAAGGCTCCATATAGCACCAAAAAGGGTTCCCCTATGGTTTCAAGCCAAAGCACCGTTATTTAACACTTTATAGAGCCACTTGTTTTTAGTGTGTATTTATGAAGTCTCAGCAGCTTGTGTGAGTCAGAATTGCTCGCCGTTCTCTGAGATGCTGTCGGCTAATATTAACCCATCAGTGAGAGCCATGTCAGCCATGTCAACATCAGATAAGTGGTCCTTCTGGCCAGAGGGCTGTCACTGAACTGTTGGCCGTCTGTGTCCGAGGACTGTTTGTGCCATGAGTGTAGTGGAATTGGCGGTGTCAGGGTCAGAGGGTTAACCCAGCCGGGGGCCTCAGCCCCGCCACTCATTTGTGCTGCTCTAGCGAAAAAACGCTGCACTGCCTCGGCACCTCCCGGGAGAATTCCTCTGGAAGGAACTATCATCACTTTTTGCGAGTCGTGTCACAACCTCCTGAAACACATTTCACAGAGGACTTGAGAACATGAGAGGTGGAAATCAGAGGGGGTGGCATGGTCCATTTGGCTAGTCCGTCTACTAGCCTGTAGCTCAGCCATTTTCTTAAGGGATCTGGAGGTGCTGTTTTGGACGGCAGCAAAAGGGAGCACTTCATGAATCAGTAGCCTCCACGATTGATTGACACACATTCTCAAATCAGCATGCCTTTTCTCCCAGGCATTGTGTGGTATGGATAACTACCCCTCCAAAACAAACAGGGCATTTAGAGTTATGGTTTGGAGACTGCATTTTCGGTTGCAGAGCTTTGATAACACACCGTTATGATATGACAAATGGTAGATAATCAGGTACAGTGTTTATTTGGACAGGGGAATGTTTGAGTAGCCTGACTACCAATCCACATCGCTCCTGGCCAAACGCCACGCCCACTAGCGTTTCTTCTCCACAATGGAATGTGTGGAGAATGTATGGAGTGAGTGATAGAGCAGCGGAGTTAAATTCAGGATGAGTTGTCAGGCAAAATGTTTGAGGTGTTTGACTTGCACAGTTTGCAAATCTATCTGTTAGATACAAATGAATTTGTACTTTTGCTCTCTTTTTCCCTCTTTAGTTTATACCTATTTCTACAAAGGGAAGGACTACTGGAAGTTTGACAACCAGAAGCTGACCGTTGAGCCCGGCTACCCCAAGTCTATTGTCAATGACTGGATGGGCTGCCACCAATCAGACATGGAGAAGAACAAGGACCGGCAGCTTCCCCACGATGACGTTGACATCATGGTGACCATCAATGACGTGCACAGCACTGTCAACGCCATCGCTGTGGTGATTCCCTGCATCCTGTCGCTGTGCATCCTGGTCCTGGTCTACACCATCTTCCAGTTCAAAAACAAAGGGGTGCAACAGAACGTCACCTACTACAAACATCCTGTCCAGGAGTGGGTATGACAGGCTTAGGCAGCGCGCCGCCGCTTACGATACGAAACAGCGCTGAGAGGGCTACAAAAACTCTGAGCACCATGTGACCAGTGCCTGTCTTGCACTAACCCTTAGCGAGAAGGGAAGGAGGGGGATTAAGTTACTCCCTTTCCTCCCCTGGCAAGGACCCCTAGATGAACATCGCCAAAATTGAGTATGTTGAATATTAGCATGAGGCAATGCATAGGACGCTGGGAGGCTTTGAGGGTAAGGACAGAGCACAGCCAATCCGATTGCTCTGCCTTTTGCGCCTCGTCTATCTGTTGTCCATTCTTATCTGGCTGTTTCAGTGGGGGGTTGTCACACATACTTTACCTCGATGGGACTCCCATACACTTTTTCTCAGGGGGAGAGAGAGGGGGGAGCCTACCCTCACATAGCTAGGTACCAGCAATCTGTCTGAGTCCAGTATCAACTTGTACATGAACTTCAAATATTATCAAGTCAAACAAGATATTTAAAGAAAACATTTAAACTTGAAAAAAAATGTAGTAGAAAGGCCATAGAAAAGAATACCAAGGATTTCTGTGGATAATTTAATATTTTCAGTTAGAAAGCTTTGAGTTATCAAGAGGAGAAACATTGTACATCGCAAATGATAAATGTCATACCCAGACCTCTGCCTCTAGCGATAGACTCACCTAAGCTAGAGGACTGAGACTATAAGTATGTCCGCTGAATGACCTCTGCTATACCAACATCCCCCAGCACAGACTCCCTGCTCCTCTGTCTGGACCAAGGGGCATAGGGGAGGAGTGAGTTAGCATTTAAAGACATTGGTCATAGTTAACTTTCTTAGAATTATACCTGGTTTATTTTTTATTTTTATTTTTTACATGCCCCAAGGCATAGAGGAGTACCTATGGCCGTTTCAATAGGCTAAGCACGTCAGACCAACATTGACTAGGCACAATGAACTGCTGTTGAGGCAGCCTGAATTCCACTCCATACCCCTCTTCATTCCTCCTTATTTCTCTCACTTTCTCTCTTCCTCCAACTGTGTCACTCTCTCTTTATATACAGTGCCCTCCGTAATGATTGGGAGAGGGAAGCATTTTTTTCTTCTTTTGGCTCTATACTCCAAAAGTTTGGATTTGAAATCAAACAATGACTATGAGTACAGACTGACCACTTTAATTTGAGGGTATTTTCATCCACATCGGGTGAACGCTTAAGAACTTGCAGCACTTTTTGTACGTATTCTCCCTATTGTAGGGCACCAAAGTATTGGGACAAATTCATGTGTATTAAAATAGTAAAAAGTTAAGTATTTGGTCCCATGTTCATAACACGCAATGGCTACATCAAGCTTGTGTCTACACATTTGTTGGATGCATTTGCTGTTTATTTTGGTTGTGTTTCAGATTATTTTGTGCCCAATAGAAATAAATTGTAAATACTGTATTGTGTCATTTGAGTCCGTTTTATTGTAAATAAGAATAGAATGTTTCTAGAAAGTTACAGTGCACAAATATCATAAACCCCCCCACCCCTCCTAAAAAATGCTAACCTCCACGGTTATTCTAATGGTGAGAGGTTAGCATGTCTTGGGGGGTATGATATTTGTGCGTGTGTAACTTTCTCACTTTTCATTATTCACGATTCATACCCTCAAATTAAAGATGATAGTCTGCACTTTAACCTCAGTCATTGTTTGATTTCAAATCCAAACTGAGTATTGAGACCATTTTTAAAAAATGCTTCAATGTCCCAATCATTACGGAGGGCATTGTATCTAACACCCTACATTTCATTGAAATGCTGTCCTCATGCTGTCCTATTTTACAGTTTTGTTTTTAACCTCGCCTTCAATAGGAAAGATGTTCAATGGGAAAGTGATGTTTAAAAGAAAGATCCAGGTAGTCTTTCTGCACTGGGATGCATTGGTACAAGTTCAGCTGTTTCTTACCCTGATAAAAAGAAATACACAGATGACCCATGATAAAAGCGAAGTTATTTAATTAGTTCCATTCATATCCCTGTATTTCTACTCAACCTTTGCTACAGTAGGGAATTATCATGTATTCATCTCACCCAGATAATGTCAATGCAGTTGCCAAGACTGAAACCAGATACAAATGTAGGATCTCAATCTCATCTTTTGTTGCAGAGAATTTTCCTGTACAGCAGTAAATGCAAACTTGTAGTTTATTTGAGGTTTTAAAAAAACCTCTAAAGTTTGTAATTTCCAGAAACATCTACAAAAATGTCCATTAATTATAATCCACATAATTCACAATTCCCATTGCTGCAGGATTATTTTCCCGCTGTAGCAAACTGGCTCAAATTAAGATCCAACATCTGTATAGTCCTTGATACTGTATTTTCTGACTTAACTCTGACCCCAATGGGGTTTGGTACCATCCAGAACTCTCACATCAAACATGTAGTCTTTAGATTTTTTAGTAGCTTTTAAATGTTTTTTTTGTGTGTTTTATTTGTATTTTTATTTGCTGTTGAAATAACTTATTATTATTAGCGAATATCCAGCTCTGGTTGTATGTATCCTATCGAGCTAGCCTATTCTAAAATTAATATACGTTTTTTTGCAATCACAAATATGAGGAATCTGTTGAAAGGAGACTTGATATTGCCATTTTGTCATTGCATTGACAATTATCTGTCAAATAAGAGACACCCTATTGTTCGTTGTTGTTAAAAAGTTTTGTTTATTTAAATGAGGAAACATGATGTGACTAGTCTCATTTATACTGAACAAAAAGATAAAACGCAACATGGAACAATTTCAAAGATTTTACTGAGTTACAGTTCATATAAGGAAATCAGTCAATTGAACTAAATAAATTAGGCCCTAATCTATGAATTTCACATGACTGGGAATACACTAGGTAGGGGCGTGGATCAGAAAACCAGTCAGTATTTTGTGCGCCCACCATTTGCCTCAAGCATCGCGACCCATCGCCTTTGCATAGAGTTGATCAGGCTGTTGATTGTGGCCTGTGGAATGTTGTCCTACTCCTCTTCAATGGCTGTGCGAAGTTATAGGCAGGCCATGGAAGAACTGGGACATTTTCAGCTTCCAGGAATTGTGTACAGTTCCTTGCGACGTGGGGCCGTGCATGATCATGCTGAAACATGAGGTGATGGCGGTGGATGAAATACACCACAATGGGCCTCAGGATCTCGTCACGGTATCTCTGTGCGTTCAAATTGCTATATAATTTTGTATTTGTTGTCTGTAACTTATGCCTGTCCATACTGTGACAATCCTCTTCAAGGTTAGGAGTGTTTGTACACAAATTAAGCGTGAGACCGACACAAAATCAATGTTTGTTTCTCCGGCCTGGATCGCCCAGGTCGCAGGCGTGATCGAGGATAGCAAGGTTCGGTACACAAATTGGCTTCTCAGTAGATCAGGGTCCAAACAGCCAGCAGGTAAGTCCAAACAGTCCAGGTTATACACGGTAAATCCAGCCGATATATTATCACTTTCTCTTTTCAAATGGTTCACAGCTCCTTGCTCTTCCCCTCTTCTTGGTGTGGCTTAACCCCTTATACAGTGGGGCAAAAAAGTATTTAGTCAGCCACCAATTGTGCAAGTTCTCCAACTTAAAAAGATGAGAGAGGCCTGTAATTTTCATCATAGGTACACTTCAACTATGACAGACGAAATGAGAAAAAGAAATCCAGAAAATCACATTGTAGGATTTTTAATTTATTTATTTGCAAATTATGGTGGAAAATAAGTATTTGGTCAATAACAAAAGTTTATCTCAATACTTTGTTATATACCCTTTGTTGGCAATGACAGAGGTCAAACGTTTTCTGTAANCATGCAGATCTCCTCTAGAGCAGTGATGTTTTGGGGCTGTCGCTGGGCAACACGGACTTTCAACTCCCTCCAAAGATTTTCTATGGGGTTGAGATCTGGAGACTGGCTAGGCCACTCCAGGACCTTGAAATGCTTCTTACGAAGCCACTCCTTCGTTGCCCGGGCGGTGTGTTTGGGATCATTGTCATGCTGAAAGACCCAGCCACGTTTCATCTTCAATGCCCTTGCTGATGGAAGGAGGTTTTCACTCAAAATCTCACGATACATGGCCCCATTCATTCTTTCCTTTACACGGATCAGTCGTCCTGGTCCCTTTGCAGAAAAACAGCCCCAAAGCATGATGTTTCCACCCCCATGCTTCACAGTAGGTATGGTGTTCTTTGGATGCAACTCAGCATTCTTTGTCCTCCAAACACGACGAGTTGAGTTTTTACCAAAAAGTTCTATTTTGGTTTCATCTGACCATATGACATTCTCCCAATCCTCATCTGGATCATCCAAATGCTCTCTAGCAAACTTCAGACGGGCCTGAACATGTACTGGCTTAAGCAGGGGGACACGTCTGGCACTGCAGGATTTGAGTCCCTGGCGGCGTAGTGTGTTACTGATGGTAGGCTTTGTTACTTTGGTCCCAGCTCTCTGCAGGTCATTCACTAGGTCCCCCCGTGTGGTTCTGGGATTTTTGCTCACCGTTCTTGTGATCATTTTGACCCCACGGGGTGAGATCTTGCGTGGAGCCCCAGATCGAGGAAGATTATCAGTGGTCTTGTATGTCTTTCATTTCCTAATAATTGCTCCCACAGTTGATTTCTTCAAACCAAGCTGCTTACCTATTGCAGATTCAGTCTTCCCAACCTGGTGCAGGTCTACAATTTTGTTTCTGGTGTCCTTTGACAGCTCTTTGGTCTTGGCCATAGTGGAGTTTGGAGTGTGACTGTTTGAGGTTGTGGACAGGTGTCTTTTATACTGATAACAAGTTCAAACAGGTGCCATTAATACAGGTAACGAGTGGAGGACAGAGGAGCCTCTTAAAGAAGAAGTTACAGGTCTGTGAGAGCCAGAAATCTTGCTTGTTTGTATGTGACCAAATACTTATTTTCCACCATAATTTGCAAATAAATTCATTAAAAATCCTACAATGTGATTTTCTGGATTTTTTTTCCTCATTTTGTCTGTCATAGTTGAAGTGTACCTATTTTACTGAGTTACAGTTCATATAAGAAAATCAGTCAATTGAACTTTTTTGCCCCACTGTACATGTTGGTCGGCCTAACCTTGCGAGCCTTCCCCTTGTTTCTGCGGTTGTCTATTTTGTGCCTCGTAGTTCACCATCTGGCCACCCCTTAGTGAGAGGGCAGAGCCCGTTTATTAATTCTACCCTCAAATATCTGCCATTTATCACTCGGCCCCCTTCTTTGCCACAATACCATAGCCTCACCATTCTGTTCACAACATTGACATCAGCAAACCGCTCGCCCACACAACGCCATACACATGTCCTGCTGTTGTGAGGCTTTTTGGACATACTGCTAAATTGGCCAGGGATGCCATCTGGGCCGGCAGCCTTGCGAGGGTTAACACGCTTAAATGTTTTACTCACGTTGGCCGCGGTAAAGGTGAGCCCGCAGGTTTTGGTAGCGGGCCGTGTCGGTGGCACTGTATTGTCCTCAAAGCAAGCAAAGAAGTTGTTTAGTTTGTCTGGGAGCAGGACATCGTGGTCCGCGACGGGGCTGGTTTTCTTTTTGTAGTCCGTGATTGACTGTAGACCCTGCCACATTCCTCTCGTGTCTGAGCCGTTGAATTGTGACTCTACTTTGTCTCTATACTGACGCTTAGCTTGTTTGATTGCCTTGGGGAGTGAATAGCTACACTGTTTGTATTCAGTCATGTTTCCGGACGCCTTGCCCTGATTAAAAGCAGTGGTTCGCGCTTTCAGTTTTGTGCGAATGCTACCATCAATCCACGGTTTCTGGTTGGGGAAGGTTTTAATAGTTGTTATGGGTACAACATCACCGATGCACTTGCTAATAAACTCGCTCACCGAATCAGCGTATACATCAATGTTGTTGTCTGATGCTGTCCGGAACATATCCCAGTCCACGTGCTCGAAGCAATCGTGGAAGCGTGGAAGGTGCACCTGCGTAATGATCATGCATTAATCAGCTTCTTGATATGCCACACCTGTCAGGGGGATGGATTATCTTGGCAAAGAATCAATGCTCACTAACATGGATGTAAACAAATTTGTGTACACAATGAGAGAAATAAGCTATTTGTGAGTATGGAAAATGATTTATTTCAGCTCATGAAACATAGGACCAACACTATACATGTTGCGTTTGTATTTTTGTTCAGTGTAATTGATAGTATGGAAATAACAAAATGACCAAATCTAGACTTTCCTTTTAACATACAGTACTTCTTTTATTTGCAAATCCAAAAAACATATGGGCTGTAGAATGGGATACCTTGACAGGCTACAAGATTAAGATATCTTATTAAGAGATTAAGATCAATTTATTGGTCAATTGCACACAATGTCCAACCGGAATTTTATGTACCCCAACCCCTCCGAAAGATACACATACAGGCTTTGGAGAGGTGCGGTGGGGCTGTCACACTGGGGGCCCAGGGAGCTGTTGTTATGAGGGATTAAGTGCCTTGCATAAGGACATAACGTAAGCCAATGGCATCTAGGATTTGATACCAGCAACCCTCCGGTTGCCAGCACACTTTCCGACAGATTTTTCCCATCGGACCCAAGATTCCAAATGGCAACCCTCCGGTTGCTGGCTCGCCTCTCTTACCGCTAGGTTACCTGCAACCAGAGCGGGACTTCCACTTCCAATGGGTCTTAATAGTGTGATAATCACTGGCAAAGTGTTGTTACAATCTTAAGTATAGTATATTTAAACTGTTAATGTGCTTTTCCTAATAATTTGACATGCTTTTTTTTATCATGCCTATTAAGTACTTTTCTTAGATTATCTGCGATGTTGCCACGTTATGGTAACTCCTGCGAGATTCTTCTCAGTTTTGTGTCCCTCTCTCCCCGTGTCTCTTAAACACACAGATACTCAAACGCCATGTAAACATTTGGATATTACACAATTATTGTTAAGTGGAGATGTTTTGTATAAAGCGGAAGTGGACTTATTATGGTGAGAATTTGAAATTCTGTTTTTACATGTTTGCCTTATGGGTTTTTGCAACCACTGGAATCCTTATCAGAATTCTGATAACATGTACTATGAAATTACATTGAAAGTAACTGCACAGATTTTACAAATATTTTCTCATGATCCACATTGTTTAATCTCAGATGTGCACACTGATGTTACTTCTAGAACACTGCTCACCCCTTGTCATAATGTAGTACTACTAACAAAGCAATTACATCTATGGTTTTGTTGATAATGAAGTTGGGGAGAGCTTATGTGGCTGCAGATATGGCTGCGTTGACAAGGTGCCAAATAACTTTCTCTTTCCATCATCCATTTCAAAGCATCTCCCATTCCCAATCATTCATCAGCAAAACCATCAGCTGAACAAAACCATCAGTTATGTGGCTTTGGTGTAACATCCTCAAGGTCTCTGAGAATGGGTCTATACTACCTATTCAGCTCTGCCACCATTGACCCCCTCTCTGTATCCTTTATGCTCCTAGTCAAAAGCTCTCTAGTTCTGTGTTGCACTGAATGTGTGAGCAATATGTACTAAGACGCACAACAGCCCTCCCAGTCTGGTCTTTTGCTCAGTCTTGGAGGACTTAAAATCTCCAGTAGGCAAAGATACTTTGGTTTTGTGAGGAATCTGCAACTTGAAAATATGTAATTTACTGTAGGCTACCCTACTTTATTTCTACATCCCTAATCTGCTCTAGTCTTCCAAAATAATCTCCACCATGAGATCTTTACTGAAATAGTGTTTATGTCTGACCGTGTCAGTGTCTGCCTTAATAGCCTCTGCTGGTACTTCTGAAAGATGTGCCTTGTCAAACTTTGCAGTGGAATGCTCAATTAATGCTTTTTTTAGTTGACGAACAAGGTTTCTTTCAAGGATAACATCAGACTTAACATTTGTTTTTTGTATAACTTGTTTTTAAAGGTGTATTTTCCTCCAATATTTCTCACACTACGAAAATGCACTCAGTTCAAGGATTTTCTTCGCTCTATTATCTTTTATTATTCTGTCATTTTCTGTTTTCGTTTTGAGCAGTTTAGCTAGTGGCAGAGACATGGCACGGAATCAGAGCAGACAGTGTGTTTTCCCATATTTTAATAACTCCATTTCACGATCTCTAGATAAATCATTGGGCAGACTTTTGGGAACATTTTGAGTGGCTTTATGCATCTATTTTCAGGCTACAGTGATGTTAGTGATGTTCAATAGTGATGTTCAATTTCTCCGTCAGAACATAACTTCTAAGCCCTGTATGTCTTTATAGGCAAACATTGTATGGAGTGAAGTATCCAACAAAACAAGGTTTATTAGCTGGTGTTATGGGCGGGATCTGAAACCAACGTCTTAACTGATAGCTACTGAATCAATTGACAATTGAGTATTTGATGCAGATTACAAAAATCTGATTCTGACATGCTCATATGAGTAGGAAACCTATGAGTACAATCATGCTTATCTAATAAGACCATGTTCTTGGTATTACTCAACTCACATCTTAGCTAAAGATGATGGCAGATGAATGGGAAAGGTACAGGGTATTAGCCAGGCATTGTTCATTAGATGAACATTTTCCAGGCAAAGCCATTTTCAATCTGCATGGTTATCATGTTGTTAAATCCTATTGTGGAAGGGGGAGCTAAATAAATCTCATTCACCATATGCTTCACGTTACAAAAAGGACATATCATATTGGAGGTTACATGCAATTGTTCCAAAGTAAATTTAATTTGTTCATTGATTTCGTCACAATGATTGAGCGTACCTACAGAGTAGTCAAGGCAAAACTGTGTAATGTATATATGTTTACTGAAACGTAAAATCTGGTCTGACATGTCCAAAAGAGTACTAATAAACCACAACATATGTATCGGGCATGGTTGTGTTTGAGAAGATGTAGGGGTACTTGAGATTCATTAATGACATTCACTTTCAATTGTTTATTGAACACAACTTTTATTCTAAGGTGCCCAATACCTTTCCACTTTTCTCTCTCTTATTCATTGTAACGGTTTATACTCTTCTAGGGGGGACGACGAGTCCTCTTCAGTTTGCCTCTTAAGGATATGCTGGTGGCTTTAGACAACAGTGAGTTGCCTTTCACTTGCCTGTTGTTGCCTTTTGTTTCTAATGTTCTTTTTCATAAAATAATAATGAGGTTAAATCAAAAGGTCCAGATGTTTAAAATGATGACATATTGAAATTCTTTGGATACTACTGATCAAGGGAGATTTTATCAGATGCAGCTTTAAGAGAAAATTAATTCAGTGGTGTTTCTTATAACATTTTCTGTACATACGTTTTGATTAGTTGTTTGTTGATTAATTAATTTGTTAAAACAACTTGGTAAATTGCAATATTTTGTGGTGGAATTTTATTTAATTTACAATCAAATACACACAAATGTATGTGGACACCCCTTCAAAAATGTGTGGATTTGGATATTTCAGCCACACCCGTTGGTGACAGGTGTATAAAATCTAGCACACAGCCATGCAATCTCCATAGACAAACACTGGCAGTAGAATTGCCTTATTGAAGAGCTCAGTGACTTTCAACGTGGCACCATCATAGGAAGCCACACAAGCTCAGAGAAAGGGGCCGCCGAGTGCTGAAGCGCATAGCGCGTAAAAATTGTTTGTCCTCAGTTGCAACACTCACTACAGAGTTCCATACAGAAATGGTTTGTTGAGATCGGTGTGGAAGAACGTGACTGGCCTGCAGAGCCTATCCTCAACCCCATCAAACACCTTTGGGATGAATTGAAACGCTGACTGTGAGCCAGGCCTGTGCCCAACCTCACCAATGTGCTTGTGGCTGAATGGAAGCAAGTCCCTGCAGCTATGTTCCAACATCTAGTGGAAAGCCTTCCCAGAAGAGTGGAGGCTGTTATAGCAGTAAAAGGGGGATCAACTCCATATTAATGCCCATGATTTTGGAATTATGGTTTGATGAGCAGGTGTCCACATACTTTTTTTATGTAGTGTATCAGTTCATGTAAATATACAGACCGCTCTAAGCTTTTGAAGATTTTGTTTTTGTCTTTCTCAAAGCTTATAATTTGCACAAAATCGATTACCATTTTCAATAAGATGCTTAAATGAAATAGGTTTAGTTAATGTCTAAAGATATTGGAGCTTTATTTAAAAACAAATTTTAATTTAACAGATTAGATCAACTCTTTTTATTTAACAATATCACCATGCTCTATTAACACGTCAATAAAAAAAAGTGAAAACAAGCCTTCTTGTGTGCAATTGTCTTCCGTCATTACTGTTATCAATACCAGTTGGTGAATGAGATCATGTCGTCCACTCCCCTGCTGCCCATCTGACATTGAGGAAGCTCTGGTCGGGGGACTGTACCTATTGTTCTGGAGGAGGGCTTGGTGGGTGAATCCTTAGGTTGGCTCGAAGTGATCTCACGGTCTTCATGCTATGTGGTCTTCTAATAGCTCTGCCCTCCCCCATGGCTTGATGTCAGACCACTACACTGTCAGATCCCATGCATACCTGGTAAAATAATATTTCAAATCCAATCACTAATTATCCACATGTACTCCAATAGCGGTCAGTGCGTCCACACCTGGTATCAAAATGTGTCCTGTGACAAATTTTGGGTGATGTTTCCTTAAAATGCATCCACGTTGTCGATTTTTATATTTGCATTCAACAAATTTGGACTGCACAACACTGACACAATTTGTTTTAGATTATGACTAGTACAGTCTTATCTGGTCATAATAAAAGCCACATTTCATCACCAATGTCACTGGCTGGAACCACAATGTAATCATGGGACACAGAGTTTGCCGAGTTTAAAAATTGCCGAGTTTAAAAATGGCTAAAGTCCCTCTATGCCTGGTGCTAACTTGCTTCCTTTGTCCTAATCTTGTTCACATTCTGATTGTGCCCACATTTTCCGACAGGTGTACACGATTAAAAGACGCATTCTGCCCACCTTTGGAGGTAGTCAGGCATGCATTGAGTCTGGATATCTTCCAAGCGTAGACCGATCTGGACAGTAAAACATTTAAATCATGATCCCACCCTAAAATCATTAGCCTCGTTTACACCTTTCGCTAACATGTAGGTTTCGTGAGCTGCTCAATATGAGCCAATCTATGAATTTATTTATTTAAAGACACCCACTTTGCCAAAGCCCAGCCCCCACGCAACTGAGACAAGGCTGAGCATAGCCCACGAAGATCTCCTCCACCTCACGAGCCAGAGGGGGTGCAAAGCCAGACAGGAATATCATGTTGGTGACTCAACCCACTCAAGTCAAATATAGGAAAAAAAGCATGGCACGACGTGACGCACCCCTCCTAGGGACGGCATGCACTAGTAAGCCAGTGACTCAGCCCCGTAATAGGGTCAGAGGCAGAGAATACCAGTGGAGAGAGGGGAGTCAGCCAGGCAGAAACAGCAAGGGTGTCTCCCATGGGCCAAGAGTTGAGCTTAACATCTGTCCGTTGGATTGGGACAGATCAACGCCGCCCGACTCATATAGGCCTACGCTGTTATTACATTGTGAATCTTTGAGCATTCTCCAGCTATAAATAAAGTGCAGAAGATGTCCAAACTGATGCGTAGAGGAACAGCTTTCAGCGTGGCCAATGCCCGATATAATGTAGGCTTCAATATAAAAAAGGTCTCTTTAGGTTATTTTTAGATTTACACTCCATAATAAAGTCATAGGATTTGCTTAACATGGAGGCTCCTTGCATTTTCTTATCGATTGCCGCTTTTATCCATGCATTGTCATAATAATTTGACAGTCTTTCTTTATAGGTTATCATATTACAGGTTCCATTAGTGAATTTTATACAACGTGTGGTTTGGAATTCCTATTTGTAGAGTCTATCCTGTCCATGATATACTAAACAACATACACATGGCCACATTCCTAAAAAGTGCCATCGTTTACATCGTTACCTAGCAACTCACTACTACTTTTACAGATCCACTGTCATCTACCCAGCAATGCAACTTATAAACTTGATCTCCACTGCAAAAAGCATCACACTTTATCTCCGACATTTGCTACATTGTTGCAATATTGACTGTGTCCCATAATAATGAACGTGTCGGGAGTCAGGATGAGACAGGCAGCTTTTCTCAGCCAGTCAAAATCAGCATAATTTCTATGGATATATACGAAAAAATTTCTATAGAAAAACTGGTAAAATGAAATGCATCTATTTTGCCGTCGTTCCAGCTTCAGTCCGAAGTGGTTGTGTTAGCTGTGTAGTTGGATGCTAGCAAGGGGGAAGGAGCCTTTTTTTTGCCATAGTTCCAGAACTTTGCAGGTTGCTATCAACCAGCGCTTGGGTTGTTTTGCTTTACATGGCAGTCCATACAAATAGAATGACCAGAAAACACCTAAAATTGCACTTGACAACCAGTTTTAGTGAATGTAGCATCACGTTTGGTTTATAAATAGGTTTGGGAAAGAACCTTGCTTTTTCAAGCTGGTCAACTGTTGTATAAAAGCAATAATACATGTGTTATGACATTTTAATCATGGCTGTCGTGGTCTACGCTACTCAACTTCGCCTCTGGCTATGACCACATCACAGCCATGATATAAATAACATAACACATGTACAATACATGACCAAAAGTATGTGGACACCTGCTTGTCGAACCATGCCTATTTTATTTAAGCATTTTCTTGAAAATGGTAATCGATTTTGTGCAAATTATAAGCTTCAAGAAAGAGAGCAACAAATACAAAATGTTCAAAAGCTTCGAGCGGTCTGTAAATTGACATGAACTGATACACTACATGACCAAAAGTATGTGGACACCTGCTCATCGAACATCTCATTCCAAAATCATTGGCATTAATATGGAGTTGGTCCCCCCTTCGCTGCTATAACAGCCGCCACTCTTCTGGGAAGGCTTTCCACTAGATGTTGGAACATTGCTGCTGGGACTTGCTTCCATTCAGCCACAAGAGCATTAGTGAGGTCGGGCACAGATGTTAGGATTAGGCCTAGCTCGCAGTCTACGTTCCAATTCATCCCAAAGGTGTTCGATGGGGTTGAGGATAGGCTCTGTGCAGGCCAGTCAAGTTCTTCCACACCGATCTTGACAAGCCATTTCTGTAAGGACCTCGCTTTTGTGCACGGGGGAATTGTCATGCAGAAACAGGAAAGGGCATTCCCCAAACTGTTGCAAGTACAGAAATGTCTAGAATGCCATTGTATGCTGTAGTGTTAATATTTCTCTTCACTGGAACGAATGGGTTTAACCCAAACATGAAAAACAACCCCAGACTATTATTCCAAACTTTTACAGTTGGCATTATGCATTAGGGCAGGTAGAGTTCTCCTGGCATCCGGCAAACCCAGATTCGTCCGTTGGACTGCCAGATGGTGAAGTGCGAAATATCACACCATAGAATGCGTTTTCACTCCTCTAGAGTTCAATGGCGGTGAGCTTTACACCACTCCAGCCGACTCAAGGCATTGCCCATGGTGATCCTAGGCTTGTGTGCGGCTGCTTGGCCATGGAAACCCATTTCATGAAGCTCCCGAGGAACAGTTAGTGCTGACGATGCTTCCACAGGCAGTTTGGAACTCAGTAGTGAATGTTGCAACTGAGGATTTTAACACGCTACTCGCATCAGCACTCGGTGATCCCATTCTTTGAGCTTGTGTGGTCTACCACTTCGCAGCTGAGCCGTTGTTTCTCCTAGTCGTTTCCACTTCACAATAACAGCACTTACAGTTGACCGGGGAAGCTCTAGCAGGGAAGAAATGTGACAAACTGACTTGTTGGAAAGGTGGCATCCTATGACAGTGCCACGTTGAAAGTCACAGCTCTTCAGTAAGGCCATTCCACTGCCAATGTTTGTCTATGGAGATTGTATGGCTGTGTGCTCGATTTTATATACAGTACCAGTCTGTTTGGACACCTACTCATTCAAGGGTTCTTCTTTATTTTTACTATTTTCTACATTGTAGAATAATAGTGAAGACATCAAAACTATGAAATAACACATATGGAATCATGTAGTAACCAAAAAAAAAGTGTTAAATGTAAATAAATTTTAGATCCTTCGAAGTAGCCACCCTTTGCCTTAACAGCTTTGCACACTTGGCATTCTCTCAACCAGCTTCACCTGGAATGCTTTTCCATCAGTCTTGAAGGACTTCCCACATATGCTGAGCAGTTGTTGGCTGCTTTTCCTTCACTCTGCGGTCCAACTCATCCCGAACCATCTCAATTGGGTTGAGCTTGGGTGATTGTGGAGGCCAGGTCATCTGATGCAGCACTCCATCACTCTCCTTCTTGGTCAAATAGCCCTTACACAGCCTGGAGGTGTTGGTTCATTGTCCTGTTGAAAGACAACTGATGGTCCCACTAAGCGCAAATCAGATGGGATGGCGTATCGCTGCAGAATGCTGTGGTAGGCATGCTGGTTAAGTGTGCCTTAAATTCGGGCAGTTGGAACCAAAAATCGCAAATTTGGACAGATTTCCACCGGTCTAATGTCCATTGCTCCTGTTTCTTGGCCCAAGCAAGTCTCTTCTTATTGGTGTCCTTTAGTAGTGGTTTCTTTGCAGCAATCCGACCATGAAGGCCTGATTCACACAGTCTCCTCTGAACAGTTCATGTTGAGCCGTGACTGTTACTTGAACTCTGTGAAGCATTTATTTGGGCTGGTAACTAATGAACTTATCCTCTGCAGCAGAGGTAACTCTGGGTCTTCCTTGATGATTTTTGCGACTGCACAAAGTTCTTGAAATTTTCCAGATTGATTGACCTTCATGTCTTAAAGTAACGATGGACTGGTCATTTCTCTTTGCTTATTTGAGCTGTTCTTGCCATAATATGGACTTGGTATTTTACCAAATAGGGCTATCTTCTGTATTCCACCTCTACCTTGTCATAACACAACACAACACAACACAACTGATTGGCTCAAAATGCATTAAGAATGAAATAAATTCTACAAATTAACAAGGGACACCAGTTAATTGAAATGCATTCCAGGTGAAGCTGGTTGAGAGAATGCCAAGAGTGTGCAAAGCTGTCATCAAGACAAAGGGTGGCTACTTTGAAGAATTGAAAATAGATTTACATTTGTTTAACACTTTTTTTGGTTACTACATGGTTCCATTTGTGTTATTCCATAGTTTTGATGTCTTCACTATTATTATACAATGTAGAACATAGAAAAAATAAAGAAAAACCCCGGAATGAGTAGGTGTCCAAACTTTTGACTGGTACTGTACCTGTCAGCAACGAACGTGGCTGAAATAGCATAATCCACTAATTTGAAGGGGTGTCCAAATACTTGTATGTATGTATGTATGTATATATATATATATATATATATATATATAGTTTATTATTGCTTAAATCACTTATCAATAATTTGGAGGAAACTGAACCATGGTCGTTGACCTAGCATGCTGCTTTTTTCCCCCTTTGGTACTGTTTAGCACTTTACTAAAAGGTCATTTACAATACAAGATTAAAATAATATAAAGCCAACATATGTAAACATCCATGTGTAAAGATCAACCCTATCCAGACCTGTTTGTATAAATGTGTTGCACAATTTGCGTTAAGGCTAAGTCAGTGGCGGCCGCTAAATTTGACGAATACCTGGGGCGTGAAGTGGTTGGAGTTGTCATCAATGCAGCATGAAAGAAATATGATGCCAAGTTTTTGAACAACCGGTAGTTTCTTTGAGACGATAGATAAAGCAATCTGTGCATTTGAACAACAGCATAAATACACCCATTTCACTTGTGCATGCCAAAACCGAATGGCCACTGCTGCACATGCTGCCACTGTTTTGAACAGATTATACTCTTTAGGACGAGCAGCCAGCTCACGTATGAACGAGTGCACCAGGGAGAACGCAACAAGCATGCAGATGCGATAAGTAAACACATTATCTAACTGGGAATAGCTAGCTAACAATGTCAAAAGCATGATGCGCTAGCCAGTCATTCTCAAATAATTTCATATTTTGGAGTTAGTCAGATATTTGTTTAGAAAGACTTGAAATTGACATGGGAACTAACTAGCAAGCAATCTGCTTAAGGTAGATAACTGGTTAATTTGACCAACAATTATTTTACACACAATTGTACCTAATTATTTCAATGTTTCTCATAATTACTGTAACTGGGTAATTCAATTGATCATGCTTTGTTATACACCTGGTTTAATGCTGTTTTAGTATACACAACATGGTACCCTGTCACTTACAGTAGAACCTGACTAACATGGTGGTGAAACAATAAGCCAACGTCATGGTTTTCTCCTACTATATACACAATGAGAAGGTTCTAGCTAGTGTATCCCTCTGTCCTTTGACTACTGTTGGATGTAGATGTCCGGTTTATCAGGTCCCATGACTGTTTTTATTTATTTACAAGTTAATTACAATTAGCACCATCTGTACCTGACAGAGCAGATCTAGTCTCAAGCAAGTAAGCAAGCAGTCTGGCACTAGATACATACTAGGAGGGAGACTAGAGCAGACCCAGAAGTTCTGACTGAGCACCCCATTTACTTTGTGCTATTATAATTTATGCAGTTCCCCCTCATAGAAAATATCTGGCAAAACAATCCAAGCAATGTTGGCATGGCCTATGAGCCCATGGAGGCAGAGTTGCTGGCAGTCAGAGGGGCAGAGTAGTATTAGTATTTATTAGGGATCCCCATTAGCTGCTGCCACTCTTCCTAGGGTCCAAACACATTAAGGCACTTACAGTACACATAAAACAGAAGATAAACAGTACATCATTACACCACTAGATATACAAAATGTATAATACCAGTCCCTTCAGGATACCGCGATCGCATAATTCAATGCAAAAATCAACCAATCAGCACATATTATGCAAGAGCTCGCAATTTTGACCAATCCCCGCACTCTTAGCGCATAAAAGGGTCCAATCAAAAGCAGGTTCGTAATTTTGACCAATTACTGCACTGGCCTAATCCAACCACACGTCAACAAAGTGTTTTTCCCCCTGGCCTGTCAGCGTATTTTCACGTGCAAAGATGATGGGTGATTGTTGATGGCTGACAATGAACAGAAATCAATCTCATTTGCCAACAAAAATAACAGCTAACGACCGTGCGAAACAATTTCCAAATGTTTTTGGAAACTTGAGAAAGTCGACAAAACAGTCACTTTGAATCAGCAAAGCATATGAAAATGTCTGAACAGTTCCAACAGCAGAGGCAGATCACCATGACTGAAGTGGTAGCAGGGAAGACTGGCAAGTGCCGAAAGAATCAAGGTGAGTGGTGTTTTACTCCAACTTTTACTCAACTAACCTTCTTAGTAGGGTGGTCGGCACTCTGCTCTCCTCAGTCTAACTATGGAGTGCGTTGCTCAAAGCATGGAGTGCAATTTGTCAGCTTTGCCATCTTAAACTCTCTGTAAAACTTAATACGGATCATGGAGCGTAAGATGGCGCCGCAGCAGAAGGCAGACGTTCATCACGCTCTCCGCAGCCGATGTGAGTAAGACCTTTAGACAGGTCAACATTCACAAGGCCACAAGGCCAGACGGATTACCAGGACGTGTACTGCGAGCATGCGCTGACCAACTAGCAAGTGTCTTCACTGACATTTTCAACATCTCCCTGTCCGAGTCTGTAATACAAACATGTTTTAAGCAGACCACCATAGTGCCTGTGCCCAAGAACACGAAGGTAACCTGCCTAAATGACTACCGACACGTAGCACTCACGTTTGTAGCCATGAAGTTCTTTGAAAGGCTGGTCATGGCGCACATCAACACCGTCATCCCAGAAACACTAGACCCACTCCAATTTCCAATACCGCCCCAACAGATCCACAGATGATGCAGTCTCTATTGCACTCCACACTGCCCTTTCCCACCTGGACAAAAGGAACACCTATGTTGAGAAAGCTATTATTTGACTACAGCTTTGAGGGAACACCATAGTGCCCTCAAAGCTCATCAATATGCTAAGGACCCTGGGACTAAACACCTCCTTCTGCAACTGGATCCTGGACTTCCTGACGGGCCGACCCCAGGTGGTAAGGGTAGGTAACAACACATCCACCATGCTGATCCACAACACAGGGGCCCCTTAGGGGTGTGTGCTCAGGCCCCTCCTGTACTCCCTGTTCACCCATAACTGCATGGCCAGGCACGACTCCAACACCATCATTACATTTGCCGATGACAACAGTGGTAGGCCTGATCACCGACAACAACGAGACAGCCTATAGGGAGGAGGTCAGAGACCTGGCCGTGTGGTGCCAGGACAACAACCTCTCCCTCAACGTGATCAAGACAAAGGAGATGATTGTGGACTACAGGAAAAAGAGGACCGAGCACGCCCCCATTCTCATTGACGGGGCTGTAGTGGAGCAGGTTTAGAGCAGGTTTAGAGCTTCAAGTTCCTTGGTGTCCACATCACCAACAAACTATCACGGTCCAAGCACACCAAGACAGTCGTGAAGCGGGCATGACAAAACCTATTCCCCCTCAGGAGGCTGAAAAGATTTGGCATGGGTCCTCAGATCCTCAAAAGGTTCTACAGCTGCACCATCGAGATCATCCTGACTGGTTGCATCACTGCCTGGTATGGCAACTGCTCTGCCTCCGACCGCAAGGCACTACTAAGGGTAGTGCGAACGGCCCAGTACATCCTGCCATCCAGAACCTTTATATCAGGCGGTGTCAGAGGAAGGCCCTAAAAATTGTCAAAGACTCCAGCCACCCTAGTCATAGACTGTTCTCTCTGCTACCACACGGCAAGCGGTACCGGAGCGCCAAGTCTAGGTCCAAGAGGCTTCTAAACAGCTTCTACCCCCAAGCCATAAGACTCCTGAACATCTAGTCAAATGGCTACCCAGACTATTTGCATTGCCCCCCCCCCACTGCCACTCTCTGTTGTCATCAATGCATAGTCACTTTAATAACTCTACCTACATGTACATACTACCTCAACTAACCGGTGCCCCCGCACATGACTCTGTACCGGCAACCCTCTGTATATATTGTTATTTTTTACTGCTGCTCTTTTTAATTACTTGTTACTTTTCTCTTATCTGTATTTTTTGAAACTGTACTGTTGGTTAGGGGCTCGTAAGTAAGCATTTCACTGTAAGGTCTACACCTATTGTATAATGACTAATAGAATTTGATTTGAAAGCACAATCTTTCAGGATTTTTAAAAAATGGAATAGTACATATCAACCACAACTCTATTTTTACGTTTTCTGTTCTTTATCTCCCTTACGACCTGTTCAGAAAATAAATCACAGTCAAGTATTTTGAAGACAACTTACTAGAAAGAAATATCAATCCTCAAATTGAAAGCGATTGATCAGCTTTGAATCTATTTGTTGTTTTTTAGGGAGAGTGAGAAAGAGTGAGTAGGAATGGGAGGTACATCTCATGTTGACAGCAAGCCCCAAGCCTGATGGAGAGGTGTGTGTGTGTGTGTGTGAGTGGATCATGACAGAGCTCTTTGTTCAGGAAAATAAACAAAATTGAGCACTTTAGATGTTTCTAATTGTTTTTGTATTCTGTTTAAAATCATCTTAAAACTTAGCACATATGACTTATTGCTTTGTGAAAAAAAAACATCGCAAAATGTATTGCAGATTTTCAGAAAAGCTACTGCAAAAATCAAGCATTTTGGGCTGCAAAGCGAAGCTAGCGCTTGTGTGCATATGCATGTGTCTGTACCTTTGCATGTGTCTCTTCACACAGTCCCCGCTGTTCCAGGTGTATTTTTACCAGTTAAAAAGAAATCTGATTCTACTGCTTGCATCAGTTATCTAATGTGGAATACAGTTGCATGTAGTCATGGCTCTATGTAGTACTGCGCACCTCCCATGGTCTATTCTGGACTTGGGGACTGTGAAGAGACCTCTGGTGGAATGTCTTGTGGGGTATGCATGGGTGTCTGAGCTGTGTGTTAGTATTTGAAAACAGACAGCTCGGTACATTCAGCTTGTCAACACCTCTTACAAAAACAAGTAGTGATGAAGTCAATCTCTCTTCCACTTTGAGCCAGGAGAGATTGACATGCATATCATTAATGAAAACTCCCTGTGTACTCTAAAAAGGTCCAGCCGTGCTGCCCTGTTCTGAGCCAATTGAAATTTTCCCAAGTCCCTCTTTGTGGCAGCTGACCACACAGTAGTAATTAACTGAACAGATTATTTTGAACAATATAACAGGAAGATGTACACTTAACGCACTTCTATGAGCATTTTAAAATGTGTACTTTTGGGGGGGACCAATAATAAGTGTTTTAGTTTTACCAATCACAAGTGGGGGCGCTGCCCCTAATGCCGTAATAGGCGGGCCGCCGCTGGCCTAAGTGGCATTTTTATTTATATAGTGCATTCATAGTATTTTGTACACACATACAGATACTCAGCTCGTTTGCCTGGTGACTTTTTTTTAAAGGATGGGAACGATTCTCTGAATATTTGTTTGTAAAGCTGTGGACAAGTCGAGGTTATCGGGACATATTACGCCCAGTCTTAAAAAGGTAGATTCAACTAAATGACATTGCCACGTGCAGCACTGAAGATATTGAGATGAGTGAGATTAAAGACTTTGCGCTCACACAGTCATCTTCAAAGTACGCATCATGCGGTTCACAAGATTTTAAAATGTCATTTAACTAGGCAAGTCAGTTAAGAACAAATTATTATTTACAATGACGCCCTACCCCGGACGACGCTGGGCCAATTGTGCGCCACCCTATGGGACTCCCAATCACGGCCGGTTGTGATATAGCCCTGATATAGAACTGCGATGTAGTGCCTTAGACCGCTGCGCCACTCTGTCCTATTGACTTATGGCATCAATATGTTGCTTAAAGTAAGTAAATAAATATACATTTTAAAGAATCTCTCAAATAATTTGCATACAGGGAGGGACCAGGAAAACGGGTCACAATCCAGACACAGTGGACGAATAAGAGACGTATTTTGTGTGTCGATGCATGTCTGGGGCACAATCCGAATGTGGACAAGATCAGGACAAAGGAAACATGTTAAAACCAGGTTTAAATGGAGTGTAAGACATTAGGAACCATGCTTTGATAATGAGTAACCTTGCCTGAGACCTGAAGATGTGTTAGCTCCTGGTATTACCTCGGCGAGCTAACAGTCTTGAGGCACACAGGAGATTCAAACTCAGTCAGTCACATCAGAGTTTGTGACTGGACGTAAAAATGTTTAGGGTGCAGTAAATGTAAGACGGCCTTGTGTCTGTCGGTCCAACCCAAAGGGATCCAACCTTTTGATAAAGTCAAGTGATACTACGACGCTACACTGTCATTTATACCTATACCCTATTGCGTCGGGGTATGAAATCCCTAAAGATTGGAGTGGCAACATACTGATGCCACTATCCCACTGACACTGACTGACAACAATTCAACTACAGATCTAACTGCAGTCCAGGTGGGACTTGACCCCACAACCTTAAATCTGTCAGTCTAGGTAGGTCCTATGCCAAGAGGTCTAAACCTCTTTCGAGAGCACTTAGGATATTTTATCTGAATTATTTGCTGTAGACCTAACACAAAGTCATGCGGCTTCAGAATAAGTCACTGCATGTTGCTATATATAATGCAATCTGTGGCTTTTGACCACCCTTGCTGCTCTCTATGCTGCCCTCTTGTGAAAGACAATTGGTGGACCAAATCTCTCCTCAAAGCAACTCACCCTCACAACTAATCAAAACATAAGGCTAAAGTAGACCTTTCCCTAGACTGTACATTATGATCATTATAAGGAAGCTGGCGAAATCAATGTGTTTATAGTTGAACATTTGTGGCTGCACTATAGCCAACTTGAAAGCCATTTTGAGTAGCCTAACATGCGAGAAATATCCTAGCTAACCTTACAGCACAGTGGCAAATAATATTGGCTGAAAGCGAGCAGATATATGCATTCAGGAGTTTGATGAGTATGCTTCATGACCACTATGCTACATGATAAAGGTGTACACCTGATGCCTATAAAAAAAGCTTTTACCCCATGCAAGCGACCCCACGAGATACGTATGTGTCTATGTTCCGTTAGTTGTGTGTTTCTAGGCAGAAAAAGCTGGTTGACAGTCCACTGAGTGATGTTCCTCTACTGCAATGACGTTTCACAGGCGGCTAGCTAATAAACGTGTCAACAAACAAGACGTCACACGGAGCCCCAAAGTGATTGGCCCTGAAATCGCAGTTGCTATGCGGGTTATTGAATGGAAATGGGCCCGTTCGAGGTGATACATTTTGTCTGCCTTTCCGAGGATGTTGCATTATGGGGATAGAACTGTCCGACTTGCGCCTGCATATCGGATGCATGAACTTCACAAAAACCATGTGATCAAAGGTGATGCCGTTTTTGATGACGCGCACTCACCACGTGACGTCCAATGGACGTTGAATTTTGGTCGATATTAGGTCTGTCTTTGCCACTAACGATTCGCCGATACCGATGCTATGATGCTGGTAAAGTTGTCTCACGCACCTGCTGCACGAGCGCAGACACTTCCTCAAGCTCTGGACAGTGCTGGTCATAAAAAAGCTGGCTAGCTGATGGATGCAAACAATGTTATTCCCCAAAAATGACAGTTTCAGTAGCTATAATTAGCTAGCTAGGGGTCATCTAAAATACCCCTAATTTATAAGACAGTTCTTATTTGATTAATGGTGGTCGGACCCACCTATGTGAAGCTACCCACAATAAAGGATTATACAAGTGGAATTTGCGGTTTGCCTTCAAAGTAAAAGTCTCTCAATGAAAGTGATGCAAATGAATACAAATAGTTGAACCATGACAGACTGGAATAGATCATGCTAAACGAGGTTGGAATGTTCTTATATAAATTCAACAAAATACAATTTATTAATTTGAAAAAAATCTGAAATCACACTATTGTGGGCATACTTATTTCACTGTACAGCCTTACCTACGGATTGTGGATCAATGACATGGGGTATCAATCTACTCAGTGACACCCAGAGAATAGTAGCGTCGTAGCTCTTATTACGGGACTCTGAAAACACTGAATTGAGTCACATTTATTGTACCATTCAACCTACTATATGTATTGAACACTATTCCAGAGGAAAAACAATACAACATGGATGTTTGAGCCAGATAACTCCGAGGAGGACTTTGGGGAAAAAAGCACTTGGGTACTGAGTAGACTGATACCTAAGGATTGGGGATCAATTAAAATGGGGGTAAGGCTGTACAGTGGAATGTGAATGTCAATACATACAATAGGCTGACTTTAGGGAAATGATTTCCCACAGTCAAAGTCCCACAATAATCAAATTGTAATGGTCACATACACATATTTAGCAGATGTTATTGCGGGTGTAGCAAAATGCTTGTAAATAAGAGCTACAACGCTAATATTTGCGTAAACAGTTGTTTTCTGTGGGTGTTACCGAGTAGACTGATACCCCATTTCAACGCTCCATATTCCAACAGTCCAAACCTTGTTTAACTATATCTAGTATAAATATGGGATGATTCCACCAATTGTAACCTTCTGTATCAATTTCAAAGAGTGACTTATTTTGAAGGCAACACGCTAATTCCGCTATTGTGGCTAGTTTCCCGGTCCGGTCAAGCCATACTAGCCAGATGAAGCTAGCTGCCTGCTTATAAGGTTAGTTTTGGGCAACAGTGTTAAGTAGCTGGCTAGCTAATTATTTAAACAGGAGAACAATTAAGTGGCTATCTTGATTCCTAAATCATTGCTAAGAATATTGAAAATGCCATTTCTACTGGTCTTTGTTTCAGGCTGGTTGCATTGATGCTAGCAATGTACCAAGCTAAAGCTAGCTAGTTAGATACCCCAGAAGTTGCTAATAACATCTGTGTCGAAAGATATTTGCAAGCATTTTTGATCCTGCTCGTTTGATCCTGATCTAATTGCAAATACTCACACAAACATTTTCCCATTCGGTCGTACAAATAATGCCTTATTACCAATGCAGTATTGTACAGCTTTGACTGTGATCGCAATGGTGGCGCTTGGCTTGCACGTGCAAATGCAATAGACAACATTCTATAATATAATTGTGTCACTTGACGTGTCAAGTTTAAAGCTTATTTGATGCATCAAATAGTGTTATTTGACGTGTATCTTTGACACGTAAAGACCCAAACGGCGTTCCATACTATTTCGCCCCCAAAAATAGACATGTTTAGTCCATCCCTTTTGGTCCAAATTTATCCAAAGATCAGCCTGACCGCTAGCTTGCTGTATTGCAAACATGAGATAATCAATATATGCTATGCATTATATGGTTAAATTAAGGGGACTTCATGGAAATATCCACAATATCTATATTTTTTGTTGACATTTAACTTGTCAAGTTGACAGATTGTCTGACATAGGCAGAACATTACTGAAAACGCCCTGTAATCATATGGGAGCATAACTGAATTTATAACAATTTGAATTCAATATCTTAACTACCCTTTGGATTGCACTGACCTCCCTATGGTGTCAGCTTCTCATATCAGGTAAATATTGTCATCTACTGCACCATGAAAATGTGTCTACCGCATCATGACATTTAAAAAAAGATGGAATAAAAAAATTGAAATAATTTGTAATGCATTTCATTACTATTGTTTTAATGTGTGTTTAATGTGAATCCATTTATGATCTTGAATCGCATCGCAAGGTCTGCTTATGATTCCAAATCCGCCAGCTGAGAAACAACTTCCCATTCCGCTAAGGGTCTCTGTATACCAGCAGGAAAACGACTTTCTTCATTTGATCATCTTTGGGTTTCATGGCAACAAAATAAATAAACGCTATCGTCCTTAACCCAAATGGAGAGATTGTCGAGGTAACTGGAGTGGGTTCTGGTCGTCGTGAGTTAATAATTTAAGAGCATAAACTGTACATTTGGTCACATGTAGAAGTGAGGGCGTCTTTATCCATTAACATGCACTTAGAGTCTTGATATTTTGTATTTGTACTCTTGAATGTTATGAAGCTTGCTAGCTCGACATAGCTTAGAAGCTTGCTAGCTCGACATAAGAAAAATGCCCTAAAATAAGGCCTTTTTTCGTGATTACTTCAAAACTGCGCCAAGCAGCTAGGACATGTGGTAATATTATGAAACTGGACTACACAGCGGATGCAATGAACTAGTTATCAGAAAAAAATAATTGTATGTCTCCAGCCTAATAAGAAGGGCTTAATATGGCGCTGGGGGGTATGAGGTTGGCTAGCTAAATGTACCTACTGTTGGCACGCACTTTTCTGCAACGATACATTTGATTACTGCACCATTTGTATTAGGTAGTCAGTCAAACATATTTTAAGCAAGCAAAATGATTAATCAGGTCCACATTGTTTAATCTTTCACCCCCTCGCTGTGTGCATGTGTCTGAGCACCCTCAGTGACAAAGTTAAACTAGAGTTTTGTTATTGCTGAGTCTTAATAACTAGCTAGTGATATTGTCATACCAGTGGTATAACTTAACTGTCATGGTAGGATAATGTCAACAGAACAGTTTTATATATTGCCATGCTTATTATTTATTTTTCTTCCACAGATCAGCATAGTGTTGGTGGACTGTTAAACAAGATATGTCATGTAACAATTAGGTTTTTGCATAGCTTTTTTTTAAATTCCAAAAAGCTCTATATTTGGGGGGGAGGGTCTTTCCCTTTCAGGATGATCCGATATGTATGTAGATACAATACAAGAATGTTCATACAGAGGGGAAATGATTCAATTTGGTTACAGTGCCTTCAGAAAGTATTCAGACCTTTTCCACTTTGTTACATTACAGCCTTATTCTAAAATTCATTAAATAAAACATTTTCCCTCAGCAATCTACATACAATACCCCATAATGACAAAGCAAAAACAGGTTTTTATAAATGTATAAAAAATAAAACATACCTTACTTGCATAAGTATTCATTCCCTTTGCTATGAGACTCAAAACTCAGGTGCATCCTGTTTCCATTGATCATCCTTGATGTTTCTACAACTTGATTGGAGTCCACCTGTGGTAAATTCAATTGATTGGACATGATTTGGAAAGGTACACACCTGTCTATATAAGGTCCCACAGTTGACAGTGCATGTCAGAGCAAAAACCAAGCCATGAGGTCGAAGGAATTGTCCATAGAGCGCCAAGACAGGATTGTGCCGAGGCACTGATCTGGGGAAGGGCACCAAAAAAATGTCTGCAGCATTGAAGGTCCCAAAGAACAGTGGCCTCCATAATTCTTACATGGAAGAAGTTTGGAACCATCAAGACTGTTCCTAGAGCTAGCCGCCCAGCCAAACTGAGCAATCGGGGGAGAAGGGTCTTGGTCAGGGAAGTGACCATGAACCTGTAAAGGGTCTGAATACTTATGTAAATGTGATTATTTCAGTTTATTTGTAATTAATTAGCAAACATTTCTAACAACCTAGTTTTTGCTCTGTCAATATGGGGTTGATGAGGAAAAAAATGTATTACTCAATTTTTGAATAAGGCCTAAACTTAACAAATTTGGGAAAAGTCAAGGGGTCTGAATACTTTCCGAAGGCACTGTATATTTCACTGACAAGCTCTAAACGTTGCCATTATACTTCTTTGATTGTTGAAGTATTTAATTGTCTTTTATAAACATTATTGACAGCGCTGGAGAGAACCTGTCAATGATTGAATGTATAGTACATTCTGATTACGGGTCTATTTATGGCTGTTAACTTTAACTCGTCTTCAAACATGTATTGTGTGTCACTCAGTGTAAATACACTTTTACCTGATGGAAAAGACTGCTTCCTGACATGTGTGGCCCATGCCCTGGGGAAGGCTTGTTCAGGGACACTGTGGTAAGCAAGGCTGCGTTCAACATGTGTTGTCCTGCATTGATTGTCAACTGCAACACTTTTCCATTCATCAGAAGAGTTACATAATTGTCTCTTTCTGCAGGGTTAGTGTTTGAAGTCTTCAACTTCATTCCCAGACTCCTGTTTTGAGGATTATTCTGGGATACCTGTCTCAGACAGGGAGAGTCCACTACTTATAAAGGTGAGCTACGCTCAGGTACACCCACAACACGGTATTGTCACACGATGAGAGCTGTTCACACTACTTTGACCTGTCCACCTCCGGGTTGTATTCATAAAAATAAATAAGCCTATGAAAACGACTGAGCGTTTTGTTATAGGAAGTGTCCATGTAGTCCCGCCTTGTTGAAGTCAGTTTTCTGTTTGGTGCTTAATGATCACAACCCTCATGTCCTTTCCCCTGTCAGAGCTGCTGCAGTTCATGCTGGGAGGGATGCAGAGCCACCTGGACAGCAACATAGTGTGTGAGGGGCATGGTGGTGGGGAAGTGTGTCCGCTCCTGCATGGACATCAACAGAGCCAAGCTCAACAGAGCCAAGCTCAACAGAGCCAAGCTCAAATTCAAGGTACAGTATGGCACCTTACAAGGTTTTGGGTGCATCTCAATAAATGAAGTGGCTCACTGTCACTATTCTGTTCTCTGCTCATACTGATCTGAATGAACTGGACAGGTGAAAACAAATACCATAATGCTTTCACCTATCTGCTGTTCAGATCAGTGCAAATGAAAGAAAGGAGAAGTTGGAGGAAGCCACTGTAGACTGTTGAGGTGCACCCCTACAGTAGGCTATAACTGCCTTGTTATGAGTCCTGTGTAGGACACAGTGAAGGATGAGTTCAATGTTTCTTTTCCTCAGGATGAGGAGACCACAAGGAGCTGCTCTCACTGAATCCACAGAACAGTTTGGATCTTCCTCAAGGTCAAAGGGCAGACTGTACCCTCTCAGGCAGTACCAACCCAGGTTGCTTCTGTGGCCCAGAAATCAGGAGTGGACCCAGACTCAAGCTGGATAGGTAAGAGATGGCATTATCATAATCAAACCTATAACACAATACCGCTTGTTATACACTACATTTATTAACATAATGTTGTCTGTGAAACTGAAGTTTTATCTTTCGTTGAAATCATTACAACTTAATGAATCTTCCCACGGGCACTTAACTTCTTAGGGAGTAGCGCACGAGGTGACCGTTTTGGAGAGCCTGGCGTGCCCAAAGTAAAATGCCTCCCATTCAGGCCCAGAAAATAGGATATGCACATATTTAGTACCATTGGATAGGAAACACTCTGGATTTTCTAAAAGTGTTAACCATTTGTCTGTGAGTAACACAGAACGGATATGGCAGGCGAAACCCCGAGGAATGTCTGTCCTGGAAAAAGTGGTTTTGACACATTGCTCATTTGGAACCCCTCCCTTATGAAAATGCCCATATAAGGGCATATTAATGCAGTACCTATCGCTTCCTCTGGATGTCAACAGTCTCGAGACAGTGTTCAGATTTTTTTAGATGCTATTAGAGCAGAGAAGAAGAGGAATCAGGAAGTGTCCCCAGAGATGTCAATAGAAGAGGACGCGCGCTCTCGCCAAGCGCGCTCTGTGTTTTTTTCCTTTCTTATAGCCCAGTTTATATTCCGGTTGAATTATTATAGTAAATATACATAAGTGTTCCTAAGGATACATTAAAAAGGATGTTTGATTGTTCTTGGACAAGTTTATAGGTATAAGTTGAACGAGTTCTCTTCACGTTTCAATGGAGGAGTGGAGGCTGTAGTTTCTGAATATAAACGCGCGAACCAAACAGAGATTTATGGATATAATACATTACTTTTTCTAACAAAAGAACCATGGATTGTCTTCNCCTCAAACAATCAAATGTGGTGCTTTCGCCGTAAAGCCTTTTTGAAATCTGACAACGCTGTGATATTGCCAAGAAACAGAGCTTTTGATGAGTATGAAACACTTGTATATTGGTGCATGTTTAATAATTCAACTTTTGGATTTTGAATTTGGCGCCTTGCATTTCACCTGGTAGTGTCGGGAGTGGGGCGCTAGCGCCCCAACGCACCATGCTGATCCCTAAGAAGTTAAGCATGGTGTAGAACTCGCCAGCTTGTAGTCCTAAATGAGTTACCTCTGGTTCGTTCAGCCATTCCTATGGGGAAAGAATAGGGTTTTGGGATGAATGCCAAAAATAAGGTCTGAGGTCAACACAGGTTTAGGAGATCTTATATGTTTTGTTCTATGAGATAATATCAGTCAGAAAACATCACCTTTCAATTATGAAGCCTTTGTGCTTTTTATGATTACATAAATGCTTCAATATTCAGTGACGTTGGCTGAAAGATTCTCATAACAAAACATAAGATCTCCTAAGCCTGTGTTTACCACCAACCTTATTTTCTGCATTTATACAAAAACGCCAATAATTTCCCTGTAGGCTTTGTCCAACGAACCATGGCGGAGTTAGAGCCTACAAAAATGCCATTTCGATCTCTATAGTAGTGTTGTATTAACTAGGCTCTGTCTCTGTCCTGTGTGTATGAACCAGTGATGAGTCGCTCACTCCCTACGATATGTCAGCTGACCAGGAGATGCGCCAAGGCGCCCACCTCGCTACCTCTGAGACTGTCTGGAGGGCAGGGCCGTTATTGGCAGGTCTTAGGGGGCCTGGCCCACCCTACCTCCTTGCCCGTCCAAATAAAATACTGATCATTTACAGTGCCTTCGTGAAAGTATTCAGACCCCTTGAATTTTCCCACATTTTGTTACAGCCTTATTTAAAAATGTATTAAATTGTTTCTCCCCGCCACCCCCCTCAATCTACACACAATACCCCACACTGACAAAGAAAAAACAGGGTTAGAATTTCTTGCTAATTTATTTAAAAAATAAACATATCACATTTACATAATTATTCAGACCTTTTACTCAGTACTTCGTTTGAAGTGCTTTTGGCAGCGATTATAGCATTGAGTCTTATTGGGAATGATGCTACAAGCTTGGCACACCTGTATTTGGGGGTTTCTCCCATTATTTTCTGCAGATCCGCATCCTTTGTCAGGTTGTATGGGGAGCATTGCTGCACATTATTTTCAGGTCTCCAGAGATGGGTTCCATTCCGGGATCTGGCTGGGCCACTCAAGGACATTGAGACTTGTCCCGAAGCTACTCCTGCGTTGTCTTGGCTGTGTGCTTAGGGTCATTGTCCTGTTGGAAGGTGAACCTTCGCCCCAGTCTGAGGTCCTGAGCAGGTTTTCATCAAGGATCTCTGTACTTTGCTCAGTTCATCTTTGCCTCGATCCTGCCTAGTCTCCCAGGCCTTGCCACTGAAAAACATCCCCACAGCATGATGCTGCCACCACAATGCTTCACCGTAGGGATGGTGCCAGGTTTCCTCCAGACGTGATGCTTGGCATTCAGGACAAAAAGTTGGTTTCATCAGACCAGAGAATCTTGTTTCTCATGGTCTGAGTCTTTAGGTGCCTTTCCGCAAACTCATGGGCCTTTTACTGAGTGGCCACTACCATAAATGCCTGATTGGTAGAGTGCTGCAGAGATGGTTGTCCTACTGGAAGGTTCTCCCATCTGCACAGAGGAACTCTAGAGCTCTGTTAGAGTGACCATCCGGTTCTTGGTCACCAGAGTCTTGGTGGTTCCAGGTGTGTACCTTTCCAAATCATGTCCAATCAATTGAATGTTCCACAGGTGGACTCCAATCAAGTTGTAGAAACATCAAGGATAATCAATGGAAACAGCATGCACCTAAGCTCAATTTCGAGTCTCATAGCAAAGGGTCTCTATTTTTTTATTTTTTTTGCAAAAATGTCTAAACCTGTTTTCATTCTGTCATTATAGGGTATTGTGTTTAGATTGAAGACTTTTATTTAATACATTTTAGAAGAATAAGGCTGTAACGTAACAAAATGTGGAAAAGGTCAAGGGGTCTGAATCCTTTCCGAATGCACTGTATGTACCCAGGAAACAGCCACCTTACCTTATGTCCAGGGCCAGCTCCTTGTTGACCTCTTGGTAAGCCCATCCAACCAGATGTATTATTTGTTCAGCTGGTGACGAAACATAAATACGTAGAAAAGGAAAAATACAAAAAAGCATGCCCAAACTAAAAAGACTCAAAAACAAACAAAAGGTCTCATGGCCACCAAACAAAACTAACAGCCTCACAGCTATTCCAGCAGGGACACTGACTGATGATCACCCTAATTGGCTGTGCTTATTAAGGCTTAGCTCAGCACCTAGATTCGGTTGCTGCCATATGGGGAGATAGTGTGGAAGTATATCCTGGATAGTGTCTTAACATAAACTCACTTTCATGAATTTCCCAACTTTTATATTTTTCCCCCCCTATTTCTTTTCCATAAAACATCTTTAACTGAAGAGACAAAATATGTACACTGTAAGCACTAGTGATGTTACTTTTGATACTGGAGCTCCAAGGCATGCGATGTGTGTATCACTTTATCAGAAGTAAGTTTATTTTATATATATTTTTTTTAATGTAACCTTTGTTTAACTAGGCAAGTCAATTAAGAACATATTCTTATTTACAATCACAGCCTACACCGGCCAAACCCAGACGACGCTGGGCCAATTGTGCGCCGCCCTATGGGACTCCCAATCTCGGCCGGTTGTGATACTGTAGTGACGCATCTACCACTGCCTTAGACCACTGCGCCACTCGGGAGCCCCCAATGACGTCCAAAGCTTTGTTTGATCACGTGCTTTTTCAAACCGTGCGAGATGCGAGATCCCACTGGTTCTGGTGCTTTCTTCGATTCTAAGCTGCTTTCAAACACCGACCTCTACTGGACACCGTACTTACAAATATGTGACTCACCACCTGGATTCGGTCTTATGTAGCGAAATTTGAATTTCAGTTTTTTACATTGGATAAAAGTAGAGACTGAGAGCTACAAAATGGTATATCATACACTGCATTTGAGGAACAATGGGAAAGTTATTCTGCCTTGAAAGTTGATGAACTTGTAAAATCACTTTTGAGAAAATGGCAATTTAGTGTTTCGGTGAGAGAGAACTTCTTTGTCTACACCCGTTCAACATTGTTCACACCCTCTTAAGCTTTAGCCCCACCCATCTCCTTGCATTCAGAGCGCGCACTGTGGTTGCTGGCGGTGCAGTTGCCATACCAGTTGGTGGTACAGCCCGACCAATTGTACATTTGTAAAAGTTTGTGGGTCTTAGTGGCCAAGCCAAATTTCTTCAGCCTCCTGAGGTTGAAGAGGCCCTGTTGCGTCGTCTTCACCACACTTTGTGTGTGGGTGGACCATTTCAGATTCATTGATGTGTACGCTGAGGAACTTGAAGCTTTTCACATTCTCTACTGCGGTCCGATCGATGTGAATAGGGGTGTGCTCTCTCTGCTGTCTCCTAAAGTCCATGATCAGCTCCTTCATTTTGTTGACGTTGAGGAAGATGTTATTTTCCTGGCACCACTCCGCCAGGGCCCTCACCTCCTCCCTGTAGGCAGTCTCGTCATTGTTGGTAATCAAGCCTACTTGATTGCAAACTTGATGATTGACTTGGAGGCATGCGTGGCCACACAGTAATGGGTGAACATTACAGTAGTACAGGAGGGGGCTGAGCATGCACCCCTGTTTTGAGGAAAAGCGTAGTAGAGGTGTTGTTTCCTACCTTCAACACCTGGAGGTGGCCCGTCAAGAAGTCCAGGACCCAGTTGCACACGGCAGGGTTCAGGCCCAGGGCACCAAGCTTAATGATGAGGTTGTAGGATACTATGGTGTTGAAGGCTGAGCTGTAGTCAATGAACAGCATTCTTACATAGGTATTCCTTTTGTCCAGATGGGATAGGGCAGTGTGCATAGCAATGGTGATTGCATCATCTGTGGACCTATTGGGTCGGTATGAAAATTGAAGTGCGTCTAAGATGTCAGGTAAGGTGGAAGTGATATGATCCTTAACTAGCCTTTCAAAGCACTTAATGACGACAGAGGTGAGTGCTACGGGGTGATAGTCATTAGTTCAGTTACCTTTGCTTTCTTGGGTACAAGAACAATGGTGGACATCTTGAACCAAGTGGGGACAGCAGACTGGGATAGAGGGAGATTTAATATATTCGTAAACATTCCAGCCAGCTGGTCTGTGCATGCTCTGAGGACACTGCTAGGTATGCCGTCTGGGCCGGCGGCCTTACGAGGGTTAACACTTTTAAATGTCTTACTCACATCGGCCACGGAGAAGGAGAACCCACAGTCCTTGGTAGCTGGCCGCGTCGGTGGCACTGTGTTATCCTCAGTGGGAGAAGAAGGTGTTTAGCTTGTCCGAGAGCAAGACGTCAGCATCCGCGACGTGGCAGGTTTTCCCTTTGTAATCCGTGATTGTCTGTAGACCCTGCCACATACGTCTCGTGTCTGAGCTGTTGAATTGTGACTCCACGTTGACTCTATACGGACGTTTTGCCTGTTTGATTGTCTTACGGAGGGAATAATAACACTGTTTTGTATTCAACCATATTCCTAGTCACCTTGCCATGTTAGAACCAGGTGGTTCGCGCTTTCATTTTTGCAGCCGGCCGCGACCGGGAGACCCATGGGGCGACGCACAATTGGTGCATGCTGACACGGTCTCCAGGTGTACAGTGTTTCCTCCGACACATTGGTGCGGCTGGCTTCCGGGTTAAGTTGGCATTGTGTCAAGAAGCAGTGCGGCTTGGTTGGGTTCTGTTTCAGAGGACGAACGGCTCTCGACTTTCACCTCTCCCGAGTCTGTACGGGAGTTGCAGTGATGAAACAAGATTGTAACTACCAATTCAATACCACGAAATTAGGGGAAAAAGGGGGGTAAAAAATATAATAATAATAGAGTCTAGCTAGCTACATTCAGATATTACACGTTTCTAATTTTGTCAGAAAGTCATTTATTTCAAGTTAGTGTACAATCCGTATATGATCTGTGTAGTAATATTATCTGTATCAGAGCCATTTGCATTGCTAGTTATAGCCTAATGTTAGCTAGCTAACATTGAACCTGGTTGGTTAGCTACTTGCAGATTCATGCAGGGTAGTAACATTATGAGTTGGGATTATGGTTCATTGTTTAGCTAGCTACATGTCTAAACAAAAGACTCCACCATGCAAGTAAATATTTCAAGAGAATGTTTGATGTCACTGCGACAACTGTCGATAGACGTAGCTGGTAAATTCGCTCTGCCGAATTTACGAACGCTCAACACCAGTTGAAATATTACCGGTGTCAGTAAACGTTGGCAAAAAAAGCGTAATTAATTTGTTGCTAGCAGCACAGTTGCAGTCACCAACGCTCTGATTAACATAAAAACAGCCTAACCAGCTCTGCTAGGGTGAGTAAAATGGTCAGTGAGCTGTTCTCTCATTTGTGTCGAGGTACTCTTGGCATTCTCTCAACCAGCTTCACCTGGAATGCTTTTCCAACAGTCTTGAAGGTGCTGAGCACTTTTAGGCTGTTTTTCCTTCACTCTGCAGTCCAACTAATCCCAAACCATCTCAATTGGGTTGAGGTCGGGTGATTGTGGAGGCCAGGTCATCTGATGCAGCACTCCATCACTCTCCTTCTTGGTCCAATAGCCCTATAGCCCTTACACACCCTGGAGGTGTGTTGGGTCATTGTCCTGTTGAAAAACAGAAAAATAGTCCCACAAAGCGCAAACCAGATGGGATGGCGTATCGTTGCAGAATGCTGTGGTATCCAAGTGTGTCTTGAATTCTAAATAAATCACTGACAGTGTCACCAGCAAAGCACCATCACACCTCCTCCTCCATGCTTCACGGTGGGAACCACAGATGCAGAGATCATCCGTTCACCTACTCTGCGTCTCACAAAGACGCAGAGTAGGTTGGAACCAAGAATCTCAAATTTGGACTCATCAGACCAAAGGACAGATTTTCACGGGTCTAATGTCCATTGGTCGTGTTTCTTGCCCCAAGCAAATCTCTTATTATTATTGTTGTCCTTTAGTAGTGGTTTCTTTGCAGCAATTCAACCATGAAGGCCTGATTCACGCAGTCTCTGAACAGTTGATGTTGATATGTGTCTGTTAGTTGAACTCTGTGAAGCATTTATTTGGGCTGCAATTTCTGAGGCTGGTAACTCTAATGAACTTATCCTCTGCAGCAGAGGTGACTCTGGGTCTTCCCTTCCTGTGGCGGTCCTCGTGAGAGCCACTGCACTTGAAGAAACGTTCAAAGTTCTTGACATTTTTCAGATTTACTGACCTGTCTTAAAGTAATGATGGACTGTCATTTCTCTTTGCTTATTTGTGCTGTTCTTGAAATAATATGGACTTGGTCTTTTACCAAATAGGGCTATCTTCTGTATACCACCCATACCTTGTCACAACACAACTGATTGGCTTAAACGGATTAAGAAGGAAAGAAATTCAACAAATTAACTTTTAACAAGGCACACACCTGTTAATTGAAATGCATTGCAGTTGCCTACTGGTTGAGAGAATGCCAGTATTCTGCAAAGCTGTCCTCAAGACAAAGGGTGGCTACTTTGAAGAATCTAAAATATATGTTCATTTGTTTAACAGTTTTTTGGTTACTACATGATTCCATGTGTTATTTCATAGTTTTGATGTCTTCACTATTATTCTACAATGTAGAAAATAGTAAAAATTAAGGAAAACCCTTGAATGAGTAGGTGTGTCCAAGCTTTTGACTGGTACTGTTGCTAGCCAACGTTAGCCAGTTAGCTTGGGTGCTTGACTGCTGTTGTTAGGTCAGAACGCTCGGATCAATCCTACTTTTCGGCCAGAGCGTCCAGTGTGCGCTCAGAGAGTGAAAGGCTCTGAATTTACAAACGGCCAATCTGACAACTCTGAGTTTACGAACGCCCAGAGCACACTCTGGTACTCCAGATAAAATGTATAAACACACCCGTATTATAAACAAGCCTTTAGTCTTGATATCTTTGGTTGTTTTGTACATAGCCTCACATGTGAATCCTTAAAGAGATGGGTGGGGCTAAAGCTTAAAAGGATGTGAACAATGCTGAATGGGTGTAGACAAAGAAGAGCTCTCCAGTAGGTACCAAAACATTCATGGGCCATTTTCTCAAAAGTGAGGTCACAAGTTTATCAACTATCAAAGCAGAATTACTTTCCCATTGTTCCTCAACTGTAGTGTATGATATACAATTTTCTAGCTGTGTCTACTTTTATCTAATGTAAAAAGCACAATTTCAAATGTTAAGTTAGAGATAATTATTAAATATGTTTAAGTAATGAATAAGACTGAACTAGATCAAAGGTAATTAAATAATAAATATTGTGTTGCACCTTTAACCAATCAAATCAAATGTATTTATAAAGCCCTTCTTACATCAGCTGATGTCACAGAGTGCTGTACAGAAACCCAGCCTAAAACCCCAAACAGCAAGCAATGCAGATGTAGACCTAGGAAGAATGCAGATGTAAACCTAGGAAGAAACCTAGAGAGGAACCAGGCTGTGAGGGGTGGCCAGTCCTCTTCTGGCTGTGCCGGGTGCAGATTATAACAGAACATGGACAAGATTTTAAAATATTCATAAAACAGGCAGAGCAGTTAAAACTGGAGAAGCAGCACAGCCAGGTGGAATGGGGACATCAAGGAGTCATCAGGCCAGGTAGGCCTTGAGGAATAGTCCTAATGCTCAGGTCGATAGAGAGAGAGAGAGACCTTAAATTCACAAAGGACACCGGATAAGAGAGGAGAAATACTCCAGATATAACAGACGGACCCTAGCCCCCGAAACAACAAATTACTGCAGCATAAATACTGGGGGCTGAGACCGGAGGGGTCGGGACACACTGTGGCCCCGTCCGAGGTGCTGACCTGTTGCACCCTCTAAAGCCAACTGACATTTACTCCTGAGGTGCTGACCTGTTGCACCCTCTACAACCACTGTGATTATTAACCAATAGCCGAACAACTCTTGAAAAAATACATAGACTTTTGATTGTCTTTATTAAGACATCCTCTAAATCAAATTTAGAGCCGAGCTGCCTGCAAGGCCGACCCCCACCAGTCTAGTCAATAACTCAACTCACCCAACACAATTTCCTTCCCAGTTCACACCTTTAAAAAAAAATGTCATTCCCAAGGGAAAGGTTTGGAAACAAAAACAAAATCCCACTGACCTGTTCACTGGACGTGCTACCTTGTCCTGGACCTGCTGTTTTGGACCCTCTCTCTACCGCTCTGCTGTCTCTAACACTGAATGATCGGCTATGAAAAGCCAACTGACATTTACTCCTGAGGTGCTGACCCGTTGCACCCTCTACAACCACTGTGATTATTATTATCTGACCCTATAGGTCATCTATGAACATTTGAACATCTTGGCCATGTTCTGTTATAATCTCCACCCGGCACAGCCAGAAGAGAACTGGCCACCCCTCAGAACCTGGTTCCTCTCTAGGTTTCTTCCTAGGTTCTGGCCATTCTAGGGAGATTTTCCTAGCCACCGTGCTTCAACATCTGCATTGCTTGCTGTTTGGGGTTTTAGGCTGGGTTTCTGTACAGCACTTTGTGACATCGGCTGATGTAAAAAGGGCTTTATGAATACATTGATTGATTTGATTGGCTTACACCTCAAATATACAGTAAATACACAGAAACAGAAAATCCTCCATATAATTAATCTCATAGGACTAATAGTACTGTAGAGCTGTTTTAACTTGCACACAATGAAGCTGGGTCGCCCCGTCCTGTCCCTAGGGTTCCACCACCGTGCAGCGCCCCAACCCAACACACCCCACTCAGTTTTAGGATCTTAATGAAACATTTATTAATGGTTTTGAGTGTGTTAGGCCAAGGCCAGAGTGAAAACCCACAGGAGAGAAGACCCCCAGGGCCAGGACTGAGCAGCCAAGCAGCCAGGGAGTGCCTAAATGGGTATCTCCCCTGACGTGGGCATGTTTTCAATACACTCCTTTAGTCGTACAGTATTCCATATAAGGCATCCATACCTTATGAAAGTTGCACAGTACACCCTTAATCTTGTAATAAATCAAATCTAGTGATACATAACTTGACATATAAATTAGCGTTTTGCTACACCCGCAATAACGTTCTGCTAAATATGTGTATGCAACCAATAACATTTTATTTGATTTATCTGCAACAAGTTAATTTGATGGAAACATCTCTGGTGGGAAAATGTGCTTATTTTTTTGAATATTTGTATGAAAGTCTGTCGCCAACTGGATGTTTGTCTAGAAGCACCATGATGTATAAAATGTATAGTACACAGGATGTATAGCCTACACCAGACAGAATACCTACAATTACCATGTAATATATTTTTTTAATCTAAATCACTCATTTACTCTATATAGCTCGATTTTTGTTACAAGTTAGGAGTAGGCAAATTAGAGAGGTACAAATGGCAATAATGTTTTGATAATGACAAAATAATAGAATTGAGGGTCAAGGACTGAAATGTTTGGTCGTGGAAAGACATAGGAATAAGAGAGATCATGATACAGAAAGCGTCTAGTAATGAAAGCCAAAGTAGGAAGCAAGAGTAGTTGGAGTGGAAAGTGGTGATAGTGTTGGATGAGACCACAGGGCCTCACTTACGCCCTATCCGACTAATGCAGTAGAGAAAGAGGTAGGTGAAGTGAAATTAGCTTGGTTCATTGGAAATGGTAGATTGTTAATATTGAGTGGTAGTCAGGCTCAGCAAGAGAAGATTCCTAAGAATTTAACAACTTAATGGGAAGAAGATTAAAAGCCATGTCCCTGGTGCTTATGCTAGATTGAGGAGAGTCATCACTGGGGTCCCAATATCTATGTCCACAGATGATATTAACGAAAATGTGAAGGGAGGCAGAGTGATTGAGGCCAAAAGGTTGATCAGTAGTAAAGAGGGTCAAAGAAGTGAAAGCTTAGCAGTGATGCAGAAGTTTGAGAAAGTCTTGCCATGAAAAGTTTGGGATTCATTTGGTTTTGAATATTATTTTCATGGTAGTTCAGAATTGGGCTGAACATGATTGATCGTACATTCCAGCACAGTAGGTGGCAGCATGCACTTTAAACGTTTGTTTGCAGACCGCCATGATATCATAGAAAAAGACGTCAACGTAGATGTGTAAGTGAACACGTGTGGGGAAAAGAAGGGATCCACGCTTGCCGAGAGGTCACACTTAAGTAGGTAGAGTTCTTGTTATTTACATTGTCCGATATGTCATAAAAGATCTGGTGAATATTCAAACGTAGGTATATAGCTATCGTTTGTATGGGTACCAGCCAGTGATACTGGATTTTCTTAACGTTGGTTAGCAAACGTTACTCAATTTGAGGCAACTTCCAGCTAGCCACTTGGCTAGCTAGCTAAACTAACGTATCTATATGGATCTCTTCGTAATGTATTGCACGGAAACATGATGGTAGTTGTCATGTTTATGTGCCATTGTAATAATACAGCCATCGAAAGCCACAATCTTATAAGAAGAATGTGTCAGTCTGGGCTAACTGATGCCTAGCTCGCTTGGCTAGTACTAGCTAGGTTTGATTAGCAGTGCCTTGTTAAGTGCGTGATCTTCACATCCATTGTCTTTTGTTTAAGAACAGTTCTGCCTCAACTGTAAAACATCAACATGGCTGTAAGGGCATCTTTCGAGAAGAACAACGAAATAGGCTGCTTCGCCAAATTAACCAACACATACTGCCTAGTTGCAATTGGCGGGTCAGAGAACTTCTACAGGTAAGATCTCCTAATCAAGAATAGCTTCTACGTGCGGTCGTGCATTAACGTTAGCTACGTTGGTATCCCGTCGCAGAACGCTATATTCCAGCACCCCGCAAAATATGTAACGTTACCAGTCTAACGTTTTGCAACGAACACGACTGTTATATTGGACAGCTTCAGGTAGGTCCCTCTCCGTTCGGTTCTTTTAACTGTTTCCGAAAAAAGGTTTCCTGTGAAAGAATCCGGAAAGATTTACCAGTCAGTACGGGTTGTAAAATGTGTGAACCACTAAAAATAAACGTTAAAATCCAACATTTCCGAAGCTCACTCCCTAGTAGATACTCGGTAGTAGTGGCCAAGCGAGGTGACCGTGTGATCCGAGATGGCGGCGCACTTTAGGGTGATACAGTATGGAGTGAACGTTTTTCGGAAACAGGTAAACCGGTGAACTGGTATATATTTTATTTAACCTTTATTTAAATAAGGGATATAGCGTTCAGCGACGGGAGACTAATATAATGGTCTACCAAGCATTGAGGCTAATCGAGACTACATTTTGAGAATGTTTATGATGGCATAAAAGGGTGGAGAACTGAAGTTATGTAATACCACAAGTGTTCTTGGTGTGATTGTATGACACTAACAAAGTGGGGACTGTACTGGCAACTAGAGGGCTGCTGTCGGATCCCAGGTGCAATTGCCTACCATTGTGCCCTTGAGTAAAGCACTAAATGCCATAAATAGCTGCACTGTGGCTAACCCTGTATCCTTCTCACTGTCTTGTCTAATTGGGGACTGAAAACCGCATAAGAGTAATTTCCAATAATGGACAAGTAAAGTTGTATTGAAAGCTTACATACAGTAATGTCAGCCTTCCCTGGGGGGTGTGTTATACAATCAGCATTGTTGTCATGGTAACGTGCAATTTATGATTAGTGTCTTCGAAGGAGAGTTGTCCGAAACCATCCCAGTTGTACATGCCTCAATAGCAGGATGTCGGATAATTGGAAGAATGTGTGTGGGTGAGTATGGCTCTGTAACAGATCAACATTGTAGGTCAAACAGCTAGGCTCTGCAAGTGCACAAAGAAACACAAAGCAATGTAATCAGTTCAACAGGAGAATGGAATACTTAATTCACATGAGTTCCAAAAATCTGGAACGGTCACCCAAGCGTGAGTTGTTTTTATTTGTTTCTGCTTGTGATGACAATGCACTCACTTCCAAAATGTGGTTGTTACACAATAGGACAGTTGACCCGTGCTGCCCTCAAACCAAGGCACGCTGCTTGCTAATTGTCTATATGCTGTTTCAACTTGTCAATTTCAAATTATTTTGTAACAGTTTTGAGTTGAGGTGTGTTCTGCCTCATCAATTCACATAAGTAGCCCATTTCACTGTTGCAGACAATTTTGTTTGAGACTTTACTTCTCTCTTCGACAAGATCCCAAGCACTTACCCAGTGTTTCCCCAGATCAAGTATGAAGACATTGCGCATCTCTGGTCAGAACAGGCCTTCCACAAACCTTTCCCCCTGCCGCATTGCCTTCACTGTTTTCTTTACAAATAATAACTGGTCATGCGTGTGTTCTTATCAAAGTGACTTATTTTCTGTATATCGTGTTTTATCTACTGTAGTATACCGTATGTATGGAGCATAATGTATTTACTGTTTACCAGTTTAAGTACTGGTGACAAATCATGCATTCCGATTCTTGTATAGATTGTAATACACGTGTGTAAAATACTTTTTAGAGGGCTGTACTGACTATGATGAACTAAGCTATTTGCCAGCTATGTGTGGTGCCATGTTTGACATCATTACAATGCATTCTGGTTGTCACGTAAGTGTCTGTCAGACCAAATGAGGTTAAGGGATAGTTCA
>QNTS01000024.1:562141-633590 GCA_003317085.1 Hucho hucho
GGGGGCTTGAGTAATTCCCAACTCTCCCTCTGTACTCCGCAGGCAGGAACGGTGAACCGTGGTAGCGAGGTCATCGCTGCGGGGATGGTGGTAAACGACTGGTGTGCCTTCACTGGGCTGGACACCACCAGCACAGAGCTGTCTGTCATCGAGAGTGTGTTCAGACTGAGCGAGTCTCAGCCTAGCGCCATCGCTACCACAATGAGAGACTCTCTAATTGACAGGTGAGTGATCACTTCTGACAACATGAAACTCACTTATTATAGGCTCCGACCAGAGGTAGCTTCATTTCCTCTTCCGGCAAAAATGTATCAGATGACCGAAGTGCAATGCTATTTGGCTGGCAGCCACAGTAAATGAGCTTGCAAGGTATTTTATTTTGCAAAAACAATGCATGGCCATTTTTGTTTATCATAGGAAAAAAATTTAGCCAGCTACATTTCATAATGTTTTGCTTAGTTAATCTTGTTGCTTTTTTCTCAGTGGTAAAATTCATCAGTCACAGCGCTGGCTGCTGATAGAATGCCTGTTTGTAAATTCTCATCGGAGTGGAGAAGCACAATTAGTCTGACTTGCTAGTTAAGTCAATGAATGAATAAGGTGACGGGGCATCAAATTGTAAGTTTTGTGCAGTGTTTGAGAAGTCAAAGCCCTTTGAAGGAGTTCTGTACAGCTGCCACTCTTGATTTCCTTGCCTTTTTTCTCTCCATTCTCAGTCGTCTGCACCTTCCTCCTCTCCGAGCAGACAGGCCCTTTGCCCTAGCGACTCAAGACACAGCGTTGTACACATGCTTGTCTGCTCTGAAGCAGCATGTCAACTTTGCACAATGTCTCTCGTTCACATTCGCTTGTAAATTATCTAAACTTACCAAAAATTACATTTGGTAGCTCCTACTTATACAACTTTATGTTGGATTGCCTATCTTAGCAATTAGTTTGCGCTCATTAGTATATTTAGCTAGCAGCCTCCATGGAAATTCGCTATTACTTGTGCAAATTTTATTAGCGTTCTGGTAAGATGCCTATTGATCTTCATGTTTTGGCGCCCCCTTGTATACTAAACTGGTAATCCCGTAATGGGAGGACGGTATGAAAACCTGGAGACTGCCCAACCCTATGAAATACTGTTATAAATCAGTCAAAGACTAATAGCCTTAAATAAAGTAAACATTGTCTGTTTATTACATCACTTCTTTCACATGGTGAGGTCGTGAGCATAAAGTTTGGGAACCCCTTTCTTTTGAATGTGCAGAAAAGTCTGAAGCCATTTTGCTCAATATTACTGTATTTCTAGTTAGGATATCGTTTTTCAACAGGAACAGTTAATGCGTTTTTATTTTTTTATGTTCATGGAGATTTACTGGAGCCTTTGACATAATCATCAGTGCAGATAAGGCTATACTGTGGGCCCATTTTATAATATTACATTTTATTTTCCAGCCTCACATAAGATGCCATTCCACCTTGAAAGGGTTTGAGGCACCTCTGGGGAAAAACTGATGCAGAATGCAAGAAGCTGGACATTTCTCCCATCAAACACTTCTCGTCATTTGATATGGTTAAAACCAATGTTTGGTATAGGAATTTTGTATGGTATATCAATGCTAAACTTCATAATTCCTTAATTTTGTATATCTACTTATGGTCTGGCAATATTAAATCAAGATTTCACCGTAAAACAGTAACAATGTTAGTTTTAATGTTCCATATGTAAAGTGGGATATGTACATTAAGTGTTTGTCTGCCAATTGCATTACAGTAAAGCCACGCATGGCAAACACTTAACAGTTGATGTGAGGATTTTTGGAATGTACAATAAATGGATTACCCTGTAAAATGTTGCATTTGTCACAATCTGTTTGTAATCATCAAATTATTCGTACCTACTTTGTATTTAAGTGACCCCTGTAAACCCAAATTGCATTCATGGCTCTAGTAATCTTTATTGGCAGCGATGCTGCTTGAATGTGTTACAATTGAATTAACACCATTTCAAACAATGTTTAAACTTCCAAGTTCTATTGTGTAAATAAGTCAAAAACATGCTAGGTATGTAGTGCATCACAAGCCCTTCATTTCAAAAGTCAATTTACCAAAGGCATATGGAGAGAATCAGTCATTTTTTTTTATTCAACGCTGAGTCTTACTGTATTCATTTGTGCAAAGAAGCTTGTTTCCACTACTAAATACTAGCCTATCACAATTTCCACCACTTATTTAACTAGGCAAGTCTTATTTGCGCTGTGTGTTATGGATGTTCAGCTACCCCCAGACACTACTGAATAAGCCTTCATCACAATTATTTTTGATTAAACAGTACTTTACAATAGAGTGAAGAACCTAAAAACAATTTGCTAGAGCAATGGCTAAGGTACAATGATTGGATAAGCCGATGGTAGCATTCCTTGTGTAGTTTGCCAACAGTGCAACTGAATAAACAAATGTAATGTCCGTAAGCTGTATCAATATTGGGGAAAACTCAAGCTAACTTGTTTTAGGCAATAACACCTATAACCACGTGAGTAAAAAGGTCTTACAAAAGAGGAATCTTAAAAATGAAATGTTTAGTTTGTCCTTGTAAATAGGTTTTTCAGAGTAAACGTTTTACATTTTTATTAAGCAAGTCTGCTAAGAAATTCTTATTTACATGTCACTGTCTTTAAAACCAGTTCACAGGTTGGCATTTGAGATGACTCGTACTGGAAGCAGCTCTGCATCGGTCACTAGCTGGCGCAGCCACCACACCGTTAACCCTAAATTAAGACAAAAGCTTTTTTCGATAAAGCCAATTTTGACTGGGCAGCTGGCCCATCTAGCAGAAACTGCTCAATTCTGCCTCCAGGGCAAAACTCATGCCAAAACATGAACCTGCTCCAGAGATAATAGGGGCCAAGATCACTAGCCTATATGACTAAAGAATCCTAATGTACCTCCACCCAATCTTACACTAAGAAAACTAGTATTAATACGGAGGAAAAAAGGGGAAGGGTAAGGTTGCACATAGCGTTCCTGTTTACCTACTAGTGTCATGAAAATATGCAGTTTTGGTGTTGTCTGTTTAAATACCCTTAAGGGGAACTCAAACCATACAGGCGGAGGGGCAAAAGAGAACACATAGCTGGGCAAGACCTAACTCTACCCAACCTCACCTCCCTCTTGCTCACCTCTCCCCTCTTTCTCTGCCGAGACCTCCCTCTCTCCCTAGCAGCCGAAGGTCTCCTGAGAGGCGTAGATCATGTAGAGAAAGGCTTCCTCGTCACGCTCCTGCTTGTAGATCTCTGGGATGGGTGTGGAGACGCTCACCATGCTGTGCTGGTTGACCAGGAGGAAAAAGGCCTGTGTGGGGTTGAGCTGCGCCTGGATGGGTATACAGGGGGCCAGGGCTGGTAACAACACAATATTTGCATTCATTAGGGCACACTGTAGTAAAAACATTTTTCAACTGAAAATTAACACGTCCAGGTAGTCCATCCGGTGCCTGATGAATATGACCCATCTCTTAAATTAAACCAACTGGAGGTGTTGCAGGGTTTGTATTCTGAAGCAAGCATAAAGCAGACAGACACTGAACAAAAATATAGAAACACAACAAGTGCTGGTCCCATGTTTCATGAGCTGAAAAGATCCCAGAAATGTTCCATACACACAAAAAGCTTCTCTCAAATTTTGTGCACAATTTACACTTTGTCAAGATAATCCATCCACCTGACAGGTGTGGCATATCAAGAAGCTGGTTAAACAGGTGCACCTTGTGCTGGGGACAATAAAAGGCAACTAAAATGTACAGTTTTGTCCCACAACAATGCCACAGATGTCTATAAAGTTTGGAGTATGCAGTTGGCATGCTGACTGCAGGAATGTCCACCAGAGCTGTTGCCAGAGAATGAAATGTTAATTTCTCTACCATAAGCTGCCTCCAACGTTGTTTATGATTGTAATAAAGCCCTTTTGTTGGAGAAAAACGTTCTGATTGGCTGGGCCTGTCTCCCAAGTGGGTGGGTGTTTGTCTGGAAGCAAGACGGTGTCAGTGATGTGGCTGGTTTTCTTTTTGTAGTCCGTGATTGTCTGTAGACCCTGCCACATATGTCTCGTGTCTAAGCCGTTGAATTGCGACTCCACTTTGTCTTTATACTGACATTTCGCTTGTTTGATTGCCTTGCGGAGGGAATAACTACACTTTGTATTCTGCCATATTCCCTGTCAACATAGTTAAATGCGGTGTTTTGCGCAAATGCCGCCATCTATCCACGGTTTCTGGTTAGGATAGGTTTTAATAGTCACAGTAGGTACAATATCCTCTATGCACTTCCTTATAAACTCTCACCAAATCAGCATATAAATCGATATTATTCTCCGAGACTACCCGGAACATGTCCCAGTCCGCGTGATCAAAACACTATCTTGAAGCGTGGATTCTGATAGGTCAGACCAGCATTGAATAGTCCTTGTCACGCGTACATCCTGTTTGAGTTTCTGCCTATAGGAAGGGAGGAGCAAAATGGAGTCGTGGTCGGATTTGCAAAAGGGATGGTAGGGGATGGCCTTCTATGCATCGCGGAAGTTAGAGTAGCAGTGATCCAGAGTTTTGCCAGCGCGAGTACTACAACCAATATGCTGATAGAATTTAGGTAGCCTTGTTCTCAAATTTGCCGTGCGTGTGCACATTTGTTGATATTCCTTGCTAGTTAGCAAGTTATTTTCCCAGTTATGAGTATAGGTCAGCAATGGGGAGTTACTGCTTTCTAGAAAAGCACAAAACGTGTAGGCTACATTTCAAGCTGTCTTTGAAAAGCAATTCAGGTAAAATGCTTTCGTCTTAATTAAAAAGGGGCAGTGTTGTATTTTGAGACAGGCTTGAAATGTAGCCTTGAATATGCAAATAAGCCAATAGGCAGAGGGGTAGCCTACATTATCTAATTCTATGTTGGTAATAATAATTAATTGTATTTTGTAAAGTGTTTTTTTGCATCATACAATGCAATTTACAGTCACCTATTTGGCCCATGGTGTTGCAGACCAAGTAAAAAAATCATGAATTAATGTCAAGCCCTTTATAAAAAAAAGTATCATGCAATGTAGGCCTACATTGAACACCCCATATAGGCTACTGTAGGCTATATCATAGAACTCAAAAGCTATTTCCATCGGATTTGCGCCAATGGTTTTGTTGATTGGCCTACATTATGCTCAAATAGCCTATTGGCTAAGGTCTAACACTGTATGGGTACAGCCTCAGTGATCACTGTAAACGCGCACTGGAAGTTGCACAAATTACTTAAAACATTCAAGTTTCCGCTCACAAGACCTAACATTTTCTCAGTGCCCCAAAACATTTGAGGGAACTACTAGAAAGTGTTCCCCCGCAGGCCTGGAGGGAAGCAAAAGTCATTCTGCTACCCAATAATAGTAAAGCCCCCTTTACTGGCTCAAGTAGCCGAAACCAAACAGCCTGTTACCAACCCTTAGTAAACTTCTGGGAAAAAATGGTGTTGGACCAGATACAATGCTATTTTACAGTAAACAAATTGACAGACTTTCAGCACGCTTATAGTGTAGGACATTCAACAAGCACAGCACTTACACAAATGACAGACGATTGGCTGAGAGAAATTGATGATAAAATGATTGTGGGGGCTGTCTTGTTAGACTTCAGTGCAGCTTTTGACATTATCGATCATAGTCTGCTGCTGGAAAAACTTGCTATATTGTGGATAAAGAGTTACTTGAGTTACTTTAATGTAAGCCTCTCCAACATAATCCAGGTATAATCAGGAATTCCCCTGGGTAGCTGTCTAGGCCCCTTACTTTTTTCAATCTTTACTAACGATATGCCACTAGCTTTGAGTATAGCCAGTGTGTCTGCAGGTGACTCAACATTATACAAGACATCTACTACAGCAACTGAAATAACTGCAACACTTAACAAAGAGCTGCAGTTAGTTTCAGAGTGGGTGGCAAGGAAGTTAATCCTAAATATTTCCAAAACTAAAAGCATTGTATTTGGGACAAATCATTCACTAATCCCTAAACCTCAACTACATCTCATAATGAATAACGTGGAAATTGAGCAAGTTGAGATGACTAAACTGCTTGGAGTAAACCTGGATTGTAAACGGTCATGGTTAAATCATATTGACATAACAGTAGCTAAGATGGGGAGAAGTCTGTCCATAATATAGCCCTGCTCTGCCTTCTTAACAACACTATCAACAAGGCAAGTCCTACAGGCCCTAGTTTTGTCGTACCTAAACTACTGTTCAGTAGTGCGGTCAGGTCTCAAAAAGAGGGATTTAGGAAAATTACAATTGGCTCAGAACAGGGCAGCAAGGCTGGCCCTTAAAAGTACACAAAAAGCTAACTTTAAATGTCAATCTCCTGGCTCAAAGTGCAAGAGAGATTGACTTCATCACTACTTGTTTTTGTAAGAAGTGTTGACAAGTTGAATGTACCGAGCTTAACTACTAGCACACAGCTCGGAGACCCATGCATACTCCACCAAAGAAAGGTCTCTTCACAATCCACAAGTCCAGAACAGACTATGAGAGGGACACAGTACTACATAGAGCCATGACTACATAGAACTCTATTCCACATCAGGTAACTGATGCAAGCAGTAGAATCATATATATATATATATATATATATATATATATATAATCATATATATATATTAAAATACACCTTATGGAAAAGTGGAGACTGTGAAGAGACACAAAAAGGTACAGACACGCATACAAGCGCTTAGCACTCTACACACACATAGTAATATTGTTGTATGCTGGTATTATACATTTTGTATTGTAGATATGTAATGATGTTATATGATGTACTGTTTTATCTTTTGTTTTATGGGTAATGTACAGTATTTGCATTAATGTGTTTGGACCCCAGGAAGGGTAGCTGCAGCAGCTAATGGAGATCCCTAATAAATACAAATACCAGTCAACGCCACCTCATAAGCTGAGGAAGTACATTGTTTAGGATTTCCTACTGCAGTTGTTCGAGAGATGTCCAGTTTGCAGCCAAACATGCAACATAGAGAAGACCAGCAGGGGGACCCTCAGCATCACACAGACATGCCCTCGCTGTGAGCATTCCTATAAATGGAACAGGGAGGACATTTGACCTGGTCAAAACAGTTTAGAGTTTTGTCCCAATTCACCGTCATAACCTAGCCTGGTGGAACCAGCCTGATCACTGCGTTTGCCATTCTATTTCACTTCACATATCATGATATGTGAAGTGAAATTGAAAGGTTAATGCAGTGATTAGGTTGCTTCCACCATGCTAATTATATCCCCCATTGATAATGGTGTATCTTTGAGGGACCAGGAGCTGATCTACGCTGCCATGCCCATCAATGGGGCGCTGGCAAAGACCTTACCTCCAGCCTCACCTCTTGCCTGCTCACCAACGGTCGTCGATGGGGTACCCCAGAATTAGGTAGGTTTAGTCTGACCTGTTCAAACTTCAACATACTATGTTTGTCAGATATCACCTATTCTGTCAAATATCACCTATTCTAACTGCCTTTGGTATTAGAACTGTGACTGTGTTCACAGAAACATGTTAGGAGCCAGCACATGGAGACTTGCAAAAGGATGTGATGAAGTCCAGACTGACAGACAGGATACTGACGTCTCTAAATAGAGCGAGACCAGGCACTATATATATATATTTATACACACACACACACACACACACACACACACACACACACACACACACACACACACACACACTTGAAGTCGGAAGTTTACATATACTTAGGTTGGAGTCATTAAAACTTGTTTTTCAACCACTCCACAAATTTCTTTTTTTCAAAACTATAGTTTTGGCAAGTCGGTTAGGACATCTACTTTGTGCATGACAAGTAATTTTTCCAACAATTGTTTACGGACAGATTATTTCACTTATAATTCACTGTATTACAATTCCAGTGGGTCAGAAGTTTACATACACTAAGATGACTGTGCCTTTAAACAGCTTGGAAAATTCCAGAAAATTATGCCATGGCTTTAGAAGCTTCTGATAGGCTAAGTGACATCATTTGAGTCAATTGGAGATGTATTTCAAGGCCTACCGTCAAATCAGTGCCTCCTTGCTTGACATAATGGGAAAATCTAAAGAAATCAGCCAAGACCTCTGAAAAAAAAATTGTAGACCTCCACAAGTCTGGTTTATCCTTGGGAGCAATTTCCAAACACCTGAAGGTACCACGTTCATCTGTACAAACAATAGTACGCAAGTATAAACACCATGGGACCACGCAGCAGTCACACCGCTCTGGAAGGAGACGCGTTCTGTCTCCTAGAGATTAACGTACTTTGGTGCGAAAAGTGCAAATCAATCCCAGAACAACAGCAAAGGACCTTGTGAAGATGCTGGAGGAAACAGGTACAAAAGTATCTATATCCACAGTAAAACAAGTCCTATATTGACATAACCTGAAAGGCCGCTCAGCAAGGAAGAAGCCACTGCTCCAAAACCGCCATAAAAAAGCCAGACTACGGTTTGCAACTGCACATGAGGACAAAGATCGTACTTTTTGGAGAAATGTCCTCTGGTCTGATGAAACAAAAATAGAACCGTTTGGCTATGATGACCATCGTTATGTTTAGAGGAAAAAGGGGGAGGCTTGCAAGCCGAAGAACAACATCCCAACCGTGAAGCACAGGGGTGGCAGAATCATGTTGTGGGGGTGCTTTGCTGCAGGAGGGACTGGTGCACTTCACAAAATAGATGGCATCATGAGGAATGAAAATGATGTGGATATATTAAAGCAACATCTCAAGACATCAGTCAGGAAGTTAAAGCTTGGTCGCAAATAGGTCTTCCAAATGGACAATGACCCTAAGCATACTTCCAAAGTTGTGGCGCCGACAGAGATGGCAGCCTCGCTTCACGTTCTCAGGAAATCATGCAGTATTTTGTTTTTTTATGTATTACTTTTTACATTGTTACCCCGGGAAATATTAAGTTTTATTACATACAACCGGGAGGAACTATTGGATATAAGAGCAACGTCAACTTACCAACATTACGACCAGGAATACGACTTTCCCAAAGAGGATTCTCTGGTTGTTAACCCAACCACAACAATAGACTGGATAGCACGCGGCGAATCAAAACAACGGCGGCGCCGGAGAAGAGGGAAACGCGCCGGTCTTTTGGTCAAGCTACGTCGACGGGCGCATCGTGCACCTCTCCCGAGTATTTTAATCGCCAATGTACAGTCTCTTGACAACAAAGTAGACGAAATCAGATCAAGGGTTGCCTTTCAGAGAGACATCCGAGACTGCAACGTTCTTTGCTTCACGGAAACATGGCTCACTCAGGACACGTTATCTGAGTCGGTACAGCCACCTGGTTTCTCCACGCATCGCGCCGACAGAAACAAACATCTATCTGGTAAGAAGAAGGGTGGGGGTGTGTGTCTTATGATTAACGAGACGTGGTGTGATCATAACAACATACAGGAACTCAAGTCCTTTTGTTCACCTGACATAGAATTCATTACAATCAAATGCAGACCGCATTATCTACCAAGAGAATTCTCCTCGATTATAATCACAGCCGTGTACATCCCCCCTCAAGCTGACACATCGACGGCACTGAAAGAAATTCATCGGACTCTATGTAAACTGGAAACCACATATCCTGAGGCTGCATTTATTGTGGCTGGGGATTTTAATAAGGCTAATTTAAGAACAAGGCTCCCGAAATTTTACCAGCATATCCAATGTGCCACCCGGGCTGGTAAAATCCTGGACCACTGTTATTCCAACTTCCGTGATGCATACAAGGCTATTCTCCGCCCTCCTTTCGGCAAGTCTGACCATGACTCCATTTTGTTGCTCCCAGCCTACAAACAGAAACTAAAACAGGAAACGCCCGTTCTCAGGTCTGTTCAACGCTGGTCCGACCAATCTGATTCCATGCTGCAAGATTGCTTCGAGCACGTGGACTGGGATATGTTCCGGATAGCATCTGACAACAACATTGATGTATACGCTGATTCGGTGAGCGAGTTTATTAGCAAGTGCATTGGTGATGTTGTACCCATAGCAAATATCAAAACCTTCCCCAACCAGAAACCGTGGATTGATGGCAGCATTCGCGCAAAACTGAAAGCGCGAACCACTGCTTTTAACCAGGGTAAGGCGACCGGAAACATGTTTGAATACAAACAGTGTAGCTATTCCCTCCGCAAGGCAATCAAACAAGCTAAGCGTCAATATAGAGACAAAGTAGAGTCACAATTCAACGGCTCAGACACAAGAGGAATGTGGCAGGGTCTACAGTCAATCACGGACTACAAAAAGAAAGCCAGCCCCGTCGCGGACCATGACGTCCTGCTCCCAGACAAACTAAACAACTTCTTTGCTCGCTTTGAGGACAATACAGTGCCACCGACACGGCCCGCTACCAAAACCTGCGGGCTCACCTTCACCGCAGCCAATGTGAGAAAAACATTTAAATGTGTTAACCCTCGCAAGGCTGCCGGCCCAGATGGCATCCCTGGCCGTGTCCTCAGAGCATGCGCAGACCAGCTGGCTGGTGTGTTTACGGACATATTCAATCAGTCCCTATCCCAGTCTGCTGTTCCCACATGCTTCAAGAGGGCCACCATTGTTCCTGTTCCCAAGAAAGCTAAGGTGACTGAGCTAAATGACTATCGCCCCGTAGCACTCACTTCCGTCATCATGAAGTGCTTTGAGAGATTAGTCAAGGATCATATCACCTCCATCCTACCAGACACCCTGGACCCACTCCAATTTGCTTACCGTCCCAATAGGTCCACAGACGACGCAATCGCAATCACACTGCATACTGCCCTAACCCATCTGGACAAGAGGAATNATCGAGAGCATCCTGTCGGGCTGTATCACCGCCTGGTACGGCAACTGCTCCGCCCACAACCGTAAGGCTCTCCAGAGGGTAGTGAGGACTGCACAGCGCATCACCGGGGGTAAACTACCTGCCCTCCAGGACACCTACACCACCCGATGTCACAGAAAGGCCAAAAAGATCATCAAGGACAACAACCACCCGAGCCACTGCCTGTTCATCCCGCTATCATCCAGAAGGCGAGGTCAGTACAGGTGCATCAAAGCTGGGACCGAGAGACTGAAAAACAGCTTCTACCTCAAGGCCATCAGACTGTTAAACAGCCATCACTAACATTGAGTGGCTGCTGCCAAAATACTGACTTAAATCTCTAGCCACTTTAAACATAGGAATTGGATGTAACAAATGTATCACTAGCCACTTTAAACAATTTTGTATATAATGTTTACGTATCCGACATACTCATATCAAATGTATACACTGTACTCTAAACCATCTACTGTATCTTGCCTATGCCGGTCAGCCATCGCTCATCCATATATTTATATGTACATACTCGTATTCATTCCTTTACTCTTGTGTGTATAAGGTAGTTGTTGTGAATTTGTTAGATTACTTGTTAGATACTACTGCATGGTCGGAACTAGAAGCACAAGCATTTCGCTACACTCGCATTAACATCTGCTAACCATGTGTATGTGACAAATAAAATTTGATTTGATTTGATTTGATTTAAAATGGCTTAAGGACAACAAAGGCAAGGTTTTGAAGTGGCCATCACAAAGCCCTGACCTCAATCCTATAGAAAATTTGAGGGCAGAACTGAAAAAGCGTGTGCGAGCAAGGAGGCTTACAAACCTGACTCAGCTACACCAGCTCTGCCAGGAGGAATGGGCCAAAATTCACCCAATTTATTGTGGGAAGCTTGTGGAAGGCTACCCGAAACATTTGACCCAAGTTAAACAATTTAAAGGCAATGCTACCAAATATTAATTGAGTGAATGTAAACTTCTGACCCACTGGGAATGTGATGGAAGAAATAAAAGCTGAAATAAATCACTCTACTATTATTCTGACATTTCACATTCTTAAAATAAAGTGGTGATCCTAACTGACCTAAGACAGGGAATTTTTACTAGGAGTAAATGTCAGGAATTGTGAAAAACTGAGATTAAATGTATTTGCCTAAGGTGTATGTGAACTTCAACTGTGTGTGTGTGTGTGTGTGTGTATATATGTATATATATACACACACACACACACACACACACACACACACACACACACACACACACACACACACACACACACTTAGACTACTGTTCAAAAGTTTGGGGTCACTTAGAAATGTCCTTGTTTTTGAAAGAAAAGCATATTTCTTGTCCATTAAAATGACATCAAATTGATCAGAAATACAGTGTAGACATTGTTAATGTTGTAAATGACTATTGTAAACTCAGCAAAAAAATAAACATCCTCTCACTGTCAACTGCGTTTATTTTCAGCAAACTTAACGTGTAAATATTTGTATGAATATAACAAGATTCAACAACTGAGACATAAACTGAACAAGTTCCATAGACATGTGACTAACAGAAATTGAATAATGTGTCCCTGAACAAAGGGGGGGTAAAAATCTAAAGTAACAGTCAGTATCTGGTGTGGCCACCAGCTGCATTAAGTACTGCAGTGCATCTCCTCCTCATGGACTGCACCAGATTTGCCAGTTCTTGTTGTGAGATGTTACCCCACTCTTCCACCAAGGCACCTGAAAGTTCCCGGACATTTCTGGGGGGAATGGCCCTAGCCCTCACCCGCCGATCCAACAGGTCCAAGGAGTGCTCAATGGGATTGAGATCCGGGCTCTTCGCTGGCCATGGCAGAACACTGGACATGCCTGTCTTGCAGGAAATCATGCACAGAATGAGCAGTATGGCTGGTGGCATTGTCATGCTGGAGGGTCATGTCAGGATGAGCCTGCAGGAAGGGAACCACATGAGGGAGGAGGATGTCTTCCCTGTAACGCACAGCGTTGATTGCCTGCAATGACAACAAGCTCAGTCCGATGATGCTGTGACACACCGCCCCAGACCATGACGGACCCTCCACCTCCAAATCAATCCCGCTCCAGAGTACAGGCCTCAGTTTGACGCTCATTCTTTCAACGATAAACGCGAATCCGACCATCACCCCTGGTGAGAAAACCGCGACTCGTCAGTGAAGAGCACTTTTTGCCAGTCCTGTCTGGTCCAGCGACGATGGGTTTGTGCCCATAGGCAACGTCGTTGCCAGTGATGTCTGGTGAGGACCGGCCTTACAACAATCCAGCCTCTCTCAGCCTATTGCGGACAGTCTGAGCACTGATGGAGGGATTGTGTGTTCCTGGAGTAACTCGGGCAGTTGTTGTTGCCATCCTGTACCTGTCCCGCAGGTGTGATGTTCGGATGTACCGATCCTGTGCAGGTGTTGTTACACGTGGTCTGCCACTGCAAGGACGATCAGCTGTCCGTCCTGTCTCCCTGTAACGCTGTCTTAGGCGTCACAGTACGGACATTGCAATTTATTGCCCTGGCCACATCTGCAGTCCTCATGCCTCCTTGCAGCATGCCTAAGGCACGTTCACGCAGATGAGCAGGGACCCTAGGCATCTTTCTTTTGGTGTTTTTCAGAGTCAGTAGAAAGGCTCTTTAGTGCCCTAAGTTATCATAACTGTGACCTTAATTACCTACCGTCTCTAAGCTAGTAGTGTCTAACGACCGTTCCACAGGTGCATGTTCATTAATTGTTTATGGTTCATTGAACAAGCATAGTAAACAGTGTTTAAACCCTTTACAATGAAGATATTTGGATTTTTACGAATTATCTTTGAAAGACACTGTCCTGAAAAAGGGACGTTTCTTTTTTTGCTGAGTTTATATTACAGACTGAAACCGACTGATGATTAAATCAAAATAAATACCTTTACCCGGAATATAATATTTGAGATTGCCTTAATCTGTTCAAATGTCTCAAGCTACCATACTAGTGCCAGTTGTATGAAGCATTTACACAAAAGCAAAGTGTGCACCTTTTATTTCCAGGGCGGCATGAGAGTAAGAAAAAACATGCCTTAGACATGACTTTGTGGTCATAGGCCTTACTCTTCCATTTTCTACCTCATTTTTTGAACTTCTGTGTTATATTCCCCTTGGAAAATAACGTAAGTGAAAGTGCATCCAAAATGGTGCCCCGCTCTGGTTAAAAGTAGTGCACTTTATAGAGAATAGGGTGCCATTTGGGATGGAGGGAATGTCACAGTGAAGCAGAAACATGATTAGTTGAGTCTCTGCAGGTTGACCTAGGTACTATGCAGTGTGGAATTTTTACGAATTATCTTTGAAAGACAGGGTTCTGAAAAAAGGGACGTTTAGCTGGAAACAACTGATTTTTAATGGTATATCTACATAGGCGTACAGAGGCCCATTATCAGCAACCATCACTCCTGTGTTCCAATGGCACGCTGTGTTAGCTAATCCAAGTTTATCCTTTTAAAAGGCTAATTGATCATTAGAAAACCCTTTTGCAATTATGTTAGCACAGCTGAAAACTGTTGTCCTGATTAAAGAAGCAATAAAACTGGCCTTTAGATTAGTTGAGTATCTGGAGCATCAGCATTTGTGGGTTCGATTACAGGCTCAAAATGGTCAGAAACAAAGACTTTCTTCTGTAACTCGTCAGTCTATTCTGGTTCTGAGAAATGATGGCTAATCCATGCGAGAAATTGCCAAGAAACTGAAGAGCTCGTACAACATTGTGTACTACTCCCTTCACAGAACAGCGCAAACTGGCTCTAACCAGAATAGAAAGAGTTGGAGGCCGCGGTGCACAACTGAGCAAGAGGACAAGTACATTAGACAAGTACATTAGAGTGTTTAGCTTGAGAAACAGACACCTCACAAGTCCTCAACTGGCAGCTTCATTAAATAGTACCCGCAAAACACCAGTCTCAACGTCAACAGTGAAGAGGCGACTCTGGGATGCTGGCACATTACACATAAAACAAAAGATAAAACAGTACGTCATATAACATTATTACACCACTACATATATACAATACAACATGTATACTGTACTACCACCATACAACATTATTACAATGTACGCGTGTGTTGAGTGCGTGTGCTAGCGTGTGTGCGCGTATGACTTCACAGTCCCTGCTGTTCCATAAGATGGTAGGGCCTGTGACAGGGTGATACAATAGACAGCCAAGTGGTAATTTGATTTTGTTATTAGGACAAAGCTTTTTGATAATGCACTTCACAACCAAAATGACTACTATACTGAACAAAAATATAAACGCAACATGTAAAGTGTTGGTCCCATGTTTCATGAGCTGAAATTAAAGATCCCAGAAATGTTCCATACGCACCAAAGATTATTTCTCTCCACATTTTTTCTACATCAATGATAGTGAGCATTTCTCCTTTGCCAAGATAATCTATCCACCTGACAGGTGTGGCATATTAATAAGCTAATTAAACAGCATGATCATTACACAGGTGCAACTTGTGTCAGGGACAATAAAAGGCCTCTCTAAAATGTGAAGTTGTGTCACACAACACAATGCCACATATGTCCCAAGTTGAGGGAGTGTGCAATTAGCAGAGAATTTGGCAGTATGTCCAACCAGCCTCACAACCTCAGACCACGTGTAACCACGCCAGCACAGGACCTCCACATCCGGCTTCTTCACCTGTGGGATCGCCTGAGACCAGCCACCCGGACAGCTGATGAAACTGTGGTGTATTTCTGGTCTGTAATAAAGCTCCTGTGGGGAAAAACTCATTCTGATTGGCTGGGCCTGGCTTCCAAGCGGGTGGGCCTATGCCCTCCCAGGCGATCCCACAGGTGAAGAAGCCGGATGTGGAGGTCCTGTGCTGGCGTGGTTACACGTGGTCTGAGGTTGTGAGGCTGCCTGTTATCTAACCAGCTAGCTAGCAACAACCTGACTAAATGGCTACTGTACATTATCCGTCTAATTTGTCTAGCCATTTAAACACATGAGAAGCTTGCTAGTTAACTAGTTAGCTAACTTAGATGGTGAAGGTAGGTTCTAGGCGTTCTTGATTATGTTTGTTTGTGGGTGACTTGTAGCTACCCTAATTGGCTGTATTATTTTAGTCTGGCTTTTTGAGAGGTTTCATAGATGGACTGATTAGCATATACAGGGGTATTTGGAAATAGCCATGGGAAGGTTTTTCAATACAGTCAATACCTTTGAAACTATTTTTTGTTTTAGTTTTTCTATATATTTTAATATGTACCAGCAGTTTACTAGGACATAAAGCAGATCGCGTTCTTCATTTCACCGGTCACATTATTTTACATTATGAAGCTTACCAATGTTCCCCAGAACAGTTGAGCCATTCACATGTTGTTTATAAATAGCACAATGGGAGAAAGCGGGAGCAGCTGTGTAATGACAAGGGTCGCGTTTTATATTGAAAGTTAAGTTTTTTGTTGTTGCTTCAATAGAGTGATCAGGAACTTGCAACAATAGTTTTCCTTCACAGAAATACATTAGTGTAACACATTCGGCAGAAAATAGCTTCATTTTCATCAGATGACAACAGATGTGTAATGCTATTTGTCTGGCAGCCACACAAGTAAATGAGCTTACAATGAAAAAGGTATTTTTTTGCAAAAAGCTATGCATGGCTATCATATTTCTAATGTTTGCCATAGAAAGAATGCATCCAGCTACATTTCTTGATGTTTTGCTTAAAGTTAAATCTTGAATTTTCTCCACTGAGAAAAGTGGAGAAAAAAGCTGCACATCAGTCAGAGCGATGTCTGATGATAGACCGCCCATTCCTGAATTATCATGTGAGTGGAGATTACAAAATTAATCTGATGCTGAGCAGAAATAAGAAGCATTTTAAATCTGTGTTTACAAAATGAACTTTTTTTTTCCTACGTGAAAAACAAAGTTTGCATTAACTAGCAAGTTAAACTTCGGGGTCATGTTATTCAAGTATGTACTGAATTAATAAGGGGACAGGGCATCATACTGTGAAAGCTTTGTGCTGTGTTTGAGAAGTCAAAGTTATCTGTACAGCTGCCACTGCCATCTTTTGATTTCCTTGTACACATACTGCTTCAGAGCAGAAAAGCATATGTCAACTTATTTCTCTCTCCACATTTTGTTGCGTTACAGATTTTAAAAAGAAATTGATTTTCTTCCATCAATCTACACACAAAGCAAAAACTGGTTTTTAAAAATAAATAACAGATGCCTTATTTGCATAAATATTCAGACCCTTTGCTATGTGGCTTGAAAAGGAGCTCAGGTGCATCCAGTTTCATTCTTGGGATTTTTCTACAACTTCATTGGAGTCCACGATGGTAAATTCAATTGATAGGACATGATTTGGATAGGCACACACCGGTCTATATAAGGTCCCACAATTGACAGTGCACGTCAGAGCAAAAACAAATGAGGTCGAAGAAATTGTCCATAGAGGTCCGAGACAAGATTGTGTTGAGGCACAGATCTGGCGAAGGGTACCCAAATATTTCTGCTGCATTGAAGGTCCCCCAAGAACACAGCGGTCTCCATCATTCTTAAATGGAAGAAGTTTGGAACCACCAAGACTCTTCCTAGAGCTGGCCGCCCGGCCAAACCGAGCAATTGGGGAGAAGGGCCTTGGTCAGGTAGGTGACCAAGAACCTGATGGTCACTCTGACAGAGCTCTAGAGTTCCTCTGTGGATATGGGAGAACCTTCCAGAAGGACAACAATCTCTGCAGCACTCCACCAATCAGACCTTTATTGTAGAGTGGCCAGACGGAAGCCACTCCCCAGTCAAAGATACGACAGCCCGCTTGGACTTTGCCAAAAGGCACTTAAAGTGACTCTCAGACTATGAGAAATGAGATTTTCTGGTCTGATGAAACCAAGATTGAACTCTTTGGCCTGAATGCCAAGCGTCATGTCTTGAGGAAACCTGGCACCATCCCTACGGTGAAGCGTGGTGGTAGTATCATGCTGTGGGGATGTTTTTCAGCGGCAGGGACTGGGAGACTAGTCAGGATCGAGGGAAAGATGAACGGACTACAGAGATCATTGATGAAAACCTGCTCCAGAGTGCTCAGGACCTCAGACTGGGGCCAAGGTTCACCTTCCAACAGGACAACAACCCTAAGCACACAACCAAAGACAATGCAGGAGTGGCTTTTGGACAAGTCTCTTAATGTCCTTGAGTGGCACAGCCAGAGCCTGGACTTGAACCCGATCTAACATCTCTGGAGAGACCTGAACATAGCTGTGCAGCGATGCTCCCCATCCAACCTGACAGAGCTTGAGAGGATCAGCAGAAAAGAATGTGAGAAACTCTCTAAATACAGGTGTGCCAACCTTGTAGCGTAATACCCAAGAAGTCTCAAGGCTGTAATCGCTGCCAAAGGTGCTTCAACTAAGTACTGAGTAAAGGGTCTGAATACTTATGTAAATGTTTATTTTTTCCCCCTTTTTTTAAATAAATTTGCATTTCTAAAAAACTGTTTTTGCTTTGTCATTATGGGGTATTGTGTGTAGATTGAGGGGGGGGAACTATTTAATACATTTTAGAAGAAAGCTAAAGTAAGAAATTGTGGAAAAAGTCAAGGGGTCTGAATACTTCCGATTGCACTGTATATACACTGAACAATAACGTAAACGCAACATGCAACAATTAATGATTTGAATGAGTGGCAGTTTATAATGAAATCAGTAAATTGAAATAAATTCATTAGGCTTATGACCATGACTGCGTGGCCAAACACGACTCCAACACCATCATTAAGTTTGCTGACGACACAACAGTGGTAGGCCTGATCACTGACAACGATGAGACGGCCTATAGGGAGGTGGTCAAAGAACTGTCAGTGTGGTGCCAGGACAACAACCTCCCCCTCAATGTGAACTGATCGTGGACTACAGGAAAAGGCGGGCCGAACAGGCCCCCATTAACATCGACAGGGCTGTAGTGGAGCGGGTCGAGAGCTTCAAGTTCCTTGGTGTCCACATCACCAACAAACTATCATGGTCCAAACATACCAAGACAGTCGTGAAGAGTGTACGACAAACCCTTTTCCTCCTCAGGAGACTGAAGGGATTTGGCGTGGGTCCCCAGATCCTCAAGGGGTTCTACAGCTGCACCATCGAGAGCATCCTGGCCGGCTGCAGCACCGCCTGGTATGGCAACTGCTCGGCATCTGACCGTAAGGCGCTACAGAGGGTAGTGCGAGCGGCCCAATACATGACTGGGGGCAAGCTTCCTGCCATCCAGGACCTATATAATAGGCCGTGTCATAGGAAGGCCCATGAGGTTGTCGGAGACTCCAGTCACCCAAGTTATAGACTGTTTCTCTGCTACCGCACGGCAAGCGGTACTGGAGTCTCTCCACCATGGCCAAGACCAAAGAGCTCTCCAAGGATGTCAGGGACAAGGCTGGAATGGGCTACAAGACCAGAGAAGGTGACAACAGTTGGTGCGATTATTCGCAAATGGAAGAAACACAAAAGAACTGTCAATCTCTCTCTGCCTGGGGCTCCATGCAAGATCTCACCTCGTGGAGTTGCAATGATCATGAGAACGGTGAGGAATCAGCCCAGAACTACACGGGAGGATCTTGTCAATGATCCCAAGGCAGCTGGGACCATAGTCACCAAGAAAACATTTGGTAACACACTACGCCGTGAAGGACTGAAATCCTGCAGCGCCCGCAAGGTCCCCCTGCTCAAGAAAGCACATATACATGCCCGTCTGAAGTTTGCCAATGAACATCTGAATGATTCAGAGGGCAACTGGGTGAAAGTGTTGTGGTCAGATGAGACCAAAATGGAGCTCTTTGGCATCAACTCAACTCGCCGTGTTTGGAGGAGGAGGAATGCTGCCTATGACCGCAAGAACACCATCCCCACCGTCAAACATGGAGGTGGAAACATTATGCTTTGGGGGTGTTTTTCTGCTAAGGGGACAGGACAACTTCACCGCATCAAAGGGACGATGGACGGGGCCATGTANCAGCCAGGGCATTGAAAATGGGTCGTGGATGGGTATTCCAGCATGACAATGACCCAAAACACACGGCCAAGGCAACAAAGGAGTGGCTCAAGAAGAAGCACATTAAGGTCCTGGAGTGGCTTAGCCAGTCTCCAGACCTTAATCCCATAGAAAATCTGTGGGGGGAGCTGAAGGTTCGAGTTGCCAAACGTCAGCCTTGAAACCTTAATGACTTGGAGAAGATCTGCAAAGAGGAGTGGGACAAAATTCCTCCTGAGATGTGTGCAAACCTGGTGGCCAACTACAAGAAACGTCTGACCACTGTGATTGCCAACAAGGGTTTTGCCACCAAGTACTAAGTCATGTTTTGCAGAGGGGTCAAATACTTATTTCCTTCATTAAAATGCAAATCAATTCATAACATTTTTTCACATACGTTTTTCTGGATTTTTTTGTTGTTATTCTGTCTCTCACTGTTCAAATAAACCTACCATTAAAATTATAGACTGATAATTTATTTGTCAGTGGGCAAACTAACAAAATCAGCAGGGGATCAAATACTTTTTTCCCTCACTGTAGCCTTGTTATTGTTAATGCGTTACTTTTATTATTACTTTTTATTTTAGTCTCATGGTAAATATTTTCTTCTTCTTGAACTGCACTGCTGGTGTCGTGGAAAAAAAGGATCTTCAAAATGTGACACATACAAGAAACTTGTGAATTCAATAAGACTTTTAATTCAGAGTAATTAAAAGTCGAGCTGACCCGGGAAACAGCTAGCTCTGTATAGCAGAGCACAGCCTTTATATTATTTCATCCTTACATTAAATACATAGACCCCTCCCAAAGCTTACACAGTTTCCCTTATGTCCTTCATTGTTACATTGTCTACTAGCATCCTGTTTTTCCTCAGGTCTGTTAATCAGTTCCAGATGGCTTTCCTGCTGACATCTTGTTTCTTCATACCTATTGTTCAACTATTTAGCCTTGGCCATTTTCCTGAGCTCATCAGATATTCTGTTTTAATAAGTCTTATTCATTATATATGTTTTTCTGTCTTACTACTTCAAGGTGATCAATCAGAATACTGGAAATGTAATAATTGTAGTGAGTTAATCTCCCACACTGGTTGAGGGCTTGTAAATAAGCATTTCACAGTAAAGTCAACACTTGTTGTATTCGGCGCATTGTTGAAATAAAATGTGATTTGATTTCACATGACTGGGCAGTGGCACAGACATGGGAGCCAAGCCCACACACTGGAGACCTAGGTACAGCCAATCGGAATTAGCTTTTCTCCACAAAAGGGGTTTTAATTATAGACAGAAATACTCCTCAGTTTCATCAGCTATCCGGGTGGCTGGTCTCAGACGATCCCACAGGTGAAGAAGCCGGACGTGGAGGTCCTTGGCTGGCATGGTTACACGTGGTCTGCGGTTGTGAGGCCAGTTGGACATACTGCCAAATTCTCCTCAAATTTGCAGGCATCTTATGGTAGAGAAATTAACATGCAATAGCTCTGGTGGACATTCCTGCAGTCAACATGCCAATTGCACACTCCCTCAACTTGAGACATCTGTGGCATTGTGTTGTGTGACAAAACTGCACGTTTTAGAGTGGCCTTTTATTGTCCCCAGCAAAAGGTGCATCATGCTGTTTAATGCCACTCCTGTCAGGTGGATGGATTATCTTGGCAAAGAAGAAATGCTCACTAACAGGGATGTAAATACATTTGAGCACAAAATTGGAGAGAAATAAGCTTTTTCTGTGCATTGAAAATTTCTGGGATCTTTAACTTCAGCTCATTTAAATTTTTTATTTAACCTTTATTTATATTAATAAGTCATTTAAGAACAAATTCTTATTTACAATGACGGCTTACCGGGGAACTCAGGGGCAGAACTTTTTACCTTCAATCCAGCAACTTTTCGATTACTGGCCCAACACTCTAACCACTAGGCTACCTGCTGCCCATGGGACCAACACTTAACATGTTGCATTTATACTTTTGAGAAATATAAAAAAATATAAAACACACACACACACACACACACACACACACACGGTCAAAAGTTTTAGAACACCTACTCATTCAAGGGTTATTCTTTATTTTTACATTGTAGAATCATAGTGAAGATATCAAAACTATAGAATAACACATATGGAATCATGTAGTAACCAAAAGTGTTAAATCTAAATATTTGAGGTTTGAGATTCTTCAAATAGCCACCCTTTGCCTTGATGACAGCTTTGCACACTCTTGGCATTATCTCAACCAACTTCATGAGGTAGTCACCTGGAATGCATTTCAATTAACAGGTGTGCCTTGTTAAAAGTTAACTTGTGGAATTTCTTTCCTTCTTAATGCATTCTATCCAATCCAATCAGTTGTGTTGTGACAAGGTAGGGGGTATGCAGAAGATAGCCCTATTTGGTAAAAGACCAAGTTCATATTAATGCAAGAACAGCTCAAATAAGCAAACAGAAATGACCAGTCCATCGTTACTTTAAGACATGAAGGTCAGTCAATACGGAAAATTCAAGAACTTTGAAAGTTTCAAGTGCAGTCACAAAACCCATCTAGCACTATGATGAAACTGGCTCTCATGAGGACTGCCACAGGAATGGAAGACCCTGAGTTACCTCTGCTGCAGAGGTTAAGTTCATTAGAGATACCAGCCTCAGAAATTGCAGCCCAAATAAATGCTTCAGAGTTCAAGTAACAGACATCTCAACATCAACTGTTCAGAGGTGAATCAGGCCTTCGTGGTCGAATTGCTGCAAAGAAACCACTACTAAAGGACAACAATAAGAAGAAGAAACTTGCTTGGGCCAAGAAACACGAGCAATGGACATTGGACTGGTGGAAATGTGTCCTTTGGTCTGTAGTCCAAATTGGAGATTTTTGGTTCCAACCGCTGTCTTTGTGAGATGGGGTGTGGGTGAACGGATGATCTCTGTGTGTATTTTTCCCGCCGTAAAGCATGGAGGAGGTGGTATTATGGTATGGGGGTGCTTTGCTGGTGACACGGCCTGTGATTTATTTAGAATTCAAGGCACACTTAACCAGCATGGCTACCACAGCATTCTGCAGCGATACGCCATCTCATCTGGTTTGGGCTTAGTGGGACTATCATTTGTTTTCCAACAGGACAATGACCCAACACACCGCCAGGCTGTGTAAGGGCTATTTTACCAAAAATTTGAGTGATGGAGTGCTGCATCAGATGACCTGGCCTCCACAATCACCCAACCACGACCAAATTGAGATGGTTTGTATTTATTATGGATCCCCAAAGCAGCAGCTAATGGGGAAAGAACACCACATGTTGGCTGCTTTTCCTTCACTCCGCGGTCCGGAACGCAGAGTGAAGGAAAAGCAGCCAACAAGCGTTCAGCATATGTGGGAACTCCTTCAAGACTGTTGGAAAAGCATTCCAGGTGAAGCTGGTTGAGAGAATGCCAAGAGTGTGCAAAGCTGTCACCAAGGCAAAGAGTGGCTGCTTTGAAGAATCTCAAATATTTTGATTTGTTTGATTCGTTTTGGTTACTACATGATTCCATATGTGTTATTTCATAGTTTGTCTTCTATTATTCTACAATGTATAAAATGGTAAAAAAGAAAAACCCTTAAATGAGGTGTTCTAAAACTTTTGACCAGTAGTGTATATACCCAACTTTGAGCTGGATTGCCTGTCTTTGCAATCAGTTTATTTTCGTTTGTGCTCGTTAGCATATTTAGCTAGCACGCTACATGGAAATTCGATATTACTGCAAATTTTTTTAGCATTCTGAAAACCGATGCCCAATGTTTTTTCAATGTTTTTTGGGCGCCCCCTTGTGTATTAAGCCGGTAATACCGTAAATCCCGGGATGACAGGACAGTATGACGATCTGGAAACCGCCCAACCCTAGTCCTCAATGCTTGAATTGTATTTTCTATGGCTCAATTTTGAAAATGCTGTGATCATTGAGTCTTTAATGTTGTGATTCACAGACACATGATGACCACGATTTAAATGCTGCAACTATGACGGAATGACGTCGAGGGACACACGCTGAGACGAGTATGAATGGACATGGGCCGGATATGTGACAACGACCTAAAAGGGGTGCAGAAGCACCCCATTTTATGTTTATTCCATGGCCAACCATCTTCTAGCTACCGCTTACTCCACACTGCCTTTTATGCCCTATGGTCCCTCAACTTCAGACACTTTGGAACTCCCCATCTTATCTTTATAAACCTACCCAACCTTAACTAATTTTCCCCTATGCTGCTTCCTTCACCTTTTTTTCACCTGTTTAATGCTGTCCTCCAGTTTATTCTTGGGTTCAGACTGAATGCAGTGGTAAATGTGCTGCTCACAATTGACAGCAGCAACATGGTCCTGTTCAATTGACATAGGTTATGATATAGTTGCGTTTAGGCATGGCTTCCTTGTTTTGAGTCTGTTTCTCATTTAGCTGGAGTTGCCCTAGTATTTATATAAAACCTACCTTACGCAACCAGTTTGTAACTCACCCACCAGAATCACAATACACTGTTTTAAGTTGTGTTATTTGTGCTGGTCTAAAATGGAAAAGCAGAATCTGTGTGCTCTCTGATAGTAATAATTGTCCCCGGTTTGTGGCATTGATGAATAAATCATTTCATGTTTACTTAGATTCAGATGTTTATGTGTTATGTATAAAAGGCATGTGTGTGCATTGTTAATATTTTTTGTAATTGTTGGAGTTCATGTGTTTTGATGGGTGAATAGGTACATTCTTGTCAAATAAATGATTTCATTCATGGTTATGGATACATTCTACAATAAATTAATCTGGCTTTGAATCTGCAACAGAACATGTCAACAAGTTAGTTCTGAATTGTTTAATACAGCACTGCATTCTGACACCATGAATTGAAATAGATTTCACCTTGTTCATATAGTTGGCAGAAATGTTAAGGGATTAAATAAAGACCTCCACCAGCTGAAGGAGAAGAGGATCTTGTAAAAAATAAGGGTAGGTTGCTAATATCATCATCTAGGTAGGTAGGTAGGTAGGTATCTAGCTATATAGCTTCTTTGCAAAACAAATGCCTTGTATTCATGGCACATTATAAATATTTGACTGCTACTAGGATAGTATTCTGTACAATACCAAATGCATAGCTAAGACATATTAGTTAAATAAAATATGTAACAGTAAATTAAAATATTCAATATCTTTCATTTTGGATCAAGGTAGCTAGCTACCTGACAGCAAGTGTCAGCTTGAGATGACGTGCAGGAGCTTGCAGGGTTTTGCATGTCTACTTTGATGTTAATTAGCATTTTCGAATCCGAGTGTAAATGGAGCCGAATACATATTGATAGGTCACCTTGTCCAAGAGAGATTTACACTTCAAAATGTCAAGCCAGGGTAAACCTACACAAGAAACAGCCCTTATTTGAAGAGTTTCTCAAATCCACAATAGATAAAATGAATGGTGGAACAACGATTGGAACCATTTCTGTGTTTGATCGCTAGGTTTTATGGGTATTATGAGGTATCCACTGTTAGGGCTCAATTAGGCCTACACTTGTAGCCTGTTGTCTGTATATTTGAACAAATGTAAAATGTGCCTGTTGCACCAGGAAGTAGGCAGGACTTTCATAAGTTACTATCACTTAGGTCACAACCTTAGTTGTGGAACGCGGCCAGAATATGACTTTGCTTTTACTAGTGCTGAGTGATTAACGGATTAATTTTATTGGTTATTAAACTAATCATTTACTTATGTCGGTTAAATTACTTGAATTCCATTTAGTTAGCTTTTTTGTGAGCCCAATGTGCCGTTTAATCAGAGAGAAATCAAATCATTCACAAGAAATCAAGTCGAACAATGTGGGACGCGCGAGCAGTGTGGGTGCAATAATTGAATAACATACATTTTGAAATCTATTTTGTAACGCTCGAGCTCGCGTCACGAGCAGTGTAGTCAGGGTATAAGATTTTGCACTCCTTCAAAACATCGCTTTTTTTTTTAACTTAGTGCACTGTGTTCGTAACAGATTCTAGTTTTTGGAACAGAAATGTATTGATCAGATCTTTTGTCGATGAGAAAATGTGCAGAACGTCGGCCTAGTTTCACCTAGTTCCATCCTCTCCGACTACCTCTCACTACCATATTTGATGGTGAGAAAACGTTCTAAAACGAAAGCTTCAGGTTCACAGCCCCCGTGTCGTGTTTGAGTTTCCCTTTCTGTCTGTGTTTTTACACCTGCTATGTTAGACTATATACACACTGACAGCTTAGGCGAGGAATGTACACAACACATGAGAGAGAGGAATAGGGTAAATTCGAGTAACTATGCCTTATCTACCTTGAAGAACTAGTAAAATTATTTAATCATACAGCTCTGCAGCATGCTTAGGCAGGCTAGCTAAATATATTATAGATATTTTTGTACCTTTATTTAAATAGGCAAGTCAGTTAAGAACAAATTTTTATTTACAATGACGGCCTACCAAAAGCAAAAGGGCTCCTGCAGGGACAGGAGCTGAGAAAATTTAAAAAGTAATATAGGACAAATAAACACATAAGGACAAGAGACACACCACAACACTACATAAAAGATAGACCTAAGACAACATAGCATGGCAGGATGACAGTACGGGAGCACACAGATAAGATTGTCTGGATGGCTGCTACAGCCTGACTAGAGATATGACTTTAAGGAATGAAAAATAATCAAATAAAAAAGTAATACACAGATGAAATATTCTAATTTCAGTCATTTCCTACCCAATGTGGGCCTGACAGAGACAAATGGGATATTTTCAATGTTTTGGCAATAGAATGTTCACTATTTTGGCCATTAAAAAGCGCAAAAATCATTTTAAATGTCATTATTTCTATATATTTGTAAATTACATCATTATATCCTTTTAGCAGTCCCTCTAGTATTTCGACAGTTTTTGTGATTTTCTGCGGCCAAAAATGCTTGATTTTGCAGTAGCTTTTCGGAAATTCTGCAATACATATTGCGATGTTTTTTTTCACGTTAATTTCTTAAAACATGTTCTCAGTTTTAAAACGATTTTAAACAGAATAAAAAAACAATTAGAAACATCTAAAGTGCTCAATGTTGTTTATTTTCCTGAACCAACAGCTCTGTCATGATCCACTCACACCTCTCCATCAGGCTTGGGGCTTGCTGTCAACACGAGATACATCGCTCTCGCGATTTATTTTCTGAACAGGTCAAAAGGGAGATAAAGAACAGAATACGTAAAAATAGAGTAGTGTGGTTGATATGTACTATTCCATTTCTGAAAAATCCTGCGCTTTCGTGATCCGTATTAAGTTTTACAGAGTTTAAAAAAGTTGCACTCAGTGCTTTGAGTATGTTCCATAGCAGAGTGCTGACCACCCTACTAAGAATGTTAGTTGAGTAAAAGTTGGAGTAAAACACCACTCACCTTGATTCTTTCAGCACTTGCCAGTCTTCCCTGCTACCACTTCAGTCATGGTGATCTGCCTCTGCTGTTGGAACTGTTCAGACATTTTCATATGCTTTGCTGATTCAAAGTGACTGTTTTGTCGACTTTCTCTAGTTTCCAAAAACATTTGGAAATTGTTTCGCACGGTCGTTAGCTGTGAATGAGATTGATTTCTGTTCATTGTCAGCCATCCATCAACAATCACCCATCTTCGCACGTGAATACGCTGACAGGCAGGGGGAAACAAACTTTCTTGACGTGTAGTTGGATTGGGCCATTTTCCACGGTAACAGTGCAGTAATTGGTCAAAATTACATACAAGGGTTCAATCAAAAGCGGGTATGCGCTAAACGTGCGGGGATTGGTCAAAATTAAGAGCTCTCGCATAATATGCGCGGATTGGTTGATTTTGCATTGAATTATGCAAACGCGGAAGTTTTTCGTGTATGATAAATGTCATTATTTAGTGGACTGAGGAATGTGTACTCACAATAATTCAAGGCCTCTTGACTGATAAGAAGTCCGGTGATATGCACGGAGGGGCACGGAGAAATCCTGGGTGATGGAAAAGTACTGAAGTACATCTTTGTGGAAGGGAGGGGGTGAGAGCTCAGGGTATAAGTGGACACTACACTGTATTGAATTTATTTATTCAGCTGTACATCTTTGCTGAATAAACATTTGAAATGTCACCGAGTTCAGGCTCTTTTGTATGATACATGTTTATTGTATATATATATATATATATATATATATATATATATATATATATATATATATATATATATCTCTTATCAGGCCTTACAAGGTACCAACATAAAATGATGAAGCAGATGTGTTATACACTGCTCACCGTTGACAAAGAATATTGTTGTTTAAACCTATTGGATTTAAACCAAAAAATAAATAGGTGTTAAAGTTTCAAACGCTTTAAGGACTTTGCCCCAAAATATCACAGTCAACTATCCTTCTATAAGGTTATGTGCCAATAAAGAACCTTTTAGACAGGGGAGATGGAACTGCAATAATGATCAAACATGAACATATATATCATATCAACCCACTCATGACGATATGAATCAAGCTCCAAAATGCTTATTGTACAACTTATCATTTTGCTAACACAATAGAATAAACATTTGGCAATTAAATAGAAAAAACAAATACAGCAAAGAGATGGTGGAGGTGATCCTCTCAGTCTGAAGGGTTCTGAATGACGATGAGGAAATAGTCTTTATCTGTAGGGGAAAGCAAAATTAGTATTATTAACAAAAATATAAAATGCAACAATTTCAAAGATTTTACTGACTTAAAGTTCATATAAATCAGTCAATTTAAATTCATTTAAAATTACTGGGAATGTGACTGGGAACTTCGCAAAGCCATTGAAGAGTGGGACAACATTCCACAGGCCACAATCAAAAGCTTGATCAACTCTATGCGAAGGAGATGTGTCGAGCTGCATGAGGCGAATGGTGGTCACACCAGACACTTACTGGTTTTCTGATCCATGCACCTACCTTTTTTTAAGTTACTGTATTCTGTGAACAACATATGGATATCTGTATTCCCATATTTCAATTGACTGATTTCCTTATATAATCTGTAATTCAGAAAAATCTTTGAAATGGTTGCATGTTGCATTTATTTTTGTTGATGGATACTTTTTAAAAATCAACCCTTTATTTATATTTTGATATTGACACTGCACTGTTGAGGAAGTGCGTGCAAGTAATAATTTCAATGTACTGTTTACACATGCTGTATCCTGGGCACGTGACAAATAAAAGTTGATTTGAAAACCCTAAATCTTAACGGTCTACAGATTCTAAACATTTCTGTAGTGTCAGTGTCCGCTCTACAACAAATTACTACTACTGCAGCATTGCATTGGACAAAATTCAACATCCAAGATAAATGTGGAGGTAATGCAACCACAGGGGACACAGATGTTCAAAAGCCATGCTATATGTGACTGAGACAATCATTGTGAGTTACCTGGAGCAATCATAATCTCATTCTTCTTGGAGCGGACCCTGAGGAAGGTGAGGTCATTCTGGGGGTCAATGTCCCTAACTGTGCTACGTGCCTTCATCACTAACTGGTGAATGAGTCCAGCATACTGCACTGTGCTGGAGTTGTCAAGTGTGGTCTTGATAGGGATGCCTGGAGAATGTCAGAGGGGAATGCAGAGGGAACCATTGTGCATTGAGTCTGTAGGAGATCATTGCAGTCTTAAATATATTTGAAAGAAACTTAATTGTGCCACGATTTACCATAATAAAGGATATTATTAATGGAATAGCTAACCATCTTAAACTATGGTAATCATTGAATTAGGCTTACCTTCAGCATTGACAATGATGATTCCTTGCACCCCTTTTTGACCCTGAATTCTCTTGAGGGTTTCCTCTACCTCAGCCTAAAAGACAGCAGTTATTTTAAATATAATTTAAAAATCACACGTTCCTTAAGTTAAAAGCATTACCGTCAAGAATGCAACAGGACAGAAAAAAAAATTAATAATACTTACTGTAGCTAGCTAGCCAGTGACTAGTTAGCTAACGTTAGCAGGTCAAATCAGCTTCAAAGTGACAAAGCATTAGACTGGTCAGTGGTTGCTAAGCAGTTAATCTACTGTTTGTAGGGTTAGTTAGCTAAGTTAAAATGATTTCCCTTCATGAAATAGTACCAAACCAGAATGTTGTTAGCTAACTTAGCTAGCGATCTAGCCAGCGGCCACCGGCCTGCAAAATTTCCTTTAAACAATAATAATAATAATGATTTGTTGGGTGCTTATAACTGTCCTATGAAGTGATCTACGGGACATTAGTAAGGTCCAGCCGACCTTCTGATACAGGATGCTGTGATGAGTATTAAAACTGTCACTTATAATAAAGCAAAGGACCCAATGGTAGAAGGCATTCAAAGGTTTAAGAGTAGTGGCTGCTGCATTCTGGTAAATGGTGTCACCATAGCCAAGAACTGGCAGGAACGTTGACTGTACAATCTGATTCCTGCTGTTCGTGGAGGGAAGATCAATAATAAAAATTTAAAATAAACACTTTAAATCTTAGCTTTTTACCTAGCTCATCAGTATGTTTTTTAAACGGTAGATATTTATCAATCCAAATGCCCAGATATGTATAGGTGGGAACCTACTCGATGAGAGAACCATTCAATGAGTGAATATGTAGCCCATCAGAAATATTTCTGTGAATTAGAGAACATATTTATACGTTTTAAATCAAGAAGGTCTTTCTGTAATGTAACAAAATCAGATTGCAGCTCTAACATAGCTTGGTCAACAGTCCGTGCAATGTTGTATAACCGTATCGTCTGCATACAGATTAATATTACAGGATTTAACACACACATACAGTTGAAGTCGGAAGTTTACATACACCTTAGCCAAATACATTTAAACTCAGTTTTTCACAATTCCTGACATTTAATCCTAGTAAAAATGCCCTGTCTTAGGTCAGTTAGGGTCACCACTTTATTTTAAGAATGTGAAATGTCAGAATAATAGTAGAGAATGCTTTATTTAATCTTTTATTTATTTCATCATATTCCCAGTGGGTCAGAAGTTTACATACACTCAATTAGTATTTGGCAGCATTGCCTTTTTGTTGTCCTTAAGCCATTTTACCACAACTTTGGAAGTATGCTTGGGGTCATTGTCCATTTGGAAGACCCATTTGCAACCAAGCTTTAACTTCCTGACTGATGTCTTGAGATATTGCTTCAATATATTCACGTAAGTTTCCTACCACATGATGCCATCGATTTTATTTTGTGAAGTCCCACCTGCAGCAAAGCACCCCCACAACATGATGCTGCTACCCCCATGCTTCACAGTTGGGATGGTGCTCTTCGGCTTGCAAGCCTCCCCCTTTTTCCTCTAAACATAACGATGGTCATCATAGCCAAACGGTTCTATTTTTGTTTAATCAGACCAGAGGACATTTCTCCAAAAAGTACAATCTTTGTCCCCATGCGCAGTTGCAAACAGAAGTCTGGCTTTATTTTATGGCGGTTTTGGAGCAGTGGCTTCTTCCTTGCTGAGCTGCCTTTCAAGTTATGTCGATATAGGACTTGTTTTACTGTGGATATAGATACTTTTGTACCCATTTCCTCCAGCATCTTCACAAGATCCTTTGCGGTTGTTCTGGGATTAATTTGTGATTCAGTGAATTATAAGTAAAAGAATTTGTCTGTAAACAGTTGGAAAAATTACTTGTGTCATGTACAAAGTAGATGTCCTAAACCACTTTCCAAAACTATAGTTTGTTAAGAAATTTGTGGAGTGGTTGAAAGGAAGTGTATGTAAACTTCCGACTTCAACAGTATATACATACACATACTAGAGGTTGACCGATTATTTTTCAACGCCGATACAGATTATTGGAGGACCAAAAAAAGCAGATACCGATTAAAATTGGCCGATTTTTATATATTTGTAATAACAACAAGTACAACAATACTGAATGAACACTTATTTTAACTTAATATAATACATAAATAGAATCAATTTAGTCTCAAATAAATAATGAAAATTTGGTTTAAATAATGAAAAAACACAGTGTTGGAGAAGAAAGTAAAAGTGCAATATGTGCCATGTAAAAAAGCTAACGTTTAAGTTCCTTGCTCAGAACATGAGAACATATGAAAGCTGGTGGTTCCTTTAACACGAGTCTTCAATAATCCCAGTTAAGAAGTCCTAGGTTGTAGTTATAGGAATTATAGGACTATTTCGCTCTATACCATTTGTATTTCATATACCTTTGACTATCATTTCGAAAACAAAACGTTTATTCTTTCAGTGAAATACGTAACCATTCTGTATTTTATCGAACGGGTGGCAACCCCAAGTCTAAATATTGCTGTTACATTGCACAACCTTCAATATTATGTCATAATTATGTAAAATTCTGGCAAATTAATGACGGTCTTTGTTAGGAAGAAATGGCCTTCACACAGTTCGCAACGAGCCAGGCCGCCCAAACTGCTGCATAAACCCCTGACTCTGCTCGCACATAACGCAAGAGAAGGGAGAATTTTCCTAGTTAATATTGCCTGCTAACATTAATTTATTTTAACTAAATATGCAGGTAAAAAAATATATACTTGTGTATTGATTTTAAGAAAGGCATTGATGTGTATGGCTAGGTACATTGGTGCAACGACGGTGCTTTTCAAATCATCACCCGTTTGGCGAAGTAGGCTGTGATTCGAAGCTGGCATAGACGCAGAACAATGGGCTGGGAATAGACCATTAGTTTGGCGAGTTGGTGCCACGGTGCTCAACAGAACTAATACGAGCTGGCAGGGTGAAAAACACCCTCAAATAAGGTCTGTAGTCGCGATGACTTCAAAACTACGGCAAGCAGCTGAGACATATGGTAATTTAACGAAACGGGGCCCCGTGGCGGATGCAATGAACTGCCTATTAGAAAAAAGCGTTGTTAAAAATGTCATATGTCCAGCCTACGGAGGTGACAAACACTGCATTTGCCTTCGGCTATCCTACGAAAAGGAATGTTCGCCACCGGCGTCTAAACCAAGCTAACTAGCTATGGCAACGCCCGGCGTCATGTAGCCTTTATAGCTAGCTAAATACTTAGCGTTATAAGATAACTATACAAAGCATGTACATGACACGAATGTCAAGGTATTCACATAATATACAATGTACTTACCATTTTGGGGGCGAGGTTGTAACTTGCGTCCAAGAAATGTAGCTATTTAGCCAGAATTCAGATAACTGCCAAAACGGTAGAGGTTCGTGTCGTCAGACAACTCCACAACCGTCCATGCGCACTTATTCTACTGCTGTTTTTGGACGCTAGGCATCCAACGTTATGGTTGCAGCATTACCGCCACCTATTGCACTGGAGTGTGGGCCAAAGACAGGGTGGAACTAAATCCTACAGTACATACCAGGCCCGTTTCTCTTAAAAAATATACACTATTTGAGACTGTATCTAATGTTCTACTCAGTATGCTCGTTCAACTCAATTCCTGTATCCCCTTCTCCCTCATACTGGATCTGTCTCTCTCTTTCCCTATCATACTGCCCACGCTGTATCAGCACATGCTCCACTGTCTCTGTTTCCTGGTAGTAATCAACCTTTCTGTTGGATGATTTCCTATTACATTTAATGTCTTATTCAACTGTCTGTGTCCCACCCTTATCCTTGTAAAGATAGCCTCCACTTATATCTCTTCCTTCCATCCTCCTCGACTTAACTATGTACTTCGAACAGATACCTGTCTGTTCCACTGCTCCTGCCATCTCTGCACCACCATTGTCCATATAATTTCCTTAGCCTACGCCTTGCTCATCGGCACATCGACCTCCTCTCTCCTAAGGGCCTGTTTAGCTAGCATATCTGCTCCTCAAAACCCCACGGGCTTGGACCAAAACAAAACGTATCTGGACACCCATCTGTTGTTTCACCTGGGCATGCATTTGGAGTACCTCATATAGCATGTATTGTCTTCTCCATGCACTAAAAGACTTCAGACTCATCCATACAGCACATAAACCAGAACACACAACAACCCTGTCCGGCTTAATTTCGTCCACCCACTGCAAGGCCAACAGTACTGCCATCAGCTACACTACATGACCAAAAGTATGTGGACACCTTATTCCAAAATCATGGGCATTAATATGGAGTTGGTCCCCCCTTTGCCGCTATAACAGCCTCCACTCTTCCGGGAAGGCTTTCCACTAGATGTTGGAACATTGCTGCAGGGACTTGCTTCCATTCAGCCACAAGAGCATTTGTAAGGTCGGGCACTGATGTTGGACGATTAGGCCTGGCTCGCAGTCTGTGTTCCAATTCATCCCAAAGTGTTCTATTATGTTGAGGTCAGGGCTCTGTGCAGGCCAGTCAAGTTTTTCCACGCTGATCTCGACAAACCATTTGTGTATGGACCTCACTTTGTGCACGGGCATTGTCATGCTGAAACAGGAAAGGGCCTTCCTCAAACTGTTGCCACAAAGTTGGAAGCACAGAATAGTCTAAAATGTAATTGTATGCTATAGCGTTAAGATTTCCCTTCACTGGCCTAGCCCGAACCATGAAAAACAACCCCAGACCATTATTCCTCCTCCACCAAACTTAACAGTTGGCACTATGCATTCTGGCAGGTAATCTTCTCTTGGCATCCACCAAACCCAGATTTGTCACTCCAGAGAATGCGTTTCCACTGCTCCAGCGTCCAACAGTCGGGGCAATAGCATACATCATAGTATCATCCGCATATAGATGAAGTTTAGAATTTTTAACAGATTGACCAATGGTGTTTATATAAATAGTGAAGTGAACAGGTCCCAAAAATTCAGACTTAACCCCATCAATCCTGATGGCCTTTGTTCCGTAACTAAGAAAATCATGAAACCATTAACAGGTGTCAGAGATCAGGCCTATCGAGGACAACTTATTCAATAAAATAGCATGATCAACAGTATCAAATGCTTTTGACAACTCCACAAACAAAGCAGCACATTTCATTTGATTGTCTAAAGCAGTGGCAAGATCATGAACAACTAAAGTGGTTGCTGTAATAGTGCTATGTCCAGGCCTAAACCCTGATTGGTTTACATTCAAAATACATTTCTCAGATAAAAAAAGAGCAAAGTAGTACATTTACCAAGGATTCAAGAATCTTAGCTAGACAAGTAAGCCTTGAAATGGGGCGATAATTATTAAGATCACTACTATCCCCGCCCTTATGGAGTGGCAGCATGAGACCTGATTTCCATACTTTTGGAATATTTCCTGATAACAATGTTAAGTAAAGAATGTGGGTTATCAAGCCAACAATGCTGGGCTCTGCACACTTAAGCAGAACAGGATCCAATTGGTCGGCACCTGTGGATTTCTTGTTGTCTATTGCTAGCAAAGAATCCAGGACTTATTTTTATTTAAATAGCCTAAATGAAAAGTTTTGAATATAATTTCTCTGATCATTCAGCAAGTTTCCCCTATCAGTATCCAGCCCAGTATCATTGTGAATAGGCTTAGAAGTTCTTTCACAGAGAGAGCCAGTTGAAATAAAATGGTGATTAAATGCATCAATGATGGCATTTTTTTAAGTAATGAGGCCAGTGTCTGAATTAGTTTGTTGTGGCAAAGAGGAGGATGTAGAACTCTTCAGGGATGCAACAGTTTTCCAGAATTTAGCCGGGTTCCCATTACAATCAGAAAGAGTGCTTACATACAGTGCATTCGGAAAATATTTAGACCCCTTCCCTTTTTCCAATTTTTGTTATGCTACGCTACGTTACGCTATGCTACGTTACGTTACGCTATAAAAATATTTCCACATTAATCTACACACAATACCCAATGATGACTAAGAAAATAAAACGTATTTTTTTTGTTGTAAAAATCTAAGAATTACCTTTCTATTTGGCATGAACACAATAAGAAAAACACAATGTTTTCATCTTATTGTCAAACAAATCACTTCAAAAAGTAGGCTACCTGTGCATGTTTGTCCACTCCAAAATAATTCCAGCATCCATTTGATGAATGGAAAGAGACATCTTTTACCAAAACGGTGATTGTCATTGGGTCTACATTCTTGTAGGCTGAATTTATTTATTTACCTTTTTTGTAGAAAGAAAAGTTGGGACACCTGAAAAGGGGCTGAGATACGGGACTGTACCGGGATGACAAACGCAGCCACATGGAGATTTTTTGGTTGTTTAAACCATGACAAAGGTGGGGGTGTTTTGTTTAATTTGGAATAAGCTTTTATTTTAATATTTGCCATTGTAGCAGTACAAATTATTTGTGGTTCATGTGGCAATTTTCCTAACTTTCCTTCCTTCCCATCCACCAAGCTCACTAGCTCGCTCATAAAATCCCCAGGATACTACCTCTCCCTCTTTGTCAGTACCTCACCACTCACTCTCTTTATGTCTCAATATCCTCCATCTCTAAGGCTGTTACTAGATATTACTGTGGCTTAAATGCACCATTCTCATGACAGACAGTGGGATAGTAAGTATTACACAAAAGGCAGCTTGGCTGTTTTTGTCGGTTTCTATTGACATAAAACTAGTCACAGTTTCTAAACCCAGAGGCGCAACATCGTGAGACTTCTAGGAACGCTCGCGAAGCAGACCAGGCCGGCTGGGTTTTGGAGTTTGAGAAGTCAATGAGAGAAGTTACATAATTTTTGTTGTTAATTTTCTAAATGTTTAAAGGGCACAACCTAGAATTGAGCCAATGTTCTAAGTAGCTGAACATTTTATTACTCAAACTGCATGAAAGTGACAAACTGACACGTTTTCATTTTCGTCAAAAATCAATTTATATTGAAGGAGTGGCTTTGATTTGACGGTCTGCACATGCGCAGTTCGTCGTGAGACTATCGTTAGACCCAATGACACGTTTGCTTGAATCGGACTTATATGAAGATTCTTGCGAATCTTTTCGTCAGCACTAACATGTTCTTAGGGTCGTTTTTTCTTGTTTTTTTTGTGTTTGATTTAGGAGACTTCATCAGATGACCTCTACATTTGCACTGGAGGAGATCTCCCTTTGGCAAATAAATTATTAAGGAGCAGAGGAAGCACAGGGAAATCTGTCATGTCTCTGCTGTTGTGAATTCAAACTCCCTCAGGACAAACACTCATGTTTTCTTGCCCTCTCGCATGTTGAGAATCTTAGGTTCTCCCTGGTCCAATTAATGATTGTGTTACCCTTGAAAATACTTTCAAATCTCCATCAGAGTTTGTAAAGTGGTAAATACCATGGACTTTTTAATGAGGAAACAGAATTCTTTCCACACCCATCAACAGAGGAATTCTCATTTGGGAGAGGAGTTATATCAGTTGTAGTGTTCAACTTTTGAGCTCTTGGCTTGGGTACCTTCCATCCCACACGTGGCAAAAACACTACAGAGCAGTCCTCGTTAAAGCAGAGGTCCCTCCTTGAAACCTCCTCACTCCTTCCAACTGCTCCGGAGAGCATTTTACAGTTGTGAATGTGAAAAAACAATGACAGTCATGGTTGATCTGACGACATGGAACCAATGGGAAACTGTACACTGTATAAGAAGGAAGACAATAAAGGTCAGACTGAATTAAAGTTGATGATGTAAAGTCAACATCACACCCTAATGTTTCTCTCAGGTTTTTCTGTGCAATAATTACAGAGATGGTATACAATGCTTCACATCCATGTACAGTATGGTTCACATCCTGGATATGAACATGTTATGAATAATTGTAGCTTATGTGTTTTAAGGGGTATTTACCCTTTTTCATTGGAACACACAAGCAGTAAATAAGCATGGCAATTAAGTTTTACAAACTTATACCAATGTGTTTTGAATCATTTATCGCTCTTGTTGTACGTCTCTGTTATACATATACACCCAATCCTTATTATCATCAATTTAAGGACACATTACCAGACATAATGTATAATCCCATTTCCTTATGGTTATGCAACTGGATGCCAAGATTTGTCGAAACATGTCGATGTTTGTTTATTAGATAAGATAACATGAGCTGGTGCACACCCAGTATGAAGTTTGTGTGGAGGTGCTGACTAACGGCGAATAAACTATACACTATCAAAATAAAGAAAGTCGCACACTACATATATACTCTCCCAACAATTTAATGGGTATTCACCAACGTTTCGGCATCACTGTGCCTTCCTCAGGGTAATGTCATAAATATTTGAACCAGGTTATATAGACAAACAGTGTAATTAGTGTAATCAATAACAGTAGTGAGGGGTGTGTCGTATTGATAAAGTTAATTACAATTAATTAGTGACACTTAAAAAAGATTATATAGTATATGGCATATTAAATATATTATTCTATTGTTATCACATAGAAACANTATATCTCACTGAGGATGACATTTCAAGTGGAGTCATATAAGCATCACTCTTATCAAAAAACTCACAATCTCAGATTACGAAAAAACTTGAATAGATCTGTTTGGACATCAAAGTCATTAATGTATGCAGTGGGTACAAATGTTAACCCCTTACTGAGAACACTGAGGTGAGCGGATGTCAGGGTCTTACTTGATAAGTTGAAGACATTTAGCTCCTGTTGGACTGTGGGCTTGTCCTGGGTCTCAATTGATAAGTGTCGCGGGGTGGTAGTGGATTTCTTCTTCCCCCGACGTATGTGTCGAACCCTCTTACGTGCTGATGGTGTTGGCCTCGACGTTTATTAGAAACTTATGTGAAAAGCTCTTTGGCCACGGCCACGGCCACCCACACACACACACACACACACACACACGGGAACTCATGACTGAAAAATGATAAGCCTAGTGTTGATCAAGTCTGTTTTTCTTATAGTCAATGTCAGCCCTCAATATGCCAGAGTGGACAGAGCATGTCAAGACTCTATGGATCTGGAGTGAGAGATAAAGAGCAGGATGAAAGTCATGTGATGTGACTGACAGACGTATCGCATCAACACAGACATGGCTGTACATGTTGCCGTCTCTCCACACAAAAGAACAACACATCTTACCCATAACCATTGTAGTACCTTCTTCCATTGGCTAGTGGAAAATCCTAAAACTGCAACATCGCTGCACCAAAACACTGTGGGCATTTAAGTTTGAAACTAATATGTTCTATGTTGCTATGTGTCTTGTATGTACCAATTTGTCACCACACATGGAAGTTCCATCCCAAGAAATAAAAGTTATTTGAATACTGTGGCTAAAGTAAGAGCCTGCTTTGTTCACCCATTCATCCTGTCTATCAGTTGATAAGGTGCCCAGGCAAATACTGTCTCTGTTGACCCCACCTCCAACCATTCCCCATGTTTGGGCACTAAAACTGATACAGTATGACTGAGAGGTTGTTGCTCCTCTTCACCCAGCTTATCATACAGCATTCACAGCTGGCCTCTCACAAAAACATGGTGATTACTGTAGATAATTTACCCAATTGCACAATTCTAAACCGAATTAGAAGAGAAAAGTGATTACTGATGAAAATATATAATTAATTACTTTTTCACAAATAATTATTGTATTCTGAACATTTTAAGAGCAAAATGTTGTTTTCATCTCCATTTATTAATCTTGGTTCTACAGTGTCAGTCTTTCCTTAGGAAATGAGTTCAGAGGCACTGCTAATGACTATAAAAGCAATGCTTTCAGTGACCAGTTTGATGACTTTGACAAATTGTAAGAACCAAATTACTATGACTGGGAAGTACATTAGTCTTTTGAAAGTGAACTAAAAGTGGATGGAAAAAAACTCTGCTCCACCTCTTCGGATAGAAAAAAAAGAGCCTCTCACATACTGACACGTCATAATCTAAACCATCTTGTGCAGATGACATGCCACAGTGCAAGGAATGGGGCCTAAAGCCAGACTGGAGCTACAGCCAGGACTCCCTTTCTCAGGCTTCAACAAGTAACCATCCAACTGGGCACAGACGTCAGTTCAACTTCTAGTTTTGATTTACATTTGGTTGAGTTGTCAACAAAAAAATTCAAAATGCCATTGGATTTAGGTTAAAAGTTGGGTGAAAAAAAATATGAAATTCCCTTACATTGCTATTTTTTTTTTTACATCACATAGAATGTTTTGGTTGAAATGATGTGGAAAAAAACATTTATTTACCCAGTTTTTGCCCAGTGAGTTGGTTCTCTTTCTCCCTCCCTCTAAATTTTTGTAATTTATCAACAAAAAAAATGGAAATAGCACATTTACATAAGTATTCAGACTCTTTGTTCAGTACTTTGTCGAAGCACCTTTGGCAGCGATTACAGCCTCGAGTCTTCTTGGGTATGATGCTACAAGCTTGGCACACCTGTATTTGGGGAGTTTTTCCCATTCTTCTCCGCAGATCCTCTCAAGCTCTGTCAGGTTAGATGGGGAGTGTTGCTGCACAGCTATTTCCAGGTCTCTCCAGAGATGTTCGATTGGTTGCAAGTCTGGGCTCTGGCTAGGCCACTCAAGGACATTCAGAGACTTGTCCTGAACCCACTCCTGCCTTGTATTGGCTGTGTGCTTAGGATCATTGTCCTGTTGGAAGGTAAACCTATGCCCCAGACTGAGGTCCTAAGTGCTCTGGAGCAGGTTTTCATCAAGGATCCTAACTAGTCTCCCTATCCCTGCCGCTGAAAAACATCCCCACAGCATGATTCTGCCACCACCATGCTTCACCGTAGGGATGGTGCAAGGTTTCCTCCAGACGTGATGCTTGGCATTCAGGCCAAAGAGTTCAATCTTGGTTTCATCAGACCAGAGAATCTTGTTTCTCATGGTCTGAGAGTCCTTTAGGTGCCTTTTTGCAAACTCCAAGTGGGCTGTCATGTGCCTTTTACTGAGGAGTGGCTTCTGTCTGGCCACTCTACCATAAAGGCCTGATTGGTGGAGTGCTGCAGAGATGGTTGTCCTTATGGAAGGTTTTCCCATCTCCACAGAGGAACTCTGGAGCTCTGTCAGAGTGACCATTGGTTTCTTGGTCACCTCTCTGACCAAGGCCCTTCTCCCCAACTGCTCAGTTTGGCTGGGCGGCCAGCTCTAGGAAGAGTATTGGTGGTTCCAAACTTCTTCCATTTAAGAATGATGGAGGCCCACTGAGTTCTTGGGGACCTTCAATGCTGCAGAAATGTTTTAGTAACCTTCGCAAGATCTGTGCCTCGACACAATCCTGTCTCGGAGCTCCAAGGACAATTCCTTTGACCTCATGGTTTTTGCTCTGACATGCACTGTCAACTGTGGGACCTTATATAGACAGGTGTGTGCCTTTCCAAATCATGTCAAATCAATTGAATATACCACAGGTGGACTCCAATCAAGTTGTAGAAACATCTTAAGGGTGATCAATGGAAACAGGATGCACCTGAGCTCAATTTCGAGTGTCATAGCAAAGGGTCTGAATACTTATGTAAATAAAGGTATTTGTTTTTTATATTTAATAAATTTGCCAACATATCTAAAAACTTGTATTAGCTTTGTCATTATGGGGTTTTGTGTGTAGATTGATGAAAAAAATGTTTTATTGAAACTATTTTAGAATAAGGCTGTAAACGTAACAAATTGTGGAAAAAGTCAAGGGGTCTGAATACTTTCCGAATGCACTGTAGATGTAATACAGTGGTGCAAACGCATGCATTTTTACTTTTAAACTCAGAAAAAACAGAGATGCTATTTCTAGTTCCCAAAAAACAAAGCGATCTTCTGTTGGATCTGACAATTAATCTTGATGGTTGTACGGTCGTCTCAAATAAAACTGAAGGACCTCGGCGTTAGTCTGGACCCTGATCTCTCCTTTGACGAACATATCAAGACTGTTTCAAGAGAAGCATTTTTCCATCTACGTTAACATTGCAAAAATCTGAAACTTTCTGTCCAAAAATGATGCAGAAAAATGTATCCATGCTTTTGTCACTTCTAGATTAGAATACTTCATATGCTCTCCTTCCCGGCTACCCGGATAAACCACTAAATAAACTTCAGATAGTGCTAAACACGGCTGCTAGATTCTTGACTAGAACCCAAAAATGTGTTCATATTACTCCCGTGCTAGCCTATCTACACTGGCTTCCTGTTAAGGCTAGGGAGGATTTCAAGGGTTTACTGCCAACAAAGCATTACATGGGCTTGCTCCTACCTATCTTTCCGATTTGGTCCTGCCGTACATACCTTCACTAATGCTACGGTCACAAGACGCAGGCCTCCTTATTGTCCCTAGAATTTCTAAGCAAACAGCTGGATGCAGGCCTTTCTTCTATAGAGCAACATTTTATGGAATGGTCTGCCTATCCATGTGAGAGACGCAGACTCGGTCTCGACCTTTAAGTCTTTATTGAAGACTCATCTCTTCAGTAGGTCCTATGATTGAGTGTAGTCTGGCCCAGGGGTGTGAAGGTGAACGGAAAGGCACTGGAGCGATGAACCGCCCTTGCTGTCTGCCTGTCCGGTTCCCCTCTCTCCACTGGGATTCTCTGCCTCTAACCCTATTACAGGTGCTGAGTCACTGGCTTACTGGTGCTCTTCCATGCCGTCCCTAGGAGGGGTGCGTCACTTGAGTGGGTTGAGTCACTGACGTGATCTTCCTGTCCGGGTTGGCGCCCCCCTCGGGTTCATGCCGTGGGGGAGATCTTCGTGAGCTATACTCGGCCTTGTCTCAGGATGGTAAGTTGGTGGTTGAAGATATAACTCTAGTGGTGTGGGGGCTGTGCTTTGGCAAAGTGGGTTGGGTTATATCCTGCCTGGTTGGCCCTGTCCGGGGGTACAGTTGGACGGGGCCACAGTGTCTCCCGACCCCTCCTGTCTCAGCCTCCAGTAATTATGCTGCAATAGTTTATGTGTCGGGGGCTAGGGTCAGTCTGTTTTATCTTGAGTATTTCTCCTGTCTTATCCGGTGTCCTGTGTGAATTTAAGTATGCTCCCTCTAATTTTCTCTCTCATTCTCTCTCTCTCTTCTCTCTGAGGACCTGAGCCCTAGGACCATGCCTCAGGACTACCTGGCCTGATGACACCTTGCTGTCCCCAGTCCACCTGGTCGTGCTGTTGCTCCAGTTTCAACTGTTCTGCCCTCGGCTATGGAACCCTGACCTGTTCACCGGGCGTGCTACCTTGTCCCAGACCTGCTGTTTTCGACTCTCTCTCTACCACACCTGCCGTCTCTAACTCTGAATGATTGGCTATGAAAAGCCAACTGACATTTACTCCTGAGGTAAAGGTCAGTTGACAGGAGGGGTTGCACCCTCTTCAGCCACTGTGATTATTATTATTTGACCCTGCTGGTCATCTATGAACATTTGAACATCTTGGCCATGTACTGTTATAATCTCCACCCGGCACAGCCCCCTCTATATTTCTTCCTAGGTTCCTGCCTCCTAGGTTTCCTAGCCCCTGTGCTTCTACACCTGCATTGCTTGCTGTTTGGGGTTTTAGGCTGGGTTTCTGTATAGCACTTTGTGACATCGGCTGATGTAAAAAGGGCTTCATAAATAGATTTGATTGATAAAAAAAAGTCCTGTATGGCCAACTGAAGGATATGTAAGAAAGGAAGATAGAGAAACAACGCAGATACAAAAGGCTCCACATCTCTGGACTACTTATTATCAGATACATTCTGTGCAAAATGTGAACAAAATCAGCGTAGGGAAGATAAACCGAGACAGGAACTAAACTCACAGAAAAAGAAAGACGCTGAGCCAAAAATGTGTCAGGCTGTCAGCCCCCCCCACACACACACAGCACCCCCTGACTATTCTCCCCCAGCAACAGAGGATCTTATTGCAAGCCAGAGATCTCATTCCAATAGGAATCCGTTTCTACACCAAGCTCAGCTCCAGTCCCATGAGGCAGTAGTAGGAGAGGAAATCCCATCAGTCTACCCAAACATAGATCTACTGAAAGATTCCCAGCCAAACTATGACAACATTCAGAACTCATATGAACAACTCAAAGAACATCTGGAAGAAGTTAAAACACAAATAGGTAGCACTAAAAACACACCCAGACCATATAATACTAGATCTAGCCAATCCTCAGACAAGGAAAAACTGTCTCAACACCCACAGCGAATAGTACCAGTTGTCACCAGTTGGAACTTATATAGACAAAGATACTCATGAGAGAGACATTATCACCGTCCTAACTGAAGTATCGATGGTCACAAGGCCTCCAAAAAGAAGTTACAGCTGTGCCATAAAACCGTCTTATACCTAGAACACCACATCTCGCTGGGTGAGACTCACACCCGAGAGAGCTAGAGTATAGTAGAGATTGTAGAGGGAAAGAAGTGTTAGAGTGGACGAGAGATGTAGGTGATGGTGATTGAGGGCTTTCTTGTTGGAAAGGGATGGAAGAGTCAGAGTTGAAGTAAACAGATATGTAGAAGAGTAAAAGTGAGAAAGAAAGGAAATAGAAAGTTGAATATAATGTTAAAATGGAATGTACAACTAATTTTTTTTACTTTTAGGACTAATTAATATTTTACATCGTGAAAAACAGGAATGTTTATTTCATTTTCCAGTAGAGGATGGGGTGTCACCTGTCAAGTATTTTAATGAGTTTATCAAAGATTCTGTATGTCTACCTTTGAAATGCTTCCTAAGGATGGTGCCTTGGGAGTGCAGTTAGTGACATTCTGCAGTTCTATAAAGTATACAGGTACCTGGATCCGGCTGTTAAGGGAGCTCCCGATTAAGTACTGCCTAGACATTTGTTAGTTTTTGCCCCTATGTTTTACCACACACACACACACAACCCACCCGTTAGGAATATTTGGTAAAATGTTAATACGGTGTCTGATTTATTGGGTGTGGTTTACTATTTTTGGGAGGGGGGAGGGTTTAGTATGTTCTTCACGGGTGAGAAAGGATGTTCTGAAGTACAGTATCTATTGTCAGAATTTTGGGTGCATACTGTGCATTTCAGTTCTCCTGATGAAAAAGGTACTGAAAAACAATGTAAACCTGGTACAGAAAATGTTTAAAATGTTTTAAACAATGAGTCTGAAGTAAAGGGAAAGAAGAATTGTTGTTTTTGTATGTTTCTTTGTTTGTATTTGCTTCCTAATTTTTTATTGTATTTTTACCCTTTATAATTGATCAATAGTTCTAATTTGGAGTCGGGCGTGCAAGAAGGAGACAAAGCGCTGCCCCTGAATTGTTAAGAAAGCACAACTGGAGGGGCGGGTAATTTACTGACACAGAACAAGTGCATGAGTGGTGTGAAAGAAACTTGTCTAGTCTATTCCTTAAATCCCCTTATGGGTTACAATAATGTCCTCATGAATTTATCAGGGGTTGAAATTCTAATTTTGTTTGTTAACGTGAATCGGGTTTTATTTTAATTTGTAATTTTATTCGTTTTTTTCCTTCCGAAGAAATATTGAGTTACACTGCCAAGGGGGGAGATATAGGGGAATGGTAGAGAAAAACTACTCCTGCACATTCCTGTGCCCTCATTCATATTTTGTGGAGAGATGTTATATGATTTTACACTTGGAAATGTCATCCTGCAGGTGGTTTCTGAAACAAATGACATTTTTGTAGGAATCTCTTGAGCTCCCTGGTTAGGGAGAGATTCCTCCTAAGATTGAGAGAGAAGGCAATGTTGTGTACTCCAGCCGATAACAAGCTACTCTGGATTTGTGGCTTCTGGTTGATTACTGTAACCAATTATTGCAATTTCATACTCTGTTGGCTACATATGGGTAGGGTTTTACTGAGGAAGGTACAACCCTTGAACGATTAGCTACCAGCAATGTTGGGTTACCTTGGACGCATGTATCACAGTGTGAGTCATCTGTCCAAAGGAGGAATGGTCAGTACAAGTAAAAAATGTACTATCGCAGCATAAGGTGTGCAATGTTTAAATAGCCAACATAATGTAGCAAAACAAATACCCACTTATGTGTCTCGACTGCCAGTCCCATGGGGCCCATTTGTAAATATTCTGATAGATTTTGTACATACAGTATGTCTCCTATGTGCCAGGAAAGGAAATACATGTTAGTAGTAGTAGACACCTATTCTAAATGGGTGGAAGCGTTTCCCTGTAGCAATGAGGAAGCAAATAGCTCGGGAATTGTAATAAAAAAAATAAAAAATAAAAACTTAAAAGGGAAAGCTAGCCAAGGTATGTGCTGACACTGAAGTGGGTTTATGCTCTTCCCCTCATGCTGTGGTCTATGCAATCCACCCCAAGGGAAAAGACTGGATTAAGCCCCCACGAGATTCTCATTGGCAGACCTATGAGAATGCCTGCATCTCCACCTCCCTCATCCACTAAGTTACACTGGGTGGATGAGAACATAATGAAATACTGCAAAACACTGACTGTATTCGAGCTATCCACTCACAGGTATTAGCATCCCAGACCCCTCCAGGAGACCAGCCACACCATTCCTTGGAACGTGGTGACTGGGTCTTGATCAAGCCGCATGTTCGAGACAGGTCCTTGGACCCCAGGTGGAAGGGATTGTTACGGATCCTGCTGACCACCCAGACTGCAGTGAAGCGCCAGGGCCAAAATGTTTGGATCCATGCCTCCCAATGCAAGACAGTCCCAGAGCCGTAGGAACCAGAGACGACTGCTGCTGGAAAGCGGTAAAGGCACTGCAGTAATTTTGGGCCTGGTATCATGCCTGGCCCTGTTTATATTACTAGTGTCCAGCGAAGCAGGGCCGGGAGGGGCTGAAACTGGAGTCTTAGCCAATCCGCCGGGAAATCGTGGGCTCCCCAGGGAAGGAAGCTCAGGAGAAGGCGATTATGTACCCATCCCCACAGCTATACATTAATTTGCTGACTCCCTTAGCCCAACCCCAATTGCAAAACCTTTCCTAACCTCATCCCACACTTACTCCTTTTTCTCCACCAATCCATAACAGTTCACAAGAGAGACAGAGCAAGCACCACAGAAAAAGAGACATGGATGCTCAACTGCACCAAGACGGACATTATGGCATAAATACCTTAATGTCCCTTTCTTAAAATACAGACCCTTCCTGTTGGGCATGCACACGCATTCATTTCACTACAAAAGGGGGAATAACTTTAGGTGTTGTACCATTTGTCAACGTATATTATTTGGATGTTCCTATAGAGGACATAAATGATTATGGTGTAGCAAGAGTTTTTCCAAGTGAAAGAATGGTCATTACCACTATGTTGACCAATATGACTGTGCCCTTTGCAAAGGTAAACTCTGTACTCCCTTATATCCTTGTTAATTATGTTTATTATTTTCATTGTTAGTAATGCAAGATTCTGAAGCCTCTCTGTTTAGACACTAAAGCCATAACACATACGTTTTTCCAGCAGCAGACTATGATCTATAATGTCAAAAGCTACACTAAAGTCTAACAAAACAGCCCCCCAATCTTTTTAGCATCAATTTCTCTCAGCCAATCAGTCATTTGTGTAAGTGCTGTGCTTGTTGAATGTCCTTCTCTATAAGCGTTCTGAAAGTCCGGTGTCAATTTGTTTACTGTAAAATAGCCTTGTATCTGGTCAAACCTTTTTTTCCAAAACTTTTGGTCGGCTATTTGAGCCAGTAAAAGGGGGCTTTACTATTCTTAGGTAGCCAAATTACTTTAGCTTCCCTCCAGGCACACACTTTCTAGTAGGCTAAAATTGAAGATATGGCAAATAGGAGTGGCAATATCATCTGCTATTATCCTCAGTAATTTTCCATCCAAGTTGTCAGACCCCGGTGGCTTGTCATTGTTGATAGACAACAATAATTTCTTCACCTCTTCCAAACTCACTTTACAGAATTCAAAATTACAATTCTTGTCTTTCAGAATTTGGTCAGATATAATTGGATGTGTAGTGTCAGCGTTTGTTGCTGGCATGTCATGCCTAAGTTTGCTAATCTTGCCAATGAAAAAAATCATTAAAGTAGTTGGCAATATCAGTGGGTTTGGTAATGAATGAGTCATCAGAATCAATGAAAGATGGAGCGGAGCTTGCCTTTTCTCCCAAAATGTAATTGAAGGTGCTCGAAAGCCTTTTTTCTATCATTCTTTATGTAATTTATCTTTGTTTCATGGTGTAATTTAGTCACATGATTTCTCAGTTTGCAGTACGTTTGCCAATCGGTTGTGCAGCCAGACTTGTTTGTCATTCCTTTTGCCTCATCCCTCTCAACCACACAATTTTTCAATTACTTATCAATCCACTGGGATTTATCAGTTTTTACAGTAATTTTCTTAATGGTTGCGTGCTTATTAGTAACTGTGATAAGCAATTTCGTAAATGTGTCCTCATTACACACCACGGACCAACACATATTCTTTACATCAACAACATAGGAATCACTACAAAACGTATTGTATGATCTCTTATACACTATATTAGGCCCAGCCTTTGGAACTTCGGTTTTCCTAGATATGGCTACTATATTGTGATCACTACATCCGATGGATTTGGATACTGCTTTCAATCACATTTCTGCAGCATTAGTAAAGAAGTCATCAATACATGTTGATGATTTCATTCCTGTGCTGTTTGTAACTACCCTGGTACTGGTTACAGTTTGAAGCTTTTTCTTGAATGGGCAGCTTGATGAAAGCCAATGAATATTTAAAATCACCCAGAAAATATACATCTCAGTTGATATCACATACATTATCAAGAATTTCACACATATTATCCAGATACTGACTGTTAGCACTTGGTGGTCTATAGCAGCTTCCCACAAGAATGGGCTTTAGATGAGGCAGATGAACCTGTACTTCAACAGTATTTAACATTACATTGTCTCTAAGCTTTACAGGAATGTGGTTCTGAATATAAAAAACATTGCTGGTATAGTTGTGCTTTTGGAAGTCTACACCAAGTCATCCAGAAGCAGCTTACTGACTTCAATCTCCAGGGAAGAGAGAGACACCTTTGGGGATGGATCCCTGTCGAGCACTGGCCAGTTGACTGTGGAGAGCCGACACGGCGGCGACACTTCCACCAAGCCAGAGTGGCGCCCAGCTACTGGAGTAGAGGAGAAAGAAAAAGTAGGCGGGTGTGGATTCCCCAGTAGCTTGTGTAAATTCACTACATGTTTGCTAAGAGTAGCCACTTTTCCCCTGTAGTCCTCTGCAAGCAAACAGTTGCTACATTGAAAGTCCATGCGGTCCACATTGTCCCGGAATATGGCAAAATAAACAAAGGCTCCTGCAGTGTTGAAAACGTTCAATAGTGACCTCCATTTGAGACTGCCAGCCAGCTAGGCTAGCTGGGCTTCCGTGTCTCTCTCCTTCCAGGGAATTGTCAACAAAATTAACAAAAAGAGCAAACAGAAATGTCTAAATCAGAAATATACACTACAGTTTAAAAGTTTGGGGTCACTTAGAAATGTCTGTGTTTTTTTAAGAAAAGCACTTTTTTTGTCCATTAAAATAACATCAAATTGATCAGAAATACAGTGTAGACATTGTTCATGTGGTAAATGACTATTGTAGCTGGAAACGGCAGATTTTTTATGGAAAATCTACATAGGCGTACAGAGGCCCACTATCAGCAACCATCACTCCTGTGTTCCAATGGCACGTTGTGTTAGCTAATCCAAATTTATCATTTTAAAAAGGTGAATTGATCATTAGAAAACCCTTTTGCAATGGTGTTAGCACAGCTGGAAACTGTTGTGCTGATTTAAGAAGCAATAAAACTGGCCTTCTTTAGACTGGTTGAGTATCTGGAGCATCAGCATTTGTGAGTTTGATTACAGGCTCAAAATAGCCAGAAACAAAGACCTTTCTTCTGAAACTCATCAGTCTATTCTTGTTCCATGCGAGAAATTGCCAAGAAACTGAAGATATCGTACAACGCTGTGTACTACTCCCTTCACAGAACAGCGCAAACGGGCTCAAATTAGAATAGAAAGAGGAGGGGGAGGCCCCTGTGCACAACTGAGCAAGAGGACTAGTACATTTCACAAGTCCTCAACTGGCAGCTTCAATAGTACCCGCAAAACACCAGCCTCAACGTCAACAGTGGAGAGGCGACTCTGGGATGCTGTCCTTCTAGGCAGAGTTCCTCTGTCCAGTGTCTGTGTTCTTTTGCCCATTTTAATATTTTCTTTTTATTGGCCAGTCTTAGATATGGATTTTTCTTTGCAACTCTGCTTACAAGGCCAGCATCCCGGAGTCGCTTCTTCACGGTTGACGTTGAGACTGGTGTTTTGCGGGTACTATTTAATGAAGCTGCCAGTTGAGGACTTGTGAGGGGTCATTTTCTCAAACTAGACACTCTAATGTACTTGTCCTCCTGCTCAGTTGTGCACCGGGGCCTCCCACTCCTCTTTCTATTTGAATGGTAGTGTATGTTGTCCTTTAAATCCTCTCACAGCAGTGAGCACGGAAGCAGTGTCTTTGCACGTACTGTTGGTAGCAGCATCGGCTAACGTGGGTAGCTATACAATGCAGTTCCAGCCAGGTCAGCTTGCAGGGAAAAAGCAACAGGCAGCAGGGAATACAGCCACAATTAGCGTGGGACACCTCTGCGGACCCAGAGTCGCAGGCTGTGTTCAAGCTGTTCGTGGAAATCCCTGCTAGCTTGATACTGATAGCTACCAGATAGGCTAGTAGCTAGCTACGACAAATAACCTCCGACTTTTTGGTCTTGCAGGATCCCGGGACAGATAGTAGCGTGGCTGGTCTCAGACGATCCTGCAGGTGAAGACGTGGTCTGCGGTTGTGAGGCTGGTTAGACGTACTGCCAAATTCTCTAAAATGACGTTGGAGTCGACTTATGGTAGAGAAATTAACATTAAATTCTCTAGCAACAGCTCTGGTGAACATTCCAGCAGTCAGCATGCCAATTGCACGCTCCCTCAAAATTTGAGACATCTGTGGCATTGTGTTGAGTGACAAAACTGCAATTTTAGAGTGGCCTTTTATTGTCCCCAGCACAAGGTGCACCTGTGTAATGATCATGCTGTTTAATCAGCTCTTGATATGCCACACCTATCAGGTGGATGGATTATCTTGGCAAAAGAGAAATACTCACTAACAGGATGTAAACAAATTTGAGCAACAATTTGAGAAAAATAAGCTTCTTGTGTGTATGGAACATTTCTGGGATCTTTTGGTTCAGCTCATAATGCATTTATATTTTTGTTCATTGTAGAAATACACTGAGGTTTTGGTCCAGGTGCTATTTCTTGCTAAGGGGAAAATACTAAATCTCTATTACATGGTGCATTTTCAACCATTTCTGTTACGGTGAAGCTGGTATTTTGATTGTAATGTGATGAATATTACTAGGTCTTATTTGTTTTTTTTAAATTACTCAGTATCAAACTTTTTTTTGTGTCAATTCAATTCAAAAGTGTCTGTGTGACTAAATTACCCAACATAGAAAATGGACAATGATTATCATCATTATTTTGATTTTAAATGTCACTACATCATTGTCAATCAAAACGTGTGGACGCCATATAACATTGATAGACCACTGAACTTTAGCCTAAGACAGGGGTAGGCAACCCTGTTTCTGGAGTGCAGCAGGTACTGCAGGATTTTGATCCATCTTCGCACCCCACCTGACCAACTGAGCTTATTGATCAGTTCAGTGCTTGCCTAAATTCACCACAATTGGTCTTCCAGGTTGGTTAAAGTGTCTGCGGCACTCCAGGACAAGGGTTGCCTACCCCTGGCCCAGGTAGTCATTTATCTAATTTGAAAGTTTTCAAAGTGTCCCATTCAATGTTAAAATGGTGCTTTATTTGTTTTCAGCGAGCAAAGTCTGGTAGCGAAATGGCAGGGGTCCAAAAATATTATTTGTAGGGGAATGAAGCGGTTGACTTTGGACTTTGTATCATAGCGGCGGAGAAGATGGCTGACGTTTTACATGCTCTAACCAAATGTGTTTTTTAGTTCGTTTTTTTGCGTTGTTTGTAACTTATTTTTTTACTTATTCTGTATATAATGTTGCTGCTAACGTCTCTTATGACCGAAAATAACTTCTGGACATCAGAACAGCGATTACTCACCATGGACTGGCAGAAGCTTTTTTTTCCTTTAACGAGTCCGACGAGCCTGACGTGAAGGACATACTGCTTTCCTGGGAACAGGCCCAAATCCCTGTCATTTGCGTTAAGAGAAGACAGAGAAAAAGAGGACGGAGGTCGGGCTACCTTCTGAGAATTCGTAGGCAATCAAATAAACCCCCACTGCCTTCCGTTCTACTAGCTTACATGCAATCATTGGAAAATAAAAAAGACGACCTACGAGGACATTCAAAACTGTAATATCTTATGCTACACGGAGTCGTGGCTGATTGACGACATTATCAACATACAGCTGGCTGGTTATACGCTGTATTGGCGGGATAGAACAGCGGCGTCTGGTAAGACAAGGGGGGCAGACTATGTATATTTGTTATAAAACCTATGAGGTTTTGCTCACCTGAGGTAGAGTATCTCATGATAAGCTGTAGACCACACTATCTACCTAGAGAGTTTTCATCTGTATTTTTCATAGGTGTCTACATACCACCATAGACCGATGCTGGCACTAAGGCACTCAATGAGATGTAATACGCCATAAAAAAAACAGGAAAACGCTCATCCAGAGGCGGCGCTCCTAGAGGCCGGGGACTTTAATGCAGGGAAATTTAAATCCGTTTTACCAAAGTTCTATCAGCATGTTAAACATGCAACCAGAGGGGAAAAAAATCTAGACCACCTTTACTCCACACAGAGACGTGTACAAAGATCTCCCTCGCCCTCAATTTGGCAAATATGACCATAATCCTATCTTCCTGATTCCTGCTTACAAGCAACAATTTAAGCAGGAAGCACCAGTGACTAGATCAATAAAAAAGTGGTCAGATGAAGCAGATGCTAAGCTACAGGACTGTTTTGCTAGCACAGACTGGAATATGTTCCGGGATTCTTCCAATGGCATTGAGGAGTACACCAAGTCAGTCACTGGCTTCATCAATAAGTGCATCGATGACGTCGTCCCCACAGTGACCGTACGTACATACAGGTAAGTAACACTGAAACATGCATGAGAACATCAGCTGTTCAGGACGACTATGTGATCACGCTTTCTGTAGCCGATGTGAGTAAGACCTTTAAACAGGTCAACATTTACAAGGCCGCAGGTCCAGACGGATTACCAGGACGTTTACTGCGAGCAAGCCCTGACCAACTGGCAAGTGTCTTCATTGCCATTTTCAACCTCTCCCTGTCCGAGTCTGTAATAACAACATGTTTTAAGCAGACCACCATAGTCCCTGTGCCCAAGAACACTAAGGTAACCTGCCTAAATGACTTCCGACCCGTAGTACTCATGTCTGTAGCCATGAAGTGCTTTGAAAGGCTGGTCATGGTTCACATCAACACTATTATCCCAGAAACCCTAGACCCACTCCAATTTGCATACCGCCCTAACAGATGATGCAATCTCTATTGCACTCTACACGCCCTTTCCTACCAGGAAAAAAAGGAACATCTATGTGACAATGCTATTCATTGACTACAGCTCAGCGTTCAACACCATAGTGCCCTCAAAGCTCATCAATAAGCTAAGTACCCTGGTACTAAACACCCCCCTCTGCAACTGGATCCTGGACTTCCTGATGGGCCGCCTCCAGGTGGTAAGGGTAGGCAACAACATCTTCCATGCTGATCCTCAAGACGGGTTCCCCTCAGGGTGCGCGCTTAGTCCCCTCCTGTACTCCCTGTTCATTCACGACTGCGTGGCCAAGCATTACTCCAACACCATCATTAAGTTTGCTGACGACACAACAGTGGTAGGCTTGATCACCGACAATGACGAGACAGCCTATAGGGAGGAGGTCAGAGACCTGGCCGTGTGGTGCCAGGACAACAACCTCTCCCTCAATGTGATCAAGACAAAGGAGATGATTGTGTCCACATTACCAACAAACTAACATGATCCAAGCACACCAAGACAGTCGTGAAGAGGGCACGACAAAACCTATTGCCCCTCAGCAGACTGAAAAGATTTGGCATGGGTGCTTCGATCCTCAAAAGGTTCTACAGCTGCACCATCGAAGGCATCCTGACTGGTTGCATCACCGCCTGGTATGGCAACTGCTCAGCCTCCGACCGCAAGGCACTACAGAGGGTAGTGCGTACGGCCCAGTACATCACTGGGGCCAAGCTTCCTGCCATCCAGGACCTCTATACCAGGCGGTGTCAGAGGAAGGCCCTAAAAATTGTCAAAGACTCCAGCCACCCTAGTCATAGACTGTTCTCTCTGCTACCGCAAGGCAAGTGGTACCGGAGCGCCAAGTTTAGGTCCAATAGGCTTCTAAACATCTTCTTCCTCCAAGCCATAAGACTCCTGAACATCTAATCAAATGGCTACCCAGACTATTTGTATTGCCCACCCCACCCGCTCTTTGACACCGCTGCTGCTCTCTGTTATTATCTATGCATAGTCACTTTAATAACTCTACCTACATGTACATATTAACTCAATTACCTCGACTAACCAGTGCTCCCGCACATTGACTCTGTACCAGTACCCCCTGTATATAGTCTCGCTATTGTTATTTTACTGCTACTCTTTGATTACTTGTTCCTTTTATTTCTTATTCATATTTTTTTAACTGCATTGTTGGTTAGGGGCTTGTAAGTAAGCATTTCACTGTAAGGTCTACACCTGTTGTATTTGGCGCATGTGACTAATACAATTTGATTTGACAGCAGGCTTCAACAAGATAACCTTGCCTCTCTCTGTCTATCGTTCTCAAACTGCTAGTGGGATTTGAGCTCTATTACATTGTTTCTTTAGCAATCATAAAGTTGTGAGAAAGCACACCATCAGATTGAAAACATAATTTTCATCAGTGTGTAACAGCTGTATGCAAATACAAAGTTAAAACACAAAAAACAGGACATGATTTCCCAAAAATGTTATACAAACCTGTGTACCCCAAACTGTATAGCACGGTACTTAATTACAGAGAAGATCTATTGGTCAGACATGGCCTGGTGTACTTCTCAATGCAGTTACATTAACCCGACAGTCCTTTTTTCTTCCCAATTAGCATCAAGCTAATTCATTTTGGGTAACCCATGCACTCAGAACAGACTGCCTGGCTTGTAACGATCCCTTCCATTTAACTGAATGTTATCTGGGCACTACACAAGCCAGACACAGGAAGGAAGCCAAGCAAGGAGATAAAAACCTAATGGTGCCTGTGTCCTTTGCATGCTGATTTATAGCTCAGTATTTCCAGCAACCAGATAGGCCCATCCTACAGTATGGCCGTGTGACCTCAGAACCATATGGAGAAGGCATGTCAAGAATGTATTGCACTTTGACTGACAACTGAGTAGGGTAGGAAATTACCTCAGGCTCTACGGTTCTAAACTCTGAAACCAAACTGGGGTAGATATATCCAAAGAAAGTTCAATGATATTGTAGCGAACAGAGGGAGTGGGAAGCAAACCCGGGTTTCTTGAGGGAAAGGCAAACCCCCTTCGCATTGCGCCAATAGGGTTAACACAATTGATGGGAATTGTAACGTGACTCATACAGTGAGAAGCGCTACACTACCCCCACCACATGCTTTAACTGACCTCAGCCCCCTCACACATCAGGGCGTTCCGATGGCCTCACAGCCACCATTCCACTTTTAACACCAATGAAGCAAATGGGCTCCCGAGTGGCGCAGTGGTCTAAGGCACTGCATCTCAGGCTGTATCACAACCGGCCGTGATTGGGAGTCCCATAGGGTGCTGTCATCCAGGTTAGGGTTTGGCTGGGGTAGGCAGTCATTGTAAATAAGAATTTGTTCTTAACTAACTTGCCTAGTTAAATAAAGGTTAAATAAAAAATACAAATATGGCAGTGGTGGAAAAATAACCCAATTGCCATACTTGAGTAAAAGTAAAGATACCTTAATAGAAAACGACTCAAGTAAAAGTCACCCAGTAAAATACTACTTGAGTAAAAGTCTAAAAGTATTTGGTTTTAAATATACTTAAGTATCAAAAGTAAAAGTATGGATAATTTCAATCTGCTTACCATGTTCCTATGCTTGTCCTCTGTAGCTGTGTGATTTTCTTTGTTTGATGAAGTCCATACTTTTGAATAAATGCTAATCAAATACAGCCACCAACTGTTTCCTCATTGCTGTTGCCTTAAATGCTGATTAGGCATAATTGTTTGGCTTGCTCCTCAAGAAATATGACAGAAGCCAAATGTGAGTTGGCTTGGGGTGTGGTTTGATGTGGGTGTGTCCTTGCCACCACCAAGACACACCCATCTGTCAGAACCTTGCCCACAGCTGTTTCCCCCACTCAATCACAACAAACAAACCTCCTGTAGGTCGAGTTCAATAACTACAGGCAGATGTATGGTGAGATGCCGGAGGAAGCTTTGAATAGGTCATTACCCTACAGAGTAATATGAGAATAATGTAATTGCTGAATTTCTGTAGATATTCTAAACTAAGTGTTTTGATAACTTTCAAATGTAGCTACTCTTTCTGGGGTCCGGCAAAATTAAGGCAGTTACACAATTTTAAAACCATTGCAATACATTCATTACAGAATTCACAACACACTAAGTGTGTGCCCTGAGGCCCATACTCCACTACCACATATCTACAACGCAAAATCGATGTGTACATGTGTGTTAGTGTGTATGTTATCATGTGTTTGAATGCATGTGTCTGTGCCTACGTTTTTGTTACTTCACAGACACTGCTGTTCCATCAATCAATCAAATGTTTTTATAAAGCCCTTCTTATATCAGCTGATGTCACTAAGTGCTGTACAGAAACCCATCCTAAACCCCCAAACAGCAAGCAATGCAGGTGTAGAAGCACGGTGGCTAGGAAACACTCCCTAGAAAGGCCGTAACCTAGGAAGAAAGCTAGAGAGGAACCAGGCTATGAGGGGTGGCCTCTCCTCTTCTGGCTGTGCCGGGTTTCAAATGTTCATACATTACCAGCAGGGTCAAATAATAATAATCACAGTGGCTGAAGAGGGTGCAATAGGTCAGCACCTCAGGAGTAAATGTCAGTTGGCTTTTCATAGCCGATCATTCAGAGTATCTCTACCGCTCCTGCTGTCTCTAGAGAGTTGAAAACTGCAGGTCTGGGACAGGTAGCACGTCCGGTGAACAGGTCAGGGTTCCATAGCCGCAGGCAGAACAGTTGAAACTGGAGCAGCAGCACAACCAGGTGGACTGGGGACAGCAAGGAGTCATCAGGCCAGGTAGTCCTGAGGCATGGTCCTAGGGCTCAGGTCCTCCGAGAGAGAGAAAGAAAGAAAGATAGAAAGAATGAGAGAAAGAGAGAAATAAAGAATGAGAGAAAGAGAGAGAAAAAGAGAGAGAGAGAATTAGAGAGAGCATACTTAAATTCACACAGGACACCGGATAAGACAGGAGAAATTCTCCAGATATAACAGACTGACCCTAGCCCCCCGACACATACAAACTATTGCAGCATACATACTGAAAGCTGAGACAGGAGTGGTTGGGAGACATTAGGTGTTACATAAGGTGTATTTTTACCTGCTTTTTTAAATCTGGTTCTACTGCTTGCATCAGTTACGTGATGTGGAATAGAGTTCCATGTAGTTATGGCTCTATGTAGTATTGTGCGCCTCCCATAGTCTGTTCTGGAGTTGGGGACTATGAAGAGACCTCTGGTGGCATGTCTTGTGGGGTATGCATGGTTGTCCGAGCTGTGTGCTAGTATTTTAAACAGACAGCTCGGTACATTCAGCTTGTCAACACCTCTTACAAAAACAAGTAATGAGGAAGTCAATTTCACTTCCACTTTGAGCCATGATTGACATGCATGTAATTAATGTTAGCTCTCCGTGTACTTTTAAGGGCCAGCTGTGCTGTCCTGTTCTGAGCCAATGGCAATTTTCCTAAGTCCCTATTTGTGGCACCTGACCACACGACTGAACAGTAGTCAAGGTGCGACAAAACCTTGTTGATAGTGTTGTTAAGAAGGCAGAGCAGTGCTTTATTATGGACAGACTTCTCCCCATCTTAGCTACTGTTGTATCAATATGTTTTGACCATGACAGTTTACAATCCAGGGTTACTCCAAGCAGTTTAGTCACCTCAACTTGCTCAATTTCCACATTATTCATTACGAATGTAGTTGAGGTTTAGAGATTAGTGAATGATTTGGCCCAAATACAATGCTTTTAGTTTTGGAAATATTTAGGACTAACTGATTCCTTGCTACCCATTCCGAAAGTGTTTCAGTCTTTTCAGTTGCTGTAGTAGCTGACGTGTATAGTGTTGAGCAATCCGCATACATAGACACACTGGCCTTACTCAAAGCCAGTGGCATGTCGTTAGTAAAGATTGAAAAAAGCAAGGGGCCTAAAAAGCTACCCTGGGGAATTCCTGCTTCTACCTGGATTATGTTTGAGTGGCTTCCATTAAAGAACACCCTCTGTGTTCTGTTAGACAAGCAACTCTTTATCCACAATATAGCAGGGGGTGTAAAGCCATAACACATACGTTTTTCCAGCAGCAGACTATGATCGATAATGTCAAAAGCTGTACTGAAATCTAACAAGACAAACATTTTATCATCAATTTCTCTCAGCCAATCATCAGTGATTTGTGTAACTGTCGTGCTTGTTGAGTGTCCTTCCCTATATGTGTGCTGAAAGTCTGTCAATTTGTTTACTGTGAAATAGCATTGTATCTGGTCAAACACCATTTTTTGTAACAGGTCCATGTACAGTAAAATAAATACATGTTTTACATAACACCATAAAAGCATTGTTCTGCTAATATAAAAATGTGAACCTTTCACCTTCATTGTCATTCCCAGATGATACAAATACTGTGCCTATGGGCATTTTTTGGGGTGGTAATAGGGCTACCTTGGCAAACATGCCAGAGGTCAGTATTAAGCCAGTATGTCGGTCAGGATTCCATCACATCGTCTTGCAAGTCTCCAACCAATGGCTCCATAGATGCAGCTGAGAACACATACACAGTCACTGTTCTATTACCAATGGCAGTTAAGATAGTATATGTTTGTTTGTCAGATATCAGCTATGTTGAAGTTTGAACAGGTCAGTCTAAACCTACTTAATTCTGGTCTCCCCAGTGACTACCATTGGTGAGTAGGCAAGAGGTGAGGCTGGAGGTGAGGTGTTTGCCAGCGCCCCATTGATGGGCATGGCAGCGTAGTTATGATTAGCATGGTGAAACCAACCTGATAGCTGCATTCACCTTTCTATTTCACTTCAGATATCATGATATGTGAAGTGAAATACAACGGTCAACGCAGCGATCAGGTTGGTTCCACCAGGCTAGGTTATGAAGGTGAATTGGGACAAAACTGTTTTGACCTTTGACCAGGTCAGATGTCACCCTGTTCCATTTATTATAGGAATGCTCACAGCAAGGGCATGTCTGCGTGATCAAATCAAATCAAACTTTATTTATACAGCACATTTCAGACATGGAATGCAACGTGCTTTACAATAAAGAAAATATATAAAAAAACAATGAAAATAAAAGCTGAAATATTTACTACACAACAAACATATGATAAAAAACTAAAGAATGACACAAACTGACCAACTAAAATGCAGAGGGTCCCGTTGTCGGTCTTCTCCATGTTGCATGTTCGGCTGCAAACTGGACATCTCTCAAACAACTGCTAAAGGCAATCCTCATAAGCAATGTACTTCCTCATCTTATGAGGTGGTGTTGACTGGGAGGGCCTGTGACAGGGTGATACAATAGACAACCACTTGGTAAATTGCATTTTATTATAAAAAAAGGACAAAGATATTTGATAATGCACTTTACAACCATCTGCTTGGTGTATCTGCTTGGCTGGGTAATTAACCTACTAGTTTATCAAACTGGGTATTTTTTGGAAACAATTCAACTTTTCACATAACACATATTACTATTGCTGATGAAGCCATCTATGTCATTAAGGCAGTAACTTGGGTCAAGCTAATTCTAGGTCGTCACTGGTTACCACAGCCACAAAGTTTTACAGCCTGCTTATTTCTACAATTTCTCCTCTTAAAATATGATTTTAAACCTAACCTTAACCACTCTTCTAACCTTAAGCCTAACCTTAAATTAAGACCAAAAAGCACATTTTTGTTTACATTAATTTTTACAACATTTGTACAGTTTTGACTTTGTGGCTGTGGTAACTAGTGGAACACCCTAATTCTATGCTTTACAGATGTAGACTGACTGTAGCTCCAGATTGGATTATATTCAGACTGGTGACACCATTAGGGTTTGTTGCTCCTAGTTCTCTGTATTAGTCAGACTCAGACATGAGTTAGCTACCACAGTAGCTGCATCCATTATTTATTTTTGCCCTAGACAATACTTAATACACTTGTATGAGTTACGAATTAACTTCCAACTCTGACTTGTAGGTGAATGTTAGCTAGCAAGCCTGCCTTGCTAGCATTATCAAATGATAATTTTACATAACCAGCAGTATCTAGACAATACACAATAAAAGTATGAGCTAAGACCTAACTAAGTTATAACGAGGTAGCTAGCTACGCTAACGTTAGCTACATTGATAGCTAGCCTGCCTCGCTAGCTAACATTAGCTTGCCTGCCTCGCTTTATCAAAAGAGGGGCGATTGGCATATAGAGCTTAGCAAAAGGGGCCATGATTTGTTGACATAATTATGGCACAGTGGGGGTGAGGTTTGTGGAGAGAATGGATCCTTGCATTTTGGCTGTTGAGGAGTGTTGAGGAGGATCAGTATAAATGGAAGATTCCCGGTGTCTGTGATGCCTGCTATTTGGTGCAACACAGATCCGTTGGAGAAGGTGGGGAAACGGAGAAGACAATGTCTGTCCTGCTGAGTTTTTATGTAGAGTCTTTGCCGGACAAGGTCAAGTAAGGAAGTGTAAGTTATTCCGTGAGAGCTTTTGTTCTGCAAATACTAGTGTTTTACCCATCAAGTTTATGGGCATGTTGCAGCAGTGTGTAGGAGGGAGATTCCTAGAAGTGAGAAGTGTGCAAGAGGGCATGAGACGAAGGAATGTGCAGTATCGGTGGAGAAAGTTGTGTGCGATAGATGTGGGGGTGCCCATGCGGCTGGACACCACCGGACACCACTGAGCAGTGGTGTCTGGTGAGAGAAAGTCAGGTTGAGGTTGCAAGAGTAGTACAGAAAGTGTTGTATGACAAAGCAGTGATGAGAGTGGTAGAGGAAGATGGGTACAGGGTGAGGGATACTGAGAGGATTCCTGTGGATAGGCAGAGACCAAGAGAGAGTGATGGGAAGATCATGTCCTTCATTAAGGTAGGCTTTTTAGCATTTTTAGAGAAGTACTTGGGATAGCGAGGATTTACTGCAGAACAGTTGCAGGTGGTAGTGTTCTGTCCTCCTAAACCGTTGGTCTGGAGTAGGATTAGATAGGGTTAAATAGTGGAATGCGTTTTTTTTTTTTTTAGAGAGGGTTAATAGTTGGAAGGGCAATTTTCCTTTTTCCCAATTTTGTATTACCGTATCAAGAATTTAATGTAGGTAGGCCGTGAATGGCCTCACACACCAGTACAGTAGGTGGCGGTGTATGCACCTAAAAGTTGGATGCGATCCGCCAACTAAATTCTAAAGAAGAAGAAGTGCGCATGCAGTTTGCCAGGGGGAGTGAGAGAAAAGCATGGAGGATGGGAGGAAGAGTGGAATAAGAGACAGGCTAGCTATCAAGGGCTGTGTATGAAAGCTCTGTCTAGGGAGGCTCGGTGGGAATATGGCGGAAGTGAATGCGGAGTTTGAATCAAGCAGTGCGTCGAGCAAATTTGGTGAAGATGAATGTTCTCAATGAACAAAGAGTAGTACTGGAACTTTTGGAGTGGAGGATACGTGTGTGAATGATAACGAATCGCTTCTTGTTGGGATGGGTTCGTTGAGTAAGGATGCATTTGTGGGAAACCCGTTTGAGGTGTTGGAAATGGTGAAGTATGCGCTTGGAAAAGTGGAGTCTGTCCGAGTGACCTTATTTTGATTAATTGTATTTCTGAATAGTAGAGGAAGATTGCAGTGGGCCTCAAAAGAATCCAAACAACAGAAGTTTTGTGTTTCAGAGTACAGCACCCGTCAAAGGAGTCATCTCAGTGGTGGCGACGGATGTTCAGGTTGAATACCTGAAGAGAATTCCTGGTGGGGTTCGTGCCCGGCGTCTGACCTGCTGGGTGAATGGAGAAAAAGAAGAAAGTATGTTGGTCCTGTTGTTTTTTGATGAAGAGCAAATACCTACACATGTTAAGCTTGGTTCTGTAAGATGCGCTGTAAGAGGTTTCGTCCCCAAACCAATGCAGTGTAAGAATTGTAAAGGATTTGGCCATGTTTCAAGTGTGTGCAGACGAACAGTGTATACTGAAGAACGGTGTGTAGAAGGATGACAGTGTTGCAATTGTGGTGGGGATCATGATCCTGAGTTCCTGGAGTGCCCTGTAAGGGTGAAGGAGATTGACAGCTCTAACTTTTGCCACCTCAATCGAATCTCCTATGCTGAAGCGATTAAAATAATTGAGAAAACAAGTGATGCTAGTGAATATATGGAAGTGGATACACCACAGCCTGTAGTAAATGTTTGCTGTGAGTTTTAAAAATGTGAATTTTGTTGTGTTCATTGCCACAGTTATAAACTACTTTTTTTGTGAGACTCATGGAAAAGTTACTTAAATAATCTAACTCAGACGTTAGGCTACCAAGGGAAAATGAGTCAGTGATAAACATTTCACGTTTCTCTATGGCTATTTCTAAAACATCCATGCACGCGTGAGCGCTCGCACACGAAATTGGAGGCAGGGCAAATAAGCACCCCGACCTCATGTACCTTCTGGTCAAGCTTTACCAAAACCAGTTAGGCTACTCACCCTGCTGTGCTGTCGTCCCGCGGTATGTAAGTGTCTCCTTTTCGTGTGACTATTTGCCTTTGTAGAAATTCCTCAAAAAAGGGAAGACGTGGTATCGAATCTGTTGTGTAGCCATCATACCAAGGGTAGAACGTTTTCATACAAAGTTACAATCTATCAACTTTGTGAAGGCACGTAGTTTACTTACTATATACGATTTCGGGGGGGGATATATTATAGTAAGTAAACTATATGTATATTTTCATATTAGTTTCATTCGATTTTTCAAAACCTATACGCCCTATGAACGCTACGGGAGATAGTCAACTGCATAGAAGTTACGAGAAACCCGCTATGTGAATGACGTGTTCGGAAAAGTTTTCTTCGAGGGTCTTGAAAAGAAAGCTTGACTGGCCCCGTTAACGTGGTGGAAATTGTTGCAAAAGCTATACGACATTGTGCTGTAGTGGAGAAAACAATATTTTGTGTAATCCCCTCCGTGTTTTAGTCGTACACAAAAAACGAACAGCACAACCGAGGTATCTCGAATGGAGTGAAATGAGATTAGCACATGACCCATGAACAAATTACTACAATGGAATATTTTTTTTGTTTAAATAGAGCCGTTTTTTTGTATTATGAGTAACTAACGTAGTGAGGCGTCGCCATCCTGTTAATTTTTTTTAAGTCAGAGAAGCGCTTATGCACACACCGTCCCCCCATACTCCGCACTGGAGTCACTGCAGAATTTATATTAATTTAAGCACTAGTGATACTGTATGTTGGTGAATTGTTTCCATTATCCAGGTTGAATTTTAAGAGAAGTGCACAATCAAAACAGCTGCAAGAGAGTTGAAGGAAGTGCCCTTCTAGCTCTTCTTCCTACACAAAAGAAGAGCGCTGCACTATAGAAAGGAACAGACCTGTTGCTTGAATCTACACAAGTTATGGTTCTCAAGTCAGCTGGTTATAGCAAGTAAAGCCATAGTATTTAATCTCTCCACACTCACAATGGCGCATTGTGGAGAACCCATATGTTCTGTGCTCATGTAACATATAGGGACTTGTCATAACAACAATGTGAGGATGTGGCTGGTGAACGATATTATGGCTATTGTTATACATTTACAACCAGTGGGTCCTTTTACTATGGACTAAGCACTTCACAAAGTAACAGCTGTTACATTCCTGTAGTCATGCGATGTTGGGCTGGTGCTGGAGATGATGGTTGGTTGCAAGCATATTTCCAATTTGAGTGGGGTGGGCTTTCCTGTATTTGGAAGGTGAAGTCCCGCTCTGTCTTTTGTGTGTGGTCTATACAGATGCAACTGCTGGAAACCAAGACCTTATGTTGCCCCTGTCCTACCCGCCCAAAAGATAACCTTCTCCGTCACCCTCTTGAAGCTCTCTCCTAAATTCCAACAGACACCACCCTGCTTGCCACAGGAAAAAACAGGCCCTTGCATTTGAGTATTATTTACTCAGCTCGGCTTCTAGTCTAAATCTTCTAAGAGGGGATTTGTTGTTCTTGTTTATCCCCTTCCTCAGCTCTCATTTTTAGTTGTTTACTTTAATTCTGTGAAAATGTTGGTCCTACTCACTTTTTCTCCTCCCTACGTATCCAGTTTGACTTGAGTGAAATTAAGAGACTCCTTTTACAGAACTCACAGAGCTCACTTAACAACATTTTGCTGTTAAAAAGTGAGTTGTAATGCAAAGTTAGACACAAAGGTTCCCTCCTGAATTCAATATGAATTCGGAATTTGCTTGGCTAAGACCCTTGTGAACCAATGCAACTTAATATTGCCGGTAGAGCACAGTTGTGGGTTTCTGGTTTCAGTAATGAGTGTCAAACTTTTTCCATAGGCTCCAGGCTTTGTCCAGTAGCGGCACTGTATAGGGCTGGGCTGTATACCGTATTTTATGATATACCGGTATTTATGCAGGGACCGGTTTGGGTTTTTACTTGACCTTCTATACCGGTATTTGAATGTTTGGTTTGTTAAATGTGATACGCCAGGTGTAATGTCAATTTTTATAGTTTACTTCGCTACTTGAGTCATCTCTCTCCGCTCTTTCTCTCCACTTTCCACACAGACCTAGCCACGCCCCCTGTCACTCAAGGAGCGCATTTGATGTTCCTCAACTACAGATACTTGCGTTCAGTCTGCAAGGTCAATGCAGAACATGCAACAATGTTGATGACAACAATGCTGTTTTCACTTTGCTTGTTAATATAAATCCACTAGCATTCTATAATTACATAATTAGTTTGTGTTTCTTACATCAGCAAACAGCTAGTTTGTCTTTTCTTAGCAAGTTGCCCTAAATCTTGTGAGATGCTAATTGTTAGCCGCTAATGCTAATAGCTAGCTAGCTAGCAAATAAATGTACTGAGTAAGAGCAAACGTAGTTAGCTAATACAGCCTGATAATACCAGTGATGGTGTAGACTTAAATCAGCATGTTGTTCTAAATCAAAGAGGAATATGCAAAGCAAGGATATGTTAACTACATGAAGTAGCTAAGAGAACATGCAATGTAGCCAAATCTTAGTGTCCCCTAGGAAACACTTATCAGCACTTTATATCCTACCCTGTCACAATAACTCCTCCCTGGCATTTTAATTCCTTGTCATCTCAAACGCACTGTATTCAAAGTGCCCACTATTATATTCTAACTATAGAATTAAAATAGTCATTATATAACCATGAATCCAACAGTTTGCTCTAATTTGCAAGTCAAATCGCAATTGCAACATTTGGTTAAAAATAAGTCCTAGGTTATTTGCCCATATCGTGCAGCCCTACGTGGCAGTGTGGAAATTATCTCAATTGAGTGAGCAGTGACGTAAAACTACTTTTAAGTACTACTTAAGTCGTTTTTTTGGTATCTGTACTTTACTTTACTATTTTTATTTTTGACAACTTTTACTTCACTACATTCCTTAACAAAATACTGTACTTTTTACTCCATACATTTTCCCTGAGATCTAAAAGTACTCGTTACATTTTGAATGCTTAGCAGGACAGGAAAATGGTTCAATTCACGCACTTGTCAAGAGAACATCCCTGGTCATCTACTGCCTCTGATCTGGAGGACTTACTAAACACATGCTTTGTTTGTAAATTATGTCTGAGTGTTGGAGTGTGCCCCTGGCTATCCGTAGATATAAAAAAGAAAATGGTGCCATCTGATTTGCTTAATCTAAGGAATTAGAAATTATCCATACTTTTACTTTTGATACTTAAGTATATTTAAAACTAAATACCTTTTAGACTTTTACTCAAGTAGTATTTTACTGGGTGACTTTCACTTTTACTTGAGTCATTTTCTATTAATATATCTTTTCTTTTACTCAAGTATGTCAATTGGGTACTTTTTCCACCACTGCAATTGAGTGCAGGAAATGCAGAAATGATAAAACTGCTGAAATTTGTTTTGGTTGAATTGAACAGTATAAAACAATCAGAATGGAGAAACATTCTACGTGATATCAATGAGTCTATGTGTTGCCACCCTAGGATCACTCACTACTCATAAAGCAAATGTAGAAGTTTTATAATTCAAAAACTAAAAATACAGTCAAATACCGTCATACTGTCAATTTATTTTTTAAATACCGTGATATAATATTTTGGCAATATAGCCCAGCCCTAGCGGCACATGTAAAAATCACTGATTAGGCTTGGGCAGTGTACCGTTTACCTGGGTATTTGGAAATAGCCACAGGATGGTTTTTCAATACCGTTGAAACTATTACGTTATTCAACAAGTGTTCATATTTGTTGCTACTTTAAGTAAATCCCTGCAGTAAACTTTGCAATACGTTAGGCGATAAACCAGATCGCGTTCTTCATTTCACCTGTCCCATTATTTTACATTATGAAGCTTTCCGTAGTTGCCCAGAACAATTGAGCCAGTCACGTGTTTGTAAATGGGAGAAAGCAGGAGCAGGTGAGTCCAGCTGTTTATAGAAAGGGTCACATTTTATTTTGAAAGCTGTTTTTTTCTTCTTCAAGTGTGATCAGGGACATGCAACTATAGTTTTCCTTCACAGAAAATACATTACTGCAAATCATTAGGCAGATTAGGCATCTGATGACAACAGAAATGCAACGCTATTTGGCTGGCAGCCACAGAAGTAAATTAACTTACAATGAAAGTTTATTTAATTTTGTGGCAAAAACTAGGCATGGCCATTATATTTCTAATGTTTATCATTGAAAAAATGTAGCCCGCTACATTTCCTAATGTTTTGCTTAATGTTAATCTAGCATTGTACCCAAGAAATGTAGACTGGCCACACCGAGAACGCAGTGGGCAAAACCTGGTTGAAAAGAAATCAGTATGACATCTTATTCTGGTTGCAGGAAGTTTTTTTTTATGTCTTTTTACTGGCCAGAATATTACATATTTCTCTGACCACCATATGACCAGCTGGTCATAATTCTGACCACTATCTTATGTGCTATAATATGTAGCCTACTGGTCATAGTTAAGACCTCATCATAACCTGGTATTGACCACCTGGCTTTCTCCTCAATTTCATGGTATCCAACTGGTAGTTAGTCTTGTCTCATCGCCGTACGGACTCGGGAGAGGCAAAGGCAGAGAGCCATGCGTCCTCCGAAACACAACCCAACCAAGCCTCACTGCTTCTTGACACAATGCCCACTTAACCCAGAAGCCAGCCGCACCAATGTGTTGGAGGAAACACAGTGCACCTGGTGACTGTGTCAGCGTGCACTGCGCCCGGCCCGCCACAGGAGTCGCTAGTTCGTGTTGGGACAAGGACATCCCTACTGGTCAAACCCTCCCCTAACCCGGACGACGCTGGGCCAATTCTGCGCCGCCTGATCGGTCTCCCGGCTGCGACAGAGCCTGGACTCGAACCCAGAATCTCTAGTGGCTTAGACCACTGCGCCACTCGGGAGGCCATATTCTTACATTTTAAATTCGATAAAGCAATGCAAATCTACATAAAAAATGTTTTCACATCTGCATATAGTAATTGTTTCATAATTCACCCCCTGACATTACATACTAGAGGTTGACCGGTTTATGATATTTCAACACCGATACAGATTATTGGAGGACCAAAAAAAGTCGATGCCATTTTTATTTATATATATATATATATATATATATGCATGCATGCATACATACATACATACATACATACATACAGTTGAAGTCGGAGGTTTACATACACTTTAGGTGGAGTCATTAAAACTAATTTTTCAACCACTCCACAAATTTCTTGTTAACAAACTAGGGTTTTGGCAAGTCGGTTAGGACATCTACTTCGTGCATGACACAAGTCATTTTGCCAACAATTGTTTGCAGACAGATTATTTCACTTATAATTCACTGTATCACAATTCCAGTGGGTCAGAAGTTTACATACACTAAGTTGACTGTGCCTTTTAAACAGCTTGGAAAATTCCAGAAAATGATGTCATGGCTTTAGAAGTTTCTGATAGACTAATTGACATAATTTGTAGCCTAGTGTTTAGAGCGTTGGACTACTAACCGAAAGGTTGCAAGATCGAATCCCCGAGCTGACAAAGTTAAAACTCTGTCGTTATGCCGCTGAACAAGGCAGTTAACCCACTGTTCCTAGGCGGTCATTGAAAATAAGAATTTGTTATTAACTTATTAGGGAGCGGCAGCTGAGGGGTCGCTTTTGGAGAGTCTGGTGTGCCTAAAGTAAAATGCTTGCCACTCAGGCTCAGAAACTAAGATATGGACATAATTAGTACTATTGGATAGGAAACACTCTGAGGTTTCCAAAAGTGTTATCATTTTGTCTGTGAGTGTAAGAGAAGTCATTTGGCAGGCAAAAAACAGAGATTTTTTCCATCCGGAAATGTCATTCCTTTTGGCTTATAGCTCACTTTAAGGCACTGCCTATAAAAAAGTCTTTATACCAGGACCCTGGATGTAGTACCTACTGATTCCACTAGATGTCAGCAGTGTANTTTAAATCGTTTTTGTTTTGTTGAGGGAAAGTTTATAGGTATAGTTGAACGCGTTCTCGTCACATTGGATTTTCTGAACACAAAGCGCCAACCAAAAGGAGATTTAAGGATATAATAAATTACTTTTTCTAACCAAATACCCATGGATTGTCTTCGTTGGACACTTAGGAAGCCCTCTGCAGACGTTCTACAAAAGGTAAGGCACAGGTTTTCCCTGTGAATTGCATTTTCTATCGACCGCGCTGGTATGGTTATGGAAAATATGTGAGGTGCTAGCCTCACACAATCAAATGTAGTGCTTTCACCGTAAAGCCTTTTTGAAATCCGACAATGCTATGATATTGCCAAGAAGCAGAGCTTTTGATGAGTATGGAACACTTGTATATTGGTGCATTTTTAATAATTCAATTTTGGAATTTTGTCTTGCATTTCACCTGGTAGTGACCCACCACTCCCTGAGAAGTTAACTGACTTGCCTAGTTAAATAAAGGTAAAATAAAATGTTTTATTTAAAGGCCTACCTTCAAACTCAGTGCCTCTTTGCTTGGCATCATGATAAAATCAAAAGAAATCAGCCAAGACCTCGAAAATTGTCGACCTCCACAAGTCTGGTTCATCCTTGGGAGCAATTTCCAAACTCCTGAAGATACCACGTTCATCTGTACAAACAATAGTACGCAAGTATAAACACCATGGGACCACGCAGCCGTCATACCACTCAGGAAAGAGATGTGTTCAGTCTCCTAGAGATTAACATACTTTGGTGCAAAAAGTGCAAATGAATCTCAGAACAACAGCAAAGGACCTTGTGAAGATGCTGGAGGAAACAGGTACAAAAATATCTATATCCACAGTAAAACAATTATATCGACATAACCTGAAAGGCTGCTCAGCAAGGAAGAAGCCACTGCTCCAAAACCGCCATAAAAAAGCCAGACTACGGTTTGCAACTGCACATGGGGACAAAGATCTCTGGTCTGATGAAACAAAAAAAGAATTGTTTGGCCATAATGACCATCGTTATGTTTGGAGGAAAAAGGGGGAGGCTTGCAAGCCAAAGAACATCATCCCAACCGTGAAGCACGGGGGTGTCAGCATCATGTTGTGGGGGTGCTTTTCTGCAGGAGGGACTGGTGCACTTCACAAAATAGATGGCATCATGAGGAAGGAAAATTATGTTGAAGCAACATCTCAAGACATCAGTCAGGAAGTTAAAGCTTGGTTGCAAATGGGTCTTCCAAATGGACATTGACCCCAAGCATACTTCCAAAGTTGTTGCAAAATGGCTTAAGGACAACAAAGTCAAGGTATTGGAGTGGCCATCACAAAGCCCTGACCTCAATCCCATAGAAAATATGTGGGCAGAAGATGAAAAAGCGTATGCGAACAAGAAGGCCTCAGTTACACCAGCTCTGTCGGGAGGAATGGGCCAAAATTCACCCAACTTATTGTGGGAAGCTTGTGGAAGGCTACCTGAAACATTTGACCCAAGTTAAACAATTTAAAGGCAATGTTACCAAATACTAATTGAGTGTATGTAAACTTCTGACCCACTGGGAATGTGATGAAAGAAATAAAAGCTGAAATAAATCACTCTACTATTATTCTGACATTTCACATTCTTAAAATGAAGTGGTGATCCTAACTAACCTAAGACAGGGAATTTTTACTAGGATTAAATGTCAGGAATTGTGAAAAACAAGTTTAAATGTATTTGGCTAAGGTGTATGTAAACTTCCAACTTCAACTGTATGTGAGAATGCTGTTAGTTGACTACAGGTCAGCGTTCAACACCATCGTGCCCACAAAGCTAAGGACCCTGGTACTAAACACCTCCCTCTGCAACTGGATCCTGGACTTTCTGACGGGCACTGACCTCAAAAAAACACATTTTCCAGATGGATTTTCCTCTGGTTTTCACCTGCCATATCAGTTCTGTTATACTCACAGACATTATTTTAACAGTTTTAGAAACTTCAGAGTGTTTTATATCCAATACTACTAAGTATATGGATATCCTAGCTTCTGGGCCTGAGAACTTGCAGTTTACTTTGGGCACGTCAGACTCTCCGTACTTCCGAATACTGTCCCCTAGCCCGTAGAGGTTAAGGAGTGGTGGTTCTGCTCTCTCCTTTCCCTGGGATGTGACGCAGTGGAGGCTGCTGAGGGGAGGACGGCTCATAATAATTGCTGACATTGAGTGAATTACATTCACTCCATGCAGACCATTATTATGAGCCATCCTCCCCTAAGCAGCCTCCACTGATGTGGCAGAATAGGTCACTGGTAACTGAGTGGGTGGCTAAGCACTGCTGTAGAGGCCATGCATCAGGTCATTGACTGAAAAGACAGAGCGAAATCATGATTAACCTTTACCTAAGGTCTTCACTAAGTTAGATGTAGACTAGCAAGTACATTGACTATGTTGCCCCTCAGCAATCTGGCAGACATACGGAGAGCGATGGAGAAATGGACAGCAAAACATAGGCTATTTACGTTTCTTAGTCAGCCGACTGGATAACTTCTGTACTCCTTCCCTTTGTTCCCTTCTCCATCCTGCCATCCAAGCTAGAAGATTCCTGCAAAAAAGATAATCAAGAATTGAAAAGGGCAGTTGTGTTGTAATGTTAGAATGAGTGTTGAGGGGGAGCAAGGATAGGCAAACTGTATTGTCAGATAGAAAATATACAAGGATCCCTGATGAATCAAGAAAAGCTTTACCTCCGTACTTTTCAAGAATTAGACTAGCTTAAAATGTCTCTCTCACTGACACACACACACACAATCAATGTTTCCTATA
>QNTS01000024.1:638175-669443 GCA_003317085.1 Hucho hucho
ATTTCCTTCATCAGCTCCAGCCACCCGTCTGGGTTGACTGGGGGTGATGAGTCACTTTCAGTTTGGTCCGAATACAGAGGTGCCACCACAGCCATATTTGAGCGCTTTGCGTCACCCTCTCCATGGCTTGGGATGTTCTTCCCTGCATCTCTAAGCTTCCTTTTCTTGGGGGCCTTAGGTGGGCCTAGGTATGCAATACCCAGGACCAGCCCAGAGGCCCCCTCCTGTATGCAAGCATAGCTACTTTTACAGTCTCCACTCCAAGCAGTACAGTGAGTAATTATATGTCCTGGCTGGTTAGTACATTTCCAATTCAATTCCTGTGTACTCCTGTGGTTTTCTTAATCATTTACATGTCTAAGTTCAGCTCCTTCATCAAGCTAAACCAAGCTTCCTCTGCATCTAGAGGAGGGGGGGTGTATCCTGTTCTGGGGCGCTCAGAAGCACTACCATAACAGGACTCACTTCTGCCCATTTAGGACCTTCCTTATCCATTTACGGGCCTTTTGCTACACCCTCTCTATGGTATGGAAGGTCCGTACTTAGTTTCCTTTTTCTAGGTAATGGTGGTTGTCCTAGGTATGCAATACCCAGGACCAATCCTGTACCATCCTGTAAGCAAGCATAATTTTTATTTTCCTCATTACTCACAGTACAATGACTAACAAGGTGTCCAGACATATTAATACATCTCCAATTAAAATGTCCATGCCTGATCAAACTATAATAGTCAGTATCATAGGGAGCACGGTTGCACATTTCAAATTTAAACTTCCATTCATCCTCATAGTAGTATAATCTATGTCATATGGTGGTTGTTCACATACTTTATACTCTTTTGGATTGCATTTCTAAGGACTACTCTTCTGAGTATATTCTATGCTTCTAGCAATCAGCTTCCTGTCAGATTCCTGTCAGCACTCAGTTTCCTGTAGGCTGTGTGCCCTTTAAGCTTGGCCCTGCATATGCTATTCTAAGGTCATCTCCTTCATTAAACTCAACCAGGCCTCTGGCGGACCTGTGTCTAGAAAAGGGCCTACATCCGTTCCCTGAGAACTTTCCATGTCAATTTTTGGGCTTTTTGCTACAATATGGATATCCTAGCTTCTGGGCCTGAGTAACTTGCAGTTTACTTTGGGCACGTCAGACTCTCCGTACTTCCGAATACTGTCCCCTAGCCCGTAGAGGTTAAGGAGTGGTGGTTCTGCTCTCTCCTTTCCCTGGGATGTGACGCAGTGGAGGCTGCTGAGGGGAGGACGGCTCATAATAATTGCTGACATTGAGTGAATTACATTCACTCCATGCAGACCATTATTATGAGCCATCCTCCCCTCAGCAGCCTCCACTGATGTGGCAGAATAGGTCACTGGTAACTGAGTGGGTGGCTAAGCACTGCTGTAGAGGCCATGCATCAGGCCATTGACTGAAAAGACAGAGCGAAATCATGATTAACCTTTACCTAAGGTCTTCACTAAGTTAGATGTATACTAGCAAGTACATTGACTATGTTGCCCCTCAGCAATCTGGCAGTCAGGCAGACATACGGAGAGAGATGGAGAAATGGACAGCAAAACACAGGCTATTTACGTTTCTTAGTCAGCCGGCTGGATAACTTCTGTACTCCTTCCCTTTGTTCCCTTCTCCATCCTGCCATCCAAGCTAGAAGATTCCTGCAAAAAAGATAATCAAGAATTGAAAAGGGCAGTTGTGTTGTAATGTTAGAATGAGTGTTGAGGGGGAGCAAGGATAGGCAAACTGTATTGTCAGATAGAAAATATACAAGGATCCCTGATGAATCAAGAAAAGCTTTACCTCTGTACTTTTCAAGAATTAGACTAGCTTAAAATGTCTCTCTCACTGACACACACACACACACACACACAATCAATGTTTCCTATACACTACCGATCAAACATTTTGGGTCACTTAGAAATGTCCTTATTTTTGAAAGAAAACTGGTCCATTAAAATAAAAAAATTATCAGAAATAGTGTAGACATTGTAAATGACTATTGTAGCTGTAAACGGCAGATTTTTTTAATGGAATATCTACATAGGTGTACAGAAGCCCATTATCAGCAACCATCACTTCTGTGTTTCAATGGAATGTTGTGTTAGCTAATCCAAGTTTATCATTTTAAAAGTCGATTTGATCATTAGCAAACCCTTTTGCAATTATGTTAGCACAGCTGGAAACTGTTGTCCTGATTTAAAAAAAGCAATAAAACTGGCCTTTAGACTGGTTGAGTGTCTGGAGCGTCAGCATTTGTGGGTTCAATTACAGGCTCAAAATGGCCAGAAACAAAGACCTTTCTTCTGAAACTCGTCAGTCTGTTCTTGTTCTGAGAAATGATGGCTATTCCATGGGAGAAATTGCCAAGTAACTGAAGATCTCGTACAACGCTGTGTACTACTCCCTTCACAGAACAGCACAAACTGGCTCTAACCAGAATAGAAACAGGAGTGGGAGCCACCAGTGCACAACTGAGCAAGAGGACAAATACATTAGTGTTTAGTTTGAGAAACAGACGCCTCACAAGTCCTCAACTGGCAGCTTCATTAAACAGTACATGCAAAACACCAGTCTCAACGTCAACAGTGAATAGGCGACTCCGGGATGCTGGCCTTCTAGGCAGAGTTGCAAAGAAAAAGCCATATATCAGACTGGCCAAGAAAAAGAAAAGCTTAAGATGGGCAAAAGAACAGACACTGGACAAACGAAGATTGGATAAAAGTGTTATGGACATACGAGTCTAAGTTTGAGGTGTTCTTCTTTGTGATCCGAACATTTGTGAGACGCAGAAAAAATGAAAATATACTGGAGGAGTGCTTGACGCCATCTGTCAAGCATGGTGGAGGCAATGTGATGGTCTGGGGGTGATTTGGTGGTGGTTAAGTGGGAGATTTGTACAGGGTAAAAGGGATCTTGAAGAAGGAAGGCTATCACTCCATTTTGCAATGCCATGCCATACCCTGTGGATGGCGCTTAATTGGAGCCAATTTCCTCCTACGACAGGACAATGACCCAAAGCACAGCTCCAAACTATGCAAAAACTATTTAGGGAAGAAGCAGTCGGCTTGTATTCTGTCTATAATGGAGTGGTCAGCACAGTCACCGGATCTCAACCCTATTGAGCTGTTGTGGGAGTAGCTTGACAGTATGGTATGTAAGAAGTGCCCATCAGGCCAATCCAACTTGTGGGAGGTGCTTCAGGAAGCATGGGGTGAGATCTCTTTAGATTATCTCCACAAATTGACAACTAGAATGCCAAAGGTCTGCCAGGCTGTAATTGCTGCAAATGGAGGATTCTTTGACGAAAGCAGTTTGAAGGACACAATTATTATTTAATTAAAAATCATTATTTATAACCTTGTCAACATCTTGACTATATTTCCTATTCATTTTGCAACTAATTTCATGTATGTTTTCATGGAAAACAAGGACATTTCTAAGTGACCCCAAACTTTTGAACGGTAATGTATGTGTATTCATTAACCATCTGTCACACACGTACAGTAGCTAGCATGACACAATGTTGACATGGTCACAATCTTTTCTAGAAGTTGTGATCATCACTCTCTCTCTCTCTCACACACACAGAGAGAAACACACATTTACTGTCATTAACTAAACAGATCAAAATGTCAATAAGTTAGCTAGCTAGCTACAACAGGTAAAAATGAAAACCTACCAAGTCCAAGGAGGATTTAGCTAGCTAAAATTAGCCAGCCAGAAAAACTTTCCTTGATGCTCTTCTCCCCAACAAACTGCCACTTTAATTACAAAAATAAAAGAAAGAATGTTGGAGAACAGGGACTACCATTTAGCAGTCAAATCATTTCAAGAAACTGTGTTGTTTACCAGCTGTGTTGTGTAGCTTACTAGGTGCTTTGTCCCGACGTGCCGTATGGAATGTTGATGAAAGCAGGCTGCTTGCGAGCGAATAACTATTGTTGTGCGAGGCACAGATTCCAATACAAGTTTTAGCTGGAACTGATATGCCTACCTCCTTGTTTAGCTACTGAATGTAAAAAATATAATTACTGCACGCATTAACTCATTAAAATCTTTAAGGGAAAATATAATTGTCATATCTCAGGGTCAAATTCGGTGCAATAATTTTGTACTAATTATTAATGGAAATAAATGGAATAAAAATAGGATTCTGTAAATTCTGGTGGATTGTAGTATGATATTGAAATAAAAGACAGGCCTACGTGTAATAAAAAAAAAAATCTGAAAACAAATGTAGTTGTAGAACATCAAAATAGAACATCAAAATTGCATTCAGTGGAACAGAATAAAATGTGAAACACAAACAGAGAAATTAACATGGTCATTGGAAGCCAACACACAGCAACTTACCAGATATCATTAATTAAACAACCATTACTTCATTGTACTGCATTTTAACAGCAGTGCATTTTTGTAAGGGTATCCTGTATTATTGTACATGTTTGTTTTACATGCTGGTAGCCTAGAACAAATGTAATGGAAGTGAATGATTTTTTTAGTTTTAATTTGTATTTCATCACCTGCCATATAAAAACGTAAAATGGCCCTACTCCAGAAAAAGTTAATCTGATAAACTGAAGTGACCTCGGCCTGAGTACCATTACCCGGAGCCCAGAGTAATATGATTCTGCCAGATTTTGCCTGCAAGAAGCACCCCCAAATCAGAGTCCCCAGAGTCTCAAACAGAATAGGCCCGAGACCAGAGTGTTGACTGGGTACAATATGCTACGAGACCCTAACCCACTTTGTTGTGCTCTGCCAGCTGTTGTTTGCCAAGTGTGCTAAGCTGAATCATGCAGCTCCTGCTGAAAAAGAACATTTCATCCAATTGTAATAATTGTAATGGTTCTAATGTCTTCTATGCAGTGCGTGTAGGGCCCACAAACACTATGCACATGTTTATATAGATTGGTGTCTATTAATTGAGTAGCTTTTAGATAACTGGTCAGTAGTTTTACTACCATACCCTGTTCAAAGGCACTTAAATCTGTCCTCCTTTAACCTGTCTCCTCCCCTAACCGGTCTCCTCCCCTTCATCTACACTGATTGAAGTGGATTTAACAGGCGACATCAATATGGGATCATAGCTTTCACCTGGTTTTACCTGGTCTGTCTGTCATGGAAAGCGCAGGTGTCCTTAATGTTTTGTACACTCAGAGTATAATGGAAGAAGAGAAGCTGCATGTGTCTAATTATAGACAAGTCGACTAACAAATGACGGAAATTATAAGGGAGTGAACGTTATTTATAATAAGGGTTACATGGAGAATATCGGACCTTTCTGAAATGAAATGGATGGCCCTCCCTTCAGCTAAATATATTTGACCTAAACCCTCCCTGAACGCTTGAAAAAAAACAAGTGACCCCCTGCAGGAATTTTTATAGCGCCCAGAAGGTTGTGGGTTCACAAACCAATGTGGACAAAAGTAGGGGAAGATCTCCCTGAACAAAAATGTAAACAAACATGTAAAGTGTTTCATAAGCCAAAATCAAATATCCCAGAAATGTTCCATATGCAAAAAAAAACATTTTGTGCACAAATTACAGCATTATATTACACAGGTGCATCTTGTGCTGGGGACAATAAAAGGCCACTCTAAAATGTGCAGTTTTGTCACAGAACACAATGCCACAGATGTCTCAAGTTTTGAGGGAGCGTGCAATTGGCATGCTGACTGCAGGAATGTCCACCAGAGCTTTAAAACTACCTGCAATGTCGTTTTAGAGAACTTTGCATTACGTCCAACCGGCCTCACAACCGCAGCCCACTTGTAACCACGCCAGCTCAGGACCTTCACATTCGGCTTCTTCATCTGCGGGATCGTCTGAGACCAGCCACCCAGACAGCTGATGAGTTTGTGCAGAAATTATTTGGTTGTGAAAACCCAAACTGTCAGAAATCGTCTCAGGGAAGCTCATCTGCGTGCTCGTCGTCTTCACCAGGGTCTTGACCTGACTTCAGTTTGGCAACATAACGAACTTCAGTGGGTAAAATGCTCACCTTCGAAGGCCACTGGCTCGCTGGAAAAGTGTGCTCTTCATGGATGAATCCAGGTTTCAACTGTACCGGGCAGATGGCAGACAGCGTGTATGGTGTTGTGTGTGCGAGGGGTTTGCTTTTGTAAATGTTTGAACAGAGTGCCCAATAGTGGCGGTGAGATTATGGTATGGGAGGAAAATGCACCCCACACAACAAACTCTGTATCCCTCATTTACTCAAGTGTTTATTTTGGCAGTTACCGGTTGCCTACTGTCGGGGAGGCTGCAATTGGGCAGCATGCGCGCCAAATATACAGATTGTTGCGTTGTGGCCATAGACATATAATCCATAGAAAGATTTTGGAACCTCTTACCCTGGCAATTTGAGTGTTAAACTAATGGGTACACTAGCATTTGAATGGGAACTGCTATCTATAGATTATATTTCTATGGTTGGTTGTGGCTGTCTGTTTGCCTTTTTCAAATTTCAAAATACAATGGTGGGGAAAACAGAGTTTGGAAAGCAAATGCCTACTGCTGGAAGGAAAAGACGAATCTGTCTGTAGAACCAATATAATTTTTTCTTCTCAACTCCCATTTTTTTTCCGAACAGCAGCACTGTTTGTCAAAGTAGCTCATCTTGAGATAGGCTATTGCCAAGTAGAGCGCATCGGCCATCATCGTGTGTAGTAGCCTAGATCTTCATCATTAAGTGAGTCAGTGTGCCACTGGAAATTGTATTTATCAAATCAAATTTCAAATTTTATTTGTCACATACACATGGTTAGCAGATGTTAATGCGAGTGTAGCGAAATGCTTGTGCTTCTAGTTCCGACCATGCAGTAGTATCTAACAAGTAATCTAACAAATTCACAACAACTACCTTATACACACAAGAGTAAAGGAATGAATACGAGTATGTACATATAAATATATGGATGAGCGATGGATGAGCGATGGCTGATCGGCGTAGGCAAGTACGTCATCTACCATGCCTCATGTCGTATATGTATACTCTACTCATTACATCCTATACATTTGTAATATATTTACGTAGCAAATTTCACCGATCACTATGTAAATAAAGTAGGTTAATATTAATAATTTCACCGATCTCTAAACTCAGCTACCGGCTTGCCGTATCCGTTCTATCAGTAGATGGTTTAGAGTACAGTGTATACATTTTATGAGTAATGTCGGACATGTAAACATTATATACATTATATACAAAATTGTTTAAAGTGGCTAGTGATACATTTGTTACATCCAATTCCTATTTTTAAAGTGGCTAGAGATTTAAGTCAGTATGTTGGCAGCAGCCACTCAGTGTTAGTGATGGCTGTTTAACAGTCTGATGGCCTTGAGGTAGAAGATGTTTTTCAGTCTCTCAGTCCCAGCTTTGATGCACCTGTACTGACCTCGCCTTCTGGATGATAGCGGGGTGAACAGGCAGTGGCTCGGGTGGATGTTGTCCTTGATCTTTTTAGTAGCCTACTGTAGGATAAAATATCAGTTAATTGTAGACCAATTATTATTATTTTGTCAATCAAAGCATATATTCTGCATATTGACGCGTGCTGTTCAATTTTGGCTGCATGAGGAAAACATTGACAGCTTCAGATAGGAAATGACTGCGGAGGTGTTTTTGGTGTAACATATTATAGGTATACAATGTTACAGTATAGGCTATTATATTCAGTTATGTAAAATACTAATAAATTGTGATCTTGCGAGACATTGATTCAGCTTTAATCTAACTTTACTAAACAAGCAACATTGTTCTATTTGTAGTAATAAAAATAATACATATACAGTGCATTCTGAAAGTATTCAGACTCCTTCACTTTTTCCACATTTTATGTTACAGCCTTATTCTAAAATTAGATATTTTTTCCCCCTCATCAATCTTCACACAATACCCCATAATGACAAAGTAAAAACAGGTTTTTAGATTTTTTTTTCTAAATTGATTTAAATACTGAACTGAAATATCACATTTACATAAGTATTCAGATCCTTTACTCAGTACTTTGTTGAAGCATGTTTGGCAGCGATTACAGCCTCAAGTCTTCTTGGGTATGGCGCTACAAGCCTGGCACACCTGTATTTGAGGAGTTTCTCGCATTCTCTTCTCACATTCTCTTCTGCAGATCCTCTCAAGCTCTCAGGGTGGATGGGGAGCGTCGCAGCACAGCTATTTTCAGGTCTCTCCAGAGATGTTCGGGTTCAAGTCCAGGCTCTGGCTGGGCCACTCAAGGACGTTCAGACAATTGTCCCATAGCCACTCCTGCGTTGTCTTGGCTGTGTGCTTAAGGTAGTTGTCCTGTTGGAAGGTGAACCTTTGCCCCAGTCAGGTCCTGAGCGCTCTGGAGCAGGTTTTCATGGAGGATCTCTCTGTACTTTGCTCCGTTCATCTTTCCCTCGATTCTGACTAGTCTCCCAGTCCCTGCCACTGAAAAACATCCTTACAGCATGATGCTGCCACCACCATGCTTCACCATCAGGCTAGGGATGTTACTGGCCAGGTGATGAGCGGTGCCTGGTTTCCTCCAGACGTGACCACTTGGCATTCAGGCCAAAGAGTTCAATCTTGGTTTCATCAGACCATAGAATCTTGTTTCTCATGGTCTGAGAGTCCTTTAGGTGCCTTTGGACAAACTCCAAGCGGGCTGTCATGTGCCTTTTACTGAGGAATGGCTTCAGTCTGACCACTCTACCATAAAGGCTTGATTGGTGGAGTGTTGCAGAGATGGTTGTCCTTCCGTAAGTTTTTCCATCTCCACATAGGATCTTTTGAGGTCTGTCAGAGTGACCATCGGGTTCTTGGTCAACGCCCTTCTCCCACAATTGCTCAGTTTGGCCAGGCAGCCAGCTCTAGGAAGAGTCTTGGTGGCAGTTATACAATCTTAGTAGTCCAGGTGTGACAAAACTAGGGCCTGTAGGACCTGCCTTGTTGACAGTGTTGTTAAAAAAGGCAGAGCTGCGCTTTATTATGGACATACTTCTCCCCATCTTAGCTACTGTTGTATCAACATGTTTTGACCATGACAGTTTACAATCCAGGGTTACTCCAAGCAGTTTAGTCACCTCAACTTGCTCAATTTCCACATTATTTATAACAATATTTAGTTGAGGTTTAGGATTTAGTGAATGATTTGTCCCAAATACAATGCTTTTAGTTTCTGAAATATTTAGGACCAACTCATTCCTTGCCACCCATTGTGAAACTAACTGCAGTTCTTTGTTAACTTCTTACGGAACAGTGTCCCGCTAGCGTGCCACCTCGACAACATCCGGTGAAATTGCAGAGCACGAAATTAAAAATACAAAAATCGTGTCATTACATGATTCTTTAGCTTAGAATCTTGGTAATCGAACCGCTTTGTCCAATTTACAACAGGCTTTACGGCGAAAGCATAGCATTTGATTATCTGAGGACAGCGCCCCGCATACTTCCTGCATATAAATATATTTCAAACCAGCACAGGCATAACAAAAATAGCGATAAAATAAATCACTTACCTTTGTAGATCTTACTCTGTTTGCAATCCCAAGGGTCGCAGCTACACAATAAATGGTTGTTTTGTTCGATAAAGTCCCTCTTTATATCCCCAAAACTAAGTTTGGTTGGTGCGTTTTGTTCAGTAATTCACCCGTTCAACTCGTTCAATATACAGACAAAAGAATCCAAAAAGTTACCAATAAACTTCGTCCAAACAAATCAATCCTAGGGTACCCTAATATGTAAATAAACGATCAAATTTAAGACTGAATGTAGTATGTTCAATATCGGAGATAAATAACAAAGAGCGCACCCTCACGCGCACCACGGGACTACAGACCCAAGGAGGAACCCAATGATAAACTACAGCTACTTGTTCATTTTTAAAAGAACAAGCCTGAAACCTTGTCTAAAGACTGTTGACATCCAGTGGAAGCCATAGGTACTGCAATCTGGGAGCTATTCCTTTCATTGTGAAATAGGAATTTTTTCGGAATGGATTTCCGGATGGATTTTCCTCTGGTTTTCGCCTGCCATATCAGTTCTGTTATACTCAGACATTATTTTAACAGTTTTAGAAACTTTGTTTTCTATCAAATACAACTAATTATATGCATATCCTAGCTTCTGGGCCTGAGTAACAGGCATTTTAATTTGGGCACGCCAGACTCTCCAAACTTCCGAACACTGCCCCATAGCTCGGAGAGGTTAAGTGTTGCAGTCATTTCACTCGCTGTAGTAGCTGACATGTATAGTGTTGAGTCATCTGCATACATAGACATACTGGCTTTACACAAAGCCAGTGGCATGTCATTAGTAAAGATTCAAAAGTAAGGGGCCTAGACATCTGCCCTGGGGAATTCCAGATTCTACCTGGATTATCTTGGCGAGGCTTCCATTAAAGAACACCCTCAGTGTTCTGTTACAGGTAACTCTTTATCCACAATATAGCAGGGAGTGTAAAGCCATAACACAGGTTTTTCCATCAGCAGACTATGATTGATAATGTAAAAAAACGCACTAACAAAACATTTTCTCTCTCAGCCAACTATCAGTCATTTGTGTAAGTGCTGTGGTTGTTGAATGTCCTTCCCTATAAGCATGCTGAAAGTCTTGTCAATTTGTTTAAGTAAAATTGCATTGTTTCTGGTCTAAAAGTTTACTAAGGGTTGGTAACAGGCTGATTTGTCTGCTTTCTGAGCCAGTAAATGGGGCTTTACTATTCTTGGGTAGCGGAATTACTTCTGATTCACTCTATGTCTGAGGGCACACACATTCTAGTAGGCTTAGATTGAAGATATGGCAAATTGATTGTGATTGTTCAGAGACAACAATTTTTTTCACCTCTTCCACACTCACTTTATGGAATTCAAAATTACACTGCTTGTCTTTCATAATTTGATCAGTTATACTTGGATGTGTAGAGTCTGCATTTGTTGCTGGCATGTCATGCCTAAATGTGCTAATCTTGCCATTGAAAAAATCATTAATCAAGTAATTGGTAATATCAGTGGGGTTTGGGATGAAAATGAGCCATCTGATTCAATGAATGCTGGAGCTGAGTTTGCCTTTTTGCCCAAAATGTCATTTAAGGTGCTCCAACGCTTTTTACTATCAATCTTTATATAATTTATCTGTGTTTCATAGTATAGTTTCTTCTTCTTTTTATTCAGTTTAGTCACATGATTTCTCAATTTGCAGTACTTTTGCCAATCAGTTCTGCAGGCAGACTTATTTGCCATTCCTTTTGCCTCATCCCTTTCAACCAAACAGTTATTCCATTCCTCATCAATCCATGGGGAATTTTTCTTAATGGGTGCATGATTATTAGTAGCTGGAATCAATTTCATAAATGTGTCAAGTGCAGCATCTGGTTTGTCATTACACACCACAGACCAACAATTATTCTTTGGAACTTTGGTTTATTAGCCTTTGGAACTTTGGTTTTCCTAGATATGACAACTATATTGATCACTATATCTGATGGATTTGGATACTGATTTAAAGCAAATTGCTGCAGCATTAGTAAAAATGTGATCAATATATGTTGATGATTTCATTCCTATGCAGTTTGTAATGATGACTGATAACCTGAATCAGGTTGCAGGCACGGGTTACAATTTGAAGCTTTTTCTTGAGTGGGCAGCTTGATGAAAGCCAGTCAATATTTGAATCACCCAGAAAGGATGCCTCTCTGTTGATATCACATACATTATCAAGCATTTCAAACGGTTTCCAGATACTGTTAGCACTTGGTGGTCTATAGCAGCTTCCCACAAGAATGTGTTTCATTGGCATGGGCTATTGTTTGTTGAATTCAAGACCAGCTTGATCTCAGTTCGTCAGTGTCAAAATTTCGGTCATTTGTGGTATTAAAAAAGATTCAGCTAATGTCTTCTTTCATGTAAATGATGTAGAATTGCATGAAATGTGTTTTTAAAGGCAAAAATAATTATCTGACCATGCTAACCAATGTTGCCCATGTGTGGAAATCATAAAATCGCCTCTGCTCAACTGTAGCCTATGCCACATCGCAAATGTTATTATGGCTTTATTATAAAGGGCCTTTTTCTTCAACAGTATATTGACCATCCATCGAATTGCATCTTGGTGCACAGATTTGTTTACAGAAAATTATGGTGTGCCGGGAAGGGCCTATGATTTCTTAATCCTGCCCTGGTAACAACTGCAAAAGAAGCCTAGATTCTTTTTGCAGATCTGTACTGTTGATAACTACGCACCAGACACATGTTACCCTACACTGGGAACATAGTGCTTAGTTATCAGAAGCCTTGTTAGACTGCGATTTTTTTTCCCCCATATCTGCTTTTCTGTGGATAAAATTACAAAACACAAATTTGTATGAAAGCTGCCACTCCAACATAGTCTGCAAAATAAGCATACTCTTGCAGATTATCCCTAATCAGAATTGTATACAGTATATTTTTTTATATCCCACATGGTTATACACAGGGCATCACAGCAGTCTGTTATTTATGTGCCCAAGCATAAGTGTATATGCCTGGGCACATAAATAACAGACTGCTGTGATGCCCATGTGGGTGTTTTCTTGCCCTGGCCCTGTAATTCAGGGTTTCCTGCCTTCATTTGATTGCATAATGAATGTGAAGTACAGGAGGCTGCTGAAGGGAGAACAGCTCATAATAATGTCCGGAATGGAGCAAATGGAATGGCATCAAATCCTAGGAAACCATTTGTTTGATGTATTTGTTACTATTCCACTCCAGTCATTACCACTAGCCCGTTCTCCCCAATTAAGGTGCCACCAACCTCCTGTAATGTGAAGTGTGTGGGCCTGGGCCTGCCAGTTTGCTGACTGGGTTACTTTTGCTGTGCTCTTCTGAGGATAAGATGCAGGGATGTTTGGTCTCCAGCAGGACCAGAGAGGACAGACATGCACTGATATGATCTCATCTAACAGAACTCTTCCACTGCATCAGCTGAGGATCAGATGATCTCTGCGAAAAATAAAGGTTACACTAAGAGCATAACATTTCTGCACCCTAATTTTTGAATTCTAGTCTAACCAATACCCAAACGGAGATTAAGTGAAAATAAAAATCTCATTGATTTATCAAGACCAGTCCCCATGCTTGTCTCAGAGCAGCATGAAACGATGCTAAAATAGATGTATGCTTTTGCTTCAAATCCTATTGCTTCTAACTTCAATATGCTCTTCAAATAAATAAGACCTACACCACTTTTAACAGCACATTACTCAACACTAGTGAGACTCATTTCGCCTATGGTAAGGCCTACAATATATATAAAAAAAAAATTAATATCTGAGAATATCTAAGGGGCTTTTATATCATTCTAAATTAATAATAATCGCTTTGTTTAAAAAGTAACTATTTCGTGGAGTTTGTTTTCATTTAACCTAGAGTGAGCGAGAAAAAGGCAATTGTTGAACATGGGTTAGACATTATCACTAATTTGTAAATAAAGCCAGTCTGTTATTTAGGTTTCTCCAGAAATAAATAATTCTAACTTGATTATTTATCAGACATCACTTATATTCAGTAAACACATATCTTAAGAATATCATGGAATATAATTGAACATTTTAGTTTCTCCATGCTTGTCTCAGAGCAGCGCGAAACGGTGCTGAAATGGACATCCACAGCGGGAAGGCTATATATAACAATATTCTGGAGGTTATTTTGTTTTAAAAAAAAAACAGTGATCAGATTGTAATCTGAATAAAGGCCAAAATAATATTTATCAAGGCCAAAATATAGCTCTGCTAATAGCCATAATGGTGCTGTACAACGTGACCGTGTGTTTGAAAGAGTATTTTCCAGTAAGCAACAATTTGTTTGCCTTCATTAGACAACTTTGTTCCAATATTTCTGTAATTCAGTGATATTTATTCCCATAGTAATTCGTTATGGATCCATAACTAAATAAACATCAGCATTTTAAGAGTATTTTTATCATTTTATTAATGAAAGCATAGATGCAGATGAAGAAATACAGTACTGTACAGTATATGCTTTTACATTTGGATAATACAGCCGTATTATCCAAAAGGATTTTGAAGATATAAGCCACCTGCATTTGTTTTAGGCTACTGTGCAGTCTGACAAGTAAACATAGCCTACAGTATATACTGTAGTAAACATGGGAAAGTGCCTAATTCCTTACATAAGGGAGAGCAGGCCATGTCCAGACTTTCTCAGTGACGTCAAGCACTCATTAACTCTGTCTTTAATGCTTTTTCGGGTTGCATCAGTCATGGACAGAAACTTCTGAGACACAAGATTAATGACGAACACCTGGAGGTTCACTGGTAAGCCACATTTGCCTCGGGATCCATCCCAATTTGTATTCTGTGCCCACTCATGGTATCTCTCTTCGGTTACACATCCTTGGAATAGCAGAATAGCAGAACAGCATAACGGTCCGGGCGACCCTTGCTGTGCCTGGTGAGCAGTTGGTCAAGTTCTGTTGTCAGAAGAGGAATGGAAATGTCAGGGTGAACCGATGACCTGACGAACCCTCCACGTATGTTGACTCTGCATGTCGGAGGTGGAGTTCCATAGCTCACAGGTGGGCCTGGCATGGATTATGACTCCATCTCATTCCTCGCCCTTTTCAACGCATCATTCTCCACCTGACTCCGCCAATGCCGCCTGACTCACCACACATGCTGCTCATCTCAGCAAGGTTTTACCTGTGGTCGTGGGGTGGAAGTGCGACTAAAATGTAGTTTAAATAAACATCCGCATTTTAAATGTATTTTTTCTCATTATTTTATTAACGAAAGTATAAAGATGTTGATGAAGAAATACTGTACTGCTGCATTGAATACATTGCAAGTTGAGGGATTTTCACTACAGTAGCCGGGCTATAAAAACTATATTGTCCTGCTATTAGGAAACATTTGCATGATAGGCTACAGTACTACAGTACACTTGTGAAAAACAAGTGTTTGAAAACCTGTTTTCAATATGCCTCCAGTTGTCCATCACTACTGTAAATAAAAACACAGCATCTTGTTTACATTATTTATTGTAACCACAATGTAACAAATCATTTGTATCTACCTTTCCAATTACTTTTAGAATTTGGGATTTACAAATGTGCGCTTTTCGTTATTAGTTTCATTGTTTTAGTTCGAACGTGCAGACTTTTTTTCTTTAAATGATTGTTTTATGTAGGATGCTACATCACACCTAGCTTGGCTATTAGACAATTCTTTAGTAAAGGTTGAATAGTCTATTGTTCAGTTAATAGCCCATCCTAGAAACGTGGTTGGCAGAATTCACAGCCTGCTACGCTTGTGAAAAACTAATAATTATACTTTTTCCCCTTTCCATTTGTTAAAGATTCCAATTGATAGTGTTTTTAGCCACAATCGGCCCCAACCCCAATTAATACATTTGGGCACAGTCAATAGCGTGCCGGACTTTGGGCTGGAATGTTGAAGGTTCGAAACCTGCTCCCTGCTTGTTTCATTACATTATTATGCCTGTCTCAGAGCAAATAGCCTGGATTGTTACTCCCATCTCGTTCCTCGCCCTCTTCCACACGTCATTCTCCACGTGAGTGGCCTCCTTGTGGGCGTGCTGGCAGGATATGGCAGCACCTTCGGTTGTGCGTCAAGAATTCAACATAGCAAGTTTGTGTAAAGGTCTGGTTATTCACAGGCAAATAGTAATATGCTCTAAACCACTCTGGTGACAAACAAACTTTACTGCCCTGTTTTCAATCGTCCACATGGCTGGGAGAACCTCCTCAGATTAATGCAGATGAAGGGAGTTAGATATGCATAGGAAGTGTAGTGTACAGTTGTTTTTTTCTTCTTCTGTATATATGAATTACAAATCAGCCTTTACTTAAATCATGTTTCTAGTCTATTGCATAGTTACAATGTGTAATCATTGATGTCCCAGGAGCAGGAGTGGTAAACACTGTTTAAGTGTATAATTGTAATACATGCATGTAGATACCGCATCATTCAAATAATGGAGTTTGATACACCTGGTATTGGATTTGACATGTTTTGTTTTGCTAATTAGCGATTTTCTTAAGTTAACTTTATGACAAAAAAAATATGCACAATCGTTTCTCTACATTAACTACCATATTCCTCACAATTGTAAATGTTTTGCTTGACTCGTTATGACGTTATAATTACTTACATTTGCTTCCACCGTAATGTTTTCTTTGCTGAAGAAAGTCACCAGCGACGGGTGGCGTAACGTCAAATTCGTCATTGGAACCACTCGATATGATTGGTTATATAAAAACCTGCACCTAATAGTCCTACTCATCACTTATTATTATTATTATTATTATTATTATTATTATTATTATTATTATTAAAAGTGGAAGATTATCACTTCTTACAATGGTGCTTTTTTTAGTAAAGTTAGATTAAAGCTGAATCAATGTCTCGCAAGATCACAATGATGAATTATTATTTTACATAACAAAACCGAATATAATAGCATATATACAATAGTCCTCTAATATGTAACACAAAAAAAAATCATTTGTTATCTGAAGCTGTCAATGTTTTCCTCATGGGCCAAAACTGAAGTGCCCAACAATAGGCAGGATATATGCGATGATTGGAAAAAAAAAAGGCTTACAAAGAAAGGCTTATAGTGTAACACAATCTGCATTCCCATGCAACTGAATGAGATCAAATGATTGACAAGAATTACCATTCATGATGGCCTGTTTTGAAATTTTGATATTCCTAACCCACTAAGCATTTAGCGACGACGGTGACTTTTTTTGTTTCCGGACCAGTTATCTTTTTTTGGTACAGTCCACACTGGCATTGATTTTCAACGTCCACAGACATCCGGTCCAGATCGGCCTATATTTGGCCCAAACATGGACGTCTATAATTGGTTTAGATTTGTACAGCCGAGCACAGCAGAGTAAAGTACATTAGAGTACACAGTAGAGTAAAGAAATGTAGATTACTGTAAAGTATAGTGTACTGTATTGTACCCTACTTTAATCTAATGTACTGTAGTCTACTGTATCTACTGTATCATACTGTTCTGTACTCTTCTACTGAATAATACTACTGTCCTGTACCGTTCTATACTGTGCTCTACTGTGCTAAACTGTGCCATAATGTGAAACAACCTAGATGTCTATGAGTATTGGAGAAGGCTGCTGACGCTTCTGGCACAGGCTGCCCTGGCAAAGTCAACTTCCAGAGCAGGCTCAGAACTTGGTCTGACTCCAGAGGCAGCAGCAGCCCAGTGAGGGAAGTCAGCAGGCTGGCTTATTGCAATGCAAGTGATTCTGCATCCCTGGTACCACTGAGTCTGGCCCCAAAGGGGGGCTCAGTATTGATTCAAAGCCACTGGATGGGAGCCGCGGGAGTTGGTATGTTTGACATGCATCAATTTGAAAGCCTTGCTTAATGGTCTCTTAACGAAGGCGAGAAGGTTTCTATTTGTGTTTCTGTAGCTGTAGCTACAGTTTATGCAGGCAGTGTATCTATAGGAGATGCATTAATGCAGAGCCAGCGTGTGACTTTATTCATAAACTTGTGTGCAGAGCGGACACTCAGGCTTAGTCATTGTGTTTCTACTGCCTGCGAGAGGCAAGTTGTTCTGGCTTTCCTCTCCATAGATGATTGTGTTGTGCTCTGAGAACTCAATGTAAAGAAAGAGGCTGCAAGATTTCATCTTTCTGTGCCACAACAGGTTCTAACAACAGAAGGCTCACCCAGTATGGCCATCCACACAGTATGAGTTTGATTGACGTTTTCAAGATTATGTTTTGAGCCCTGCATGGATGGGGAGTTTAATCAAAGGCTGCGGTGACTGTTCAGTTTGTGGTTTTTTGAGTAATTGATTTCTCTCCCCATCTTATTTCTTACCTAAGCATCTTGGTTGGACTTTTTTTCTCCAAATGCCGATATCTGTATGTGTTTGTCTTCTAGGAGCAGGAAGCTGTGCAACGCATGCAGACCAGAGTTCTGGAGAGAAACATGAGGTTGAACCAATGAGGGGCCGCCTTTGGTCTGGACAGGGTGTTTGGAAACCGAAGGCTCTATTTTTAACCATCCTCTTTTTAATTTCCTCGCCGATCACCTTGAGCAGGGCAAGGCAGTGTCTCTTCATAAGCGGCAGACAAAAGTATTTGGTCAAGTATTTTACTCGAACTCACTCCTCTTTCTGTGGCAGACCAGCATGGCCAAATAGGACACATTAGGCCAGGGTCACAAACCAGCAAACGCCCTCTTTCCTTTAAACTCTAGTACCAACTAATTATTGTGCATGTTTGTTACATGTATAACTTGCCAGTAATTTTAGGAAGTGTACCTTCCCTCTGGCTGGAACAACAGGGAGATTCCTGATATATTTGCTGAATGTGTCTGGTTCTTACCCTCGACTCCAGAATCACTGACAAAGTATATTCACGGACAGTGGTGCCAAGACATCAACACTGGACTACCTTTTACCCAGGGCACTGGCTCAAACAGTCCAGTCATGCTCTTCAAGAGGAAGTTGTGCCTGTTTGCTCTGTTTGGTGGGATTCTCTTTGTCATGATCGCCACCCACACCATTCAGAAGAACATCCTGTCTATGACTTTGATGGAGACCCATGCCACCTCCAGAACTGTGCAAGGGCACGCTGTTAACCGAACATGGGCTCCACCGAGTGCCACGGTGCCCAGCCCGGACAGGATATGTGGGTGTCCGTCCTGCATAGCGGACATGGAGGTCTCGGAGTGGTTCGCTCAGCACTATGACCCCCAGCAGCAGCCCTTTCTCACAGACGGAGACAACAACATGGACCCCCTGGCCCTGAAGTGGTGGCTGGTAAGACATTTATTTTTGATGAGAGGAGCCAAATAGTGTGGTTATATACTGTATGTGGCCAAAAACTGTCAGCTTATTGTTAAAGGTGTAGGATTATACAGCAAAAAAAATCTATGACAAATGAAGAACAAAAACGAAGGAATCTGTCACTTTCCCAAATAATATCTGTCCTGTACATTAATATTAGTAAATCAGTACAATTTAATACATTTGTATTACTATTTATGGGTAACTCGGTCGTGTCGTTGCCATTGTTATCAACATTCTACAGACGCCGCAGCCATATTGATGCTCAAACGTAGAACGGGGGCTAATGACTTTAAACCAGGGCTAATGACTGTTTAGTCTAAATTACATTATAGGGGCTTGGGAATACTATGACATTGCTAAAGTAGGCACATATTTAGTAAGAAACAACTTTACCAGCATCATCATGTTGTCAAATTTACTTTAGACAGATGGCAATGTTGTCATTAGCTAGCAAAGTTCATCAAAAATAGGTAGCGATGCTAATGTTAGCTAGCTAAACTCTGGAGGTCTCCCCTCAATCTTAGCTAGCTAGCTAACGTTATACTGCAACTAAAGTCAGTCTGGCAATGACAAGATGGTAATATGGCACCGGAGAAGAAGGCAGATGTTTCACTTGCCCCAACCTATTTTTTTTTTGTTTGTTTATTTGCTTTGTTTGTAAATATATATATTTTTTTATTATTTTGTACATAATGTTACCACTACCATCTCTTATGACTGAAAATAACTTCTGGACATCAGTACTGCGATTACTCTCCACGGACTAGCAGAATCCATTTTTCCCTTTAACGAGTCTGACGAGGCCGACGCGAACGATATACTGCTTTCTCAGGAACAGGCCCAGATCCCCATGATTTGCATGAAGAGGAGGCAGAAAAAAAGTGTCTGGAGAGCGGGCTGCCTTCTGAGAATTTGTAGGCAATCGAATAAACCCCCACTTCCTTCCATTCTGCTAGCAAACGTGCAATCTTTGGACAATAAAATAGATTACCTATGCGGAAGAATACACTACCAACGGGACATTCATAACTGTAAGATCTTATGCTTCTCGGAGTCGTTGGTGAACAACGACATTATCAACATACAGCTGGCTGGTTATACGCTGTACCGGCAGGATAGAACAGCGGCGTCTGGTAAGACAAGGGGCGGCAGACTATGTATTTTTGTAAATAACAGCTGGTGCACGATATCTAAGGAAGGCTCGAGCTATTGCTCGTCTGAGGTACAGTATCATGATAAGCTGTAGACCACACTACCTACCTAGAGAGTTTTCGTCTGTATTCTTCGTAGCTGTTTATATACGACCACAGTCAGAGGCTGGCACTAAGACAGCATAGAATGAGCTGTATTCCGCCATAAGCAAACAAGAAAACGCTCGCCCAGAGGCGGCACTCCCAATTGCCGGGAACTTTAATGCAGGGAAACTACAGCTCAGCGTTCAACACCATATTGCCCTCAAAGCTCCTCAATAAGCTAAGGACCCTGGGGCACCTCCCTCTGCAACTGGATCCTGGACTTCCTGACGGGCAGCCCCCAGGTGGTAAGGGTAGGTAACAACACATCCGCCACGCTGATCCTCAACACAGGGGCCCCTCGGGTGCGTGCTCAGCCCCCTCCTGTACTCCATGTTCACTCATGACTGCACGGCCAGGCACGACTCCAACACCATCATTAAGTTTGCCGATGACACAAAGTGGTAGGCCTGATCACCCACAACAACGAGACAGCCTATAAGGAGGAGGTCAGAGACCTGGCTGTGTGGTGCCAAGAGATGATTGTGGACTACAGGAAAAAGAGGACCCTTTCTCATCGACGGGGCTTCAAGTTCCTTGGTGTCCACATACCAACAAACTAACATGGTCCAAGCACACCAAGACAGTCTTGAAGATGGCACGACAAAACCTATTCCCCCTCAGGAGACTGAAAAGATTTGGCATGGGTCCTCAGATCCTCAAAAGTTTCTACAGCTGCACCTTCGAGAGCATCCTGACTGGTTGCATCACTGCCTGGTATGGCAACTGCTCGGCCTCCGACAGCAAGGCACTACAGAGGGTAGCGCGAATGTCCCAGTACATCACTGGGGCCAAGCTTCCTGCCATCCAGTACCTCTATACCAGGCAGTGTCAGAGGAAGGCCCTAAAAATTGTCAAAGACTCCAGCCACTGTAGTCATAGACTGTTCTCTCTGCTACTACATGGCAAGCGGTATCGGAGCGCCAAGTCTAGGTCCAAGAGGCTTCTAAACAGCTTCTACCCCAAAGCCATAAGACCCCTGAACACCTAATCAAATGGCTACCCAGACTATTTGCATTGCCGCAGCCCCCCCCCCCCTTTTGACACTGCTGCTACTCTCTAGATATTAGATAAAGGGAACCCGAGTGAACAAATAACACAATACTAATTACATTTATTTAATAAACAAAGTTATGCAACACCCAAGGCCCTGTGTGTGAAAAATATTTACTCTCAACTGGTTGTACCACCATTAGCTGCAATGACTGCAACCAAACGCTTCCTGTAGTTGTTGATCAGTCTCGCACATCGCTGTGGATGAAATTGGTGGTGGTAGTGTTATGGTTTGGGAATGTTTTGCTGCCTCAGGATCTGAACGACTTGCCATCATTGAAGGAACCATGAATTCTGCTCTATATCAAATAGTTTTACAGGAGCATGTCAGGCCATCCGTCCATGAGCTGAAGTGCCAGTGGCAATTTTAGCATGTCAATCTTGGGGGATGCATGCCAGCAAAGCCACTACACAACACTAAACAATACATTAATTGCACTATAACGGTGACAAATGGTGCCCACAAACTGTAGGACCTACATAAGCTGTCCCAACAGCAGAGTCCCAGCACCTTACCACTGCTACATTTGGCTTTCAGCGGAGCCTTGTCTGGCATTGAAACAGTTAATTCAGCTTAATTTACTGCCTTTTAAAAAAAACCTAGCTGAAATGACAGACCTGCTTAAACAAATGTGGTTTCTTCTGACAATTGAGATTAACAAACTATGGCATAAGGGGACGTCAAGCGGAAATCCATCATTTCTATTTAAGACATTAATGAGCAAGCGACGATGGACGTAGTCAATAACTATTTGTTCAGCACTTTTGAAATGTACAGCGACAGAATTCAGAACATGGGCCGTTCTTAGTGTACTCACTGTACAAGTTAGACCCGTAGGATAAATTAATGGGGCATATAAACAGACAATGAAAGCTCCTGCAATATTCAATGATTACATTTCTCTAAAACAGGTTATTTGTGCACTACCAAGTTAGAACAGTAGGTGAAATTAAGAGGTGAAAATAGATCAAATTATCAGGGTAAGGTACATTGAACGCCGTTTGGGTCTGCGTGTCAAAAAAGATACACGTCATATAACACTATTTGACACGTTAAATACGCTTTTAATTTGATACGTCAAATAACACAATTCGATTATATAATGTTGTGTGCTGAATTTTGTACGTGCAAGCCAAGCACCACAAATATCAGTAGCACTGTCAAAGCTGTACAGAAAAGTAGCCAAACAAGCACAAACCGGGCCACAAACGATGTGTTTACAATACCGCGTTTGCATTGATCTAAAATTGACCCTAGAAATAGTACTGTTAGAGGAGATCTGGAGAGACCGGGTCAGTCAATTACTAATACTCTTAGTAAAAGTATTTTTCAACACGCAATCTGTGAATTCTATTCAATTAGATTGAAATTGTACGTTAAACATCGCCGCATAGTTGAAAGATATGTGTTGCGTAGAAACTCGAAGTGGGTGGCCAGCAGAGATCGATGGGATGGGCTGAGGGTTGGGATGTGGAATTGGAGACAAGTGGGATTGGAGTTGCTGTGAGAGAGAGAGAATGATGGTCAAAGATACGTTTTTTTTCTTTCTTTTTTTTAATGTCAAAATAAAAAATACAGCTTTGGTGAAAATAGACCAAATGATTAGGGTGAGCCACATGGGCTACTAACAGCTTACTACACAATATATACTTAGTATTACTTTCTTAGCTACAGTATACATTTCTCCCTTGCATATTACAACATTTATGGAGCAACATACAGGACATTTTTGGACTCCCCTTGTGAAGGTGGCGCAACGGTCCTTTGTGGGCAAGTTTTTTCAAAGTCTGTCAATCTCAGAATTTATGGTGGGAATTTGGGGAGGAAAAAAACACAACCACTCCATTGAATAGCAGGATAACGTTAGTGGTTTCTTTGTAACGCGTTCAGTTAGCCACTGATTCCTTCCAAATGACTCATTGTTGAATTTGTGATTTCCAACTTGTTGTGTAATCTTTATGGCCAATGAGCACCGATGCATTTTATCTATAATTTCTCTTCATTATTTTTCTACATATGACAAGGATTAAAAAGGATTTGCCAGTAGATTGTCGACTTGATGACAACTGATGATGACTGCTAGCTAAGACTTTGAAAGTAAGATGTTAACATGATCAGTCCAATCAAAGCTACTGTAGATATAACGTGATTTGATGTAATTCTGTGGCCAATGACCTTCTTGGATGGGCATTTTTGTCTCCCCAATTTTCGTGGTATCCAATTGGTAGTTACAATCTTGTCTCATTGCTGCAACTCCCGTACAGACTCAGGAGAGGCGAGGGTCGCGAGCCGTGCGTCCTCAGAAACACAACCCAGCCAAGCCGCATTTCTTCTTGACACAATGCCCACTTAACCCAGAAGCCAGCCGCACCAATGTGTTGGAGGAAACGCTGTACACCTGGTGACCGTATCAGCGTTATTAACTCATTGATTTTTTTATTGCTTTTTTTTTTTAAAGTGTGTTGCTCAAAACGGGTCGCCACTGTGAAGCGCAGCTGGGTCATGCAGCAAGACAATGATCCAAAACACACAAGCAAGTCTACAGAAAGCCTGAAAAGCTATTTAAAGTTTTGGAATGGACTAGTCAAAGTCCAGACCTAAACCCGATTTGAGATGTTGTGGCAGGACCTGAAACAAGCTGTTCATACTTGAAAACCCACAAATGTTGCTGAGTTAAAGCAGTTCTGCAAAAATGTCCACATCGATGTGAAAGACAGACCAACAACTACAGGAAGCGCTTGGTTACAGTCATTGCAGCTAAAGTTGGTACAACCAGTTATTGAGTGTAAGGGGGCTATAGAGACCCACAGTGGAGGTGTCATAATACCCATTAAACCTAGCGGTCAAACAGGGAAATGGTTCCAATCGTTTTTCCACCATTAATTTTTCCCATAGGGAATTTTAGAAACCCTGGGACAAAGTAGACATCATGCAAGACTACAAATCCCTGCAAGCTCCTCCACGTCATCTTTCGCCGACACCTTTGCTAACAGGTATTTTGTCAATTTAAAACTTGCACAAGACAGTTCACAGAATTGTCAATTTAAAGAAATGTAGCTAATTTATTAATTGTTTGACCGCTAGGTTTTATGGGTATTATGACACATACTGTGGTACTCTATTACTTTTCGCACAGGGGCATTGGGTGTTGTTTATTAAATAAATGAAATAAGCATCAACATTTTGTTATTTGTTCACTCAGTTTCCCTTTATTTAATATTAGGTCTGATTTTGAAATTCAGTGTAAAAAAATATGCAATAGAGAAAATCTGAAAGGGGGCAAATACTTTTTTATTGCACTGCATGTCCTGTTCACCACCATTCATAATCAGTCATTTGAAAAGAAATCAAGATTTTGCTGACATGCATGTGAAATGTGTGTATTCCCAGATATACTAATCTGTTATCATTTTTATTCCTATGAGGGACTTAGTAGTCCTACTCTTATGGTGCAAGCATGGTGCAAATATCAACATTTGAAGTCACATTTTTCTTCTGTGGCAAACTCAGCGAAAACTAAATGTGCTCTGTTACTACCATCATTCCATGGCCAAATGTCATTAAAACCTACTGCGGTGGATTCCATGCACTGTAATCGTCAGGGTGATTACTTTCCAAAAGATACTCCCTGAAGGGACTGGGCAAAGAAAGGCGAACTCGCCATCCTTAAGCCGTTCTCCAGTCTGAGCATGTTTCAATATGTTTTATTTAAAGATAATTTGAGGCATTCAAGGTTTCGAAAGCAACACTAAGATAAGCTTGGCATTGTGATGGCTCCCGTGGCACTGAAAAGCAGTGGTCAGGACATACACACACTGTGTTGCCATAGTTGGTCTGATAAGAATGCCATGCCAAAAAGAGGCTGGATGGTCATGAAAGGGGACATTTAACACATGGTCTCCAATGTAACACAAGTCTCCCTCTGGAGGCTGGTGATTCCCTGAGTACCGAATATTAAAGGCCCCTAGTATATATTGCCCTGTTTTTGTTTGTTTGCCAAAGGTGAGCTCAGGCTTTAGTCCTGTGAGATATCATTGTCACCCCACATCTAAAGTGAATTTTAAACATCCCCATCAGGCTTTGCAGCGATCCACCGATGAGCGGACGATATACGAGGTGATCCAGAAGATGTTCCAGGTCATCGCTCCCCCTGCCGTGGATGTCCAACCCAAACAAGCTCAGTGCAGGAAGTGTGCAGTGGTGGGGAACTCAGGAAACCTGCTCGGCTCTCAATACGGCTCCTTGATAGACTCCCATAACAGTGTCATAAGGTATGACCCAACTAGTGTTTTCACGATACCAGAATTTTGACTTCTATATCACGATGTAGCCTACGCCTAGTCACAATTCAGGTGAATGCATATTCAAAATGAGTGTGCATGCATTGAACTCATTTTTCTGATTTCATGGGGGTACAGATGACAAGCAATCTGTTTCCCTTCCATTTGGGACTTAATTTATTGTACTGATCAACAACATTTCAACATCAACAACAACATCAACATCTGCATAAAAGTAGCTTATTTTATAAAAGTGTGCGCTGTCTCTTTAACCAGTAATGACATCTTTCATGAGGCAATAGGGGGGCGGCCCATCAGAGCCCTACACACACAGTTTCAGTTCGCTGAGGGAATAGATACTCTTTTGGAGAGAAGTTAGAGACCAAGTGAATGAATAACATTTTGGTAGCAATCAACATTTTGCATCATGGTTTGCACACAAAGTACTAGGGTAGTGAATTGACGTTACAGTAGCTTCAGCTGTAAGTTGGCCTACAAAGCTGGAAGCTACCGGTATCTTGCATTGTAAAGTGTTCTAGCCTTTATGGACATTGTTTTGCAAACAGTAGTTAACAGTTTTAACATGCCTTGTCACATTATTGAAGTGTGTTAACTTCTGTTCAGCATGAGTGGGAAGCTAACATGATACAGCCCAGACTCCCAGTGCAGGCTAAGTGAAGCAGGCTAGGTGCGCTGTAGACAGACTTGATCCGTGAAACACATTTGACAGAAGTACCTATAGTAACACAAATTCTAGTACAGAACTGTTTTTCATATTCTAGTATCGAAAAAGCACAGAAGTTTCGGTATACCGTGCAACACTAGACCCAACACAATCAATCAAACAGTCAAAACAACCATTCAATAACCTTAACTACTTCTATGCAAATACATAGTCCAAACAAGCATGATTATCACATCATGGCCATTACCACAGTAAAATGGCCTTAACACCAACAGTCTAAAAGGCGTGGGGGGCGGCATTACACAACCCCATCACTGCCATGATCCAAACAACCCACAACCATTCATCTTGGTAGGATTAGGCAATACTGAGCCTGAGGAACCAGTGACCAGGCTTCAGTTCCAGACACTCATCAAACCACCTGACCCAATTACCGTATCCCCTGAAACCAGTAAGGCATGCCAGATGAGCTCAATTAAGACTATACTTAGTTAAATCAGGTGGTTGACTGACTGTCTGGAATGAATTCACACATACACTACAGCCCAGTAGCTGCAAGGCTACCGTGTTAAATCTAATACAGTGTCTGATTGTTGCCTTGCACAGAATTATTCATGACCTGCCTGTGAACTTAAAAAATGTTCTCTCTTTTGCTGTAAAGGATGAATAAAGCCACCACAGCAGGGTTTGAAGCCGACGTGGGCAACAGAACGACGCACCACTTCATGTACCCTGAGAGTGCAGTAGACATCTCCCCTGGGGTCCACCTGGTTCTGCTGCCCTTTAAACTCCGCGATCTACAGTGGGTGGCCAGTGCCCTTTCGACGGGAGAGATCAAAACGTAGGTCCACTCTTTGCCAATCCCAAGCTTTTCACTGTCACTCCCAAACATACAGTACAACTACTGACGACAACCACACAATACTGACCACAAACACACATCTACTGAATACAACAACACTTGTCAAAGCACTGACTAATGCATGGTATGTGTCTGACTGACTACAACATATGCTGTAATTCATTGTTGAGCTTGTTGACCTTGTTGACCTTGTTGACCTTGTCGTAGTCTGTTTTTGATGTGACTGTTGTCTTTGTCTATACATTTACATTTTAGCCATTTAGCAGACGCTCTTATCCAGAGCGGCTTAGTTAGTGCATTCGTCTAAAGATAGCTAGGTGGGACAACCACATATCACAGTGTGAGTGGGAGCTGCACTCCCGTAGGAATGGACGGGCCAAGAGACCAGAGGTGGCAGAACGGAGTACTCGGATTGGGGTGTAGGGTTTAAGCAGAGCCTGAATGTAGGGAAAGGCATTTCCTCTTGCTGCTCCGTATTTTAGTCTATATTTAGAATGTTCCTGTTTTTATTGTGACAATGGCTTGGTCATCATTATAAACAAGAACTGGTTCTCAACTGACCCACGTTGTTTAATTAATAAAGGTAAAATAAAATAGTTGCTTTCCCTGCATGTTTCTTCAGGACATACATGAGGGTGAAAGGTCGAGTACAGGCTGACAAGGACAGGGTAAGGCTTATCGTGGTGGACAAAACTATTGAATAAATGTTGATTAGTTTTGTGTGTTAAAGCTAATCACCCTCTCGTTTGCAGGTTATAGTGGTGAATCCAGCGTTCTTTAAGTACACCCACGACCGGTGGACAGAGCGCCATGGCAGATACCCTTCCACGGGCATGCTGGCCGTTATATTTGCCCTTCACATCTGTGACGAGGTGAGTATCCTTTAACATCAATAGGGTTTTTCCATAGCAGCATCAGTGTGTTGACAGTGATTATGTTATTGTGAGCTCTAGTGTAATTTTTGGGGAACTGTGTTTCCATAACTGGTGCTGACACTTAGGACTTGTGAAGAGCAGAATCGACAACCTTTGCATAATCAACACAGTTGCTTTGTGAGATGGTGTTAACTGTGGAAGGTGATTAGCTCCTCTGGTCTAAAAAAAAAAGGTGCTGTCTTTCGGATGGGACGTTAAGCGGGTGTCCTGACTCTGTGGTCATTAAACATCCCCTGGCACTTATCGTAAAAGTAGCTAACCCAGGTGTCCTGGCTAAATTCCCAATCTGGCCCTCATAACATCATGGCCACCTAATCTTCCCCAGCTTCCAATTGGCTCATTCATCCACCCTCCTCTCCCCTGTAACTATTCCCCAGGTCGTTGCTGTAACTGTGAATGTGTTCTCAGTCAACTTACCTGGTAAAATATAAAAGTTCACACTAAGCCATTGTTATGTTAATGCAAGCTGAAATGTATGTTTGGTCTTGCCTTGGACCCAAGTCAGAACAGGTCCACTGAGGCCATAGCCCAGGGAATCACTGGAGCTGGGCCATGGATGTGGAAACAGTCTGATTTTTGGGGGGTAAATTCTCAGTGGAAATTGACTTATCTTTAGTTTCACAAGCCTGGCTGAAAGTAAACAGAATGCTAATAACACTAGTAATGCTAAACATTGCCGTCCTGCTCCAGGTGTCTGTGTTTGGCTATGGAGCTGACCAACAGGGGAACTGGCACCACTACTGGGAGGACAACAAGTACGCTGGTGCGTTTAGGAAAACTGGGGTGCACAATGCTGATTTTGAGACGGAGATTATCCAAAAGCTGGACACGGAAGGCAAAATTAAGCTGCACAAGAGATGAGAATGAGCAAGGGTGGTGTGTACAGGACGAAGCCATTAGTGTTGGGTGTAGTGGTCAGAGACCGTCAAAGAGGGACATGAAACCTGTGATGCGCCCTGGTCTCTGAAACTAACACTGAGCTACACATATAACCAAAACCACAAACAGAAGTCCTCAGACCAAAACAAGAACTTGACTCATGTAATTTGAGCATGCACTGCATGTCAACAGCATAATAAATGGCTGAAAATACATTTTAACAGGGACGGAAAACCTCCACACATGCACGTTTTAGACAGATCATGAAAACGAACATAGAACATATGCGAAGCGGCTTACGCTGAGCCAGCTGATTTAGTTTCTTCCCTGTTCTGTATGTGTCGGCATGCTGCACCGAACTAGACTTATACTGACGAACCCTTCAAGAACCTGAGAGCCTTTGACTGAAGGGGTAAACCACAGAATCCGCATTAAGCACAGAAGCCCTGTGTTGCAAGGGTGTAAAAACCACATCTGCGTGTATTTTTCTTCTTTGTGAGGATGGAAAAGGGCACGGTTAGAGTCAAATTAATTCAAGCATTTATACTGCATTGGAACTATAAGGATTGGTTTAATGTCTCTGTAGAAACAGTTTTGAGCTGCCATAGTAGTCAGTTAAACCATATTAATTTACAGCTTTCACACCCAATTATGTTGCCTGTTATTATGTTGCGCTAAACTTGATCTAATAACATGTTTTAGATGATGGAAATTTCACTTGTGTTGCCATCCCAAGGAATACAAATATTGAACGCTGTGTAAGGTGGGAGCACAGGATGTGGTCATTAACAGTCTGCTTAATGTTGCACTATGATACCACATTCTTGTTTGAGGGGGTGCGGGGCGGGCTAGCCAGACGTCTTTGATTAATTTAAAAAAAAGAATGAATGCTATAATAAGAGAGATTCCAGTGATTTGCCTTCTGAGCCAGTTTAACAGGGCGTTTTGATAACTTTTTTTTATATGGATGTATGAACCTTTCACTAGTGTCAATCAAGTCCCGCTGTTATTAGAGTTCGATCTATGACCACTGATAGACAGTTACAGTGAGGGGAAAAAAGGATTTTGATTTTGTACGTTTGCCCACTGACAAAGAAATTATCAGTCTCTAATTTTAATGGTAGGTTTATTTGAACAGTGAGAGACAGAATAACAATAAAAAAATCCAGAAAAACACGTGAAAAATGTTATAAATTGATTTGCATTTTAATGAGGGAAATAAGTATTTGACCCCTCTGCAAAACATGACTTAGTACTTGGTGGCAAAACCCTTGTTGGCAATCACAGAGGTCAGACGTTTCTTGTAGATGGCCACCAGGTTTGCACACATCTCAGGAGGGTTTTTGTCACACTCCTCTTTGCAGATCTTCTCCAAGTCATTAAGGTTTCGAGGCTGACGTTTGGCAACTCAAACCTTCAGCTCCCTCCACAGATTTTCTATGGGATTAAGGTCTGGAGACTGGCTAGGCCACTCCAGGACCTTAATGTGCTTCTTCTTGAGCCACTCCTTTGTTGCCTTGGCCATGTGTTTTGGGTCATTGTCATGCTGGAATACCCATCCACGACCCATTTTCAATGCCCTGGCTGAGGGAAGGAGGTTCTCACCCAAGATTTGACGGTACATGGCCCCGTCCATCGTCCCTTTGATGCGGTGAAGTTGTCCTGTCCCCTTAGCAGAAAAACACCCCCAAAGCATAATGTTTCCACCTCCATGTTTGACGGTGGGGATGATGTTCTTGGGGTCATAGGCAGCATTCCTCCTCCTCCAAACACGGCGAGTTGAGTTGATGCCAAAGAGCTCCATTTTGGTCTCATCTGACCACAACACTTTCACCCAGTTGTCCTCTGAATCATTCAGATGTTCATTGGCAAACTTCAGACGGGCATGTATATGTGCTTTCTTGAGCAGGGGGACCTTGCGGGCGCTGCAGGATTTCAGTCCTTCCCGGCGTAGTGTGTTACCAATTGTTTTCTTGGTGACTATGGTCCCAGCTGCCTTGAGATCATTGACAAGATCCTCCCGTGTAGTTCTGGGCTGATTCCTCACCGTTCTCATGATCATTGCAACTCCACGAGGTGAGATCTTGCATGGAGCCCCAGGCCGAGGGAGATTGACAGTTCTTTTGTGTTTCTTCCATTTGCGAATAATCGCACCAACTGTTGTCACCTTCTCACAACGCTGCTTGGCGATGGTCTTGTAGGCCATTCCAGCCTTGTGTAGGTCTACAATCTTGTCCCTGACATCCTTGGAGAGCTCTTTGGTCTTGGCCATGGTGGAGAGTTTGGAATCTGATTGATTGATTGCTTCTGTGGACAGGTGTCTTTTATACAGGTAACAAACTGAGATTAGGAGCACTCCCTTTAAGAGTGTGCTCCTAATCTCAGCTCGTTACCTGTATAAAAGACACCTGGGAGCCAGAAATCTTTCTGAT
>QNTS01000024.1:674442-859597 GCA_003317085.1 Hucho hucho
TGACCAAATACTTATTTTCCACCATAATTTGCAAATAAATAAATTAAAAATCCTACAATGTGATTTTCTGGATTTCTTTTTCTCATTTCGTCTGTCATAGTTGAAGTGTACCTATGATGAAAATTACAGGCCTCTCTCATCTTTTTAAGTTGGAGAACTTGCACAATTGGTGGCTGACTAAATACTTTTTTGCCCCACTGTATATCCTGATTGCCTAGTCACTTTTACCCCTACCCACATGTGCATACTGTATTACCAAAACTACCCCTTATCCCTGCACATTTACTGGGTACTGGTACACCTTGTATATAGGCTTGTTCTTGTAATTGTGTTACTATTTACTTTTTTATTTAGCAAATATTTGTCTTCCTTTTTAACTCTGCATTGTTGAGAAGGGGCTCCTAAGTAGGCATTTCACTGTAAAGTCTACACCTGTTGTTTTTGTGGCCAATACAATTTGATTTGATTATTTAAACAACAGAAACAGAAGAGCAGACCCAATCCTGTGGCTATGTATGACTGACCAGCCTGTACAACACAATGTATGAGTGAATGCGAGTAGGAAGTCCCTTCATAAACACTGATCACTAATAGTTTACCCCTCCAATGGTTAAAGTCAGCGCCAATTGCAAGCAGCTGAGTTAATTGTAGCACCTTTTGTTTACTATTATATCAATTTAGCTGTTGCCCAAAGACTTTGAAACAAACAGTGAAGAAGGCACACCACCGAAACTGATTTGTGGAGGGTAATCTGATGCTAGATCTGTGTCTGAGGACAACTTCTACCTGTAACAGAGATACCTTAACACCAATCAGCATCGTCCTCCTCCAGCACAACCAATATCTTGCCCTTGTTGAAGGTGAGCTCATCATGGTGGTCAGCCGCACAGTCGTAGATGGCTTGGACCTGCCTCACTTTTGGCTTGGGCTGGAGAGAGAAACACCACAGCACTATTGAGTGAAAAACATCACACCAGTAAGGAAAGAAAAACATTACATCATCCCTAAGGGTGACTAAGCCAAACCTGTGCTTAACCAAAATAACATATTTGCTCTGAGGAGGAAAACCCCCATATCATTGAAGAAGAATAGGTGTATGCCTAACAGTAATGAGTCAGGGAAAATGTCAAAAACATATTTTGCTGTCATCAGAGTAACTAAAGATCTCTAACTGAGGATAAGGTGAACCAATCCTGCTGTGGTGACTAAGACTTGGAGTTGCCAACTGTTTGCCGCCTATAAAAGGAGCCTTTTTGTCCCAAGCAGATGGCTTTATTGCCAACTTTAAGTATCCAAGGGTAGCCTGTCCAAAAAACACAGATAAAAATGCCCAGCCTTTGGATGTAGAAACAACTACACTATATAAACAAAAGTATGTGGACACCCCTTCAAATTAGTGGATTTGGCTATTTCCGCCACACCCGTTGCTAACAGGTGTATAAAACTGAGCACACAGCCATGCAATCTTCATAGACAAACATTGGCAGTAGAATGGCCTTACTGAAGAGCTCAGTGACTTTCAATGTGGCACTGTCAACAGGATGCCACATTTCCAACAAGTTAGTTTGTCACATTTCTGCCTTGCTAGAGCTGCCCCGGTCAACTGTAAGTGCTGTTATTATGAAGTGGAAACACTCTAGGAGCAACAATGGCTCAGCCGCGAAGTGGTAGGCCACACAAGCACAGAGAACAGGGCCACCGAGTGCTGAAGTGCATTGTGCGTAAACATCATCTGTCCTCGGTTGCAACACTCACTACCGAGTTCCAAACTGCCTGTGGAAGCAACGTCAGCAGAATAACTGTTCGTCGGGAGCTTCATGAAATGGGTTTCCACGGCCGCACACAAGCCTAAAATCACCATACGTAATGCCAAGCGTCGGCTGGAGTGGTGTAAAGCTCGCCGCCATTGGACTCTGGAGCAGTGTAAATGCGTTCTCTGGAGTGATGAATCACGCTCCACCATCTGGCAGTCCGACGGACAAATCTGGGTTTGATGGATTCCAGGAGAACGCTACCTGCCTCAATGCATAGTGCCAGCTTGGTGAAGGAGGAAGGAATAATGGTCTGGGTCTGTTTTTCATGGTTCGGGCTAGGCCCCTTAGTTCCAGTAAAGGGAAATCTTAACGCTACAGCATACAATGACATTCTAGACGATTCTGTGCTTGCAACTTTGTGGCAACAATTTGGGGAAGGCCCTTTCCTGTTTCAGCATGATAATGCCCCCGTGCACAAAGTGAGGTCCATACAGGATGGTTTGTCGAGATCGGTGTGGAAAACTTGACTGGCACACAGCCCTGACCTCAACCCCATCGAACACCTTTGGGATGAATTGGAACGCTGACTGTGAGCCAGGCCTAATCCCAACATCAGTGCCCAACCTCACTAATGCTCTTGTGGCTGAATGGAAGCAAGTCTCCGCAGCAATGTTCCAACATCTAGTGGGAAAGCCTTCACAGAAGAGTGGAGGCTGTTATAGCAGCAAAGGGGGGACCAATTCCATATTAATGCCCATGATTTTGGAATGAGATGTTCGACGAGCATGTTGTCCACATACTTTTGGTCATGTAGTGGATATACAGTAATACTAAAACTGAAATATAGCCTGCTATGCCTTGGCCTCTACTAAATTGAACTATCAAACAATAGATTATAAAAATACACTACTTTGAGGGGGGAAATTACTGTGAACAGAAAATAACACGGAGAGCATACTATGGAGAGCATACTATGGAGAACATACTATGTGTGGTTTTTCCACTTCAAGAAAGAGGTGTGCTTTCACGTGTGATACAACTGAGTAAAATAGATTAAATCTGTAAAATATAGATAGAATAGTTTACCTCTCTCTGGCAGTTCAGATAGGGAGTTGAGGGCAGTGACATAGTATTTTGGAGACCCTGAGCTGAAATAGATGGGGCAAGATTATGGGCTAGATTCAATCCGGACGCGGAAGATCCGCATTATAACGCGATTGAAATTTAAAGGTAATTTCTGATTGAGCTGACATATTCAGCGTTTACCGTGAATGCAGTCTCCACGAACGTGGTAACATTGCCTTTAAATTTCAATTGCGCTATAGCGCAGATCTTCCACGATCCGGATTGAATCTAGGCCAATATAGAGTTGGCACAGTGTTATGACATAATACATTGATTTATCTGGTGATAGTACTACATATCAGATCTGGTGATTGAAACATCACTGCTGGGTCATGTTTTGCAATACCCATAATTCATGTACTATTCATTGTAAACTCCCTTCAAAACTAATTTCAGGTAGTTAATCATTTAACCAAACAAGGTCAGTCTTACCACAGTACAACCAAAATACATTTGTCACGGAATAAATACCTAAACAAAGTTGGCCTACTCACACACACTTCTGAAAGGATAACTCTGGACCAACATAGCCTCTTGAATTTGATGGTACACCATAATATACACAGACGATTAACAGATCACAGTCAACACTAAGTCAGAGACTACCGTTCGGTCCCCACAGGTCCCTGCCCCAGAGATACAAAACAAAATGTTGCTGCCTAGAATTAACTATTTCCAGTCAGTGCAGTTTTTTTTAACCTATTATCATGTGCAAATAAACTGTTTCCATCATTCAGAAGTGGGCATACTGTTTACACAAGATGGAAGCTGCTGCTGTGATGTGACATACCTCCGTGGCTCTGTCAGGAGAAATGGTGGCAGTAGGGCATCTATGGGTGGGCTCTAAGTAGGTGCGCTTGTGGCGGATAACCAGAGGCGGAGGGGGGTCCTCTTTTTGCTGTTGCTACTGGTGGTGGGGATGATGAGATCACACCAGCCCTCAGGTGGGCTGACTGGGGGAGGAGAGGGAGAGACGTTTGGACCTGGAAAACACAAGTTACATCTTTATAATATATAACATGGTTTAACATTGGCCATCCGTAAAAGATAGAGACCATCTGGATATAAAACTGCACAAGACGGTTTGATGGAGAGGCATTATTGAAGCCCTTTGTTGCACTAGGAGATAAAAGGACTTAACCCAGTCACTCACATAAAAGAGTGTCCCATTTCTCGATGCCCTTGTGACTGTCCAATAATATTGCCTTATCCTGTGTAAGGAGTATGTCTGTCAACTAAGCACATTGGTGTACTATCTGGATCACGGGTGGGCAAGTAAGGCCCGTGAGCCGAACAAATGTGGCCCGTGGTGGCTTGATATATTTATATTTTCTGGGCTACAATTGAACTTCTAAAACCAGATAAAAAGTATGAAGAAATGCTAATGGACCTATAATAACAACCCTTTTTCTGTCCGGCAAACTAATCGGTCCCAAAAATTAATTGGTGCGGACCTCCGTTGCATTTCAAAAATCCCGATTTATTTAATTATTGCCCATCCCAGGTCTAGATCTATTTTCTTTTTATGCATCGCTATGGTATAAACAGTCAGTTCCTAAATCCTAGAAAACTACATTCTGGGTTGAAGGAGAGAAGACTAAGTGTGACTCACCTTTGACTCTGGGAGGGAGAGGGGGAGCAGGTGAGGAGTATGAAGGTGACAGGGAGCTGTCCATGCTGCATGAGTGAGAGCTGGGAATGGCGTATACCTCACGCTTCTGATCACAGACCAGGGCCAGCCTGCGACCCTCACTGAAGAGTCCATCTCCTCCTCCAGCTAGTTCTCGGTCCAGGCTGGAGGAGCTGGTGTGGGTCTGGTACAGATTGAAGGGCTGGATCGGTCCTTCTTCACTGGACCCGTCTAAGAGTGTCACAAACAAACACACTCTAAACTCGGCAGTCATAACAAACAGTCATAATAGACTGCTACAAAAAATCTATTTCTGATCAACTGACACCTCCCAATCAGGATCGCACCAGACACCATAGAGTTGTGAACGACTGCGTTGCATTGATTATTAGGGCATGCAAAAATGTTCAAATAGTTCCTCCCTGTTTAATCTGTTTTCTTCCATTTGGTGCCTAATGAACACGATCGAGATGTAGCATAATGTTGCTGTCCTTGTCGTCATCACTCTCGTACAGATCATCCTGATGCAGCTGTACTCCACATGCATGTTGAATTGGGACTGGTTGATCTGGTACACAACAGGAGAATTGCAGTGCGTCAATCATCATATATCATATCATACTATATAGGGAAAGGGGGATAAATAGTCAGTTGTACAACTGAATGCATTCATATGAAATGTGTCTTCCGCATTTAACCCAACCCCTCTGAATCAGAGAAGTGCGGGGGGCTGCCATAATCGACATCCACGTCTTCGCTATGGAAATCTATTTATCATTACAAAATAAATCTGCTTAGTTTGGTGTCCACAGACTCCGGAGCAAAAAAATATATTGACAAGGAGGTGCTGCTGGCTATAAATGACAAGTGAATTGGTTTAGTTAATTACTAAGTGCCCAGTCCTAGAACAGTGTAGCTGTGAGAGAATGAAATCCAGCTGTAGTCAGGCTGGACACACCAGCTCCTCACAGTGTGTGTTATTTAACCTCCAAGCGATATCCAGCCCCGTCTTGCCCACCTCGTTCTCTGAGAGAGAAACAAAAACAAAGAGCACAGCTGGGATCATCAGCAGGCACTAATGGCTGGCAAACATGAACTTCACACATGCAGAGCCACAATATGAAGCTATCACGGTCACACTGGGGCAAAATACAATACATTACAATGCTTGCTTAATTGGTCCATTTGCACAGATATTCTTAATTATTTGCTATCACAGTACACAACCTGACACACAGCACACAAACTGGCTGGGAGCAGAACAGTGCTGTGACCTTTGAGCAATTAGGGGCAAAGTGCCTTGCTCTCTAGGGCATAACAGAGATAATAGATTTACGTTTATTGGTATGATTCTTGTACTTGAGGCAGAACTAAGGGATTTCTGCTAGATGGGCCAGCTGCAAAAAATCATGAAAACAAAAAATGATTTAAGTTTAGGGCGCCTGCAGACTAGATTCTTGAGGCCCGATTCAGATTTAAGAAATGTATGCCTTTACTACGCACTTCTCAGTAGGTATTCAGTCTTACCTTATTCATGTGCGTACCAGGCTTTGCAAGCGTGGTTCTCTTGCACGCGCTGAATACTTTTAATTCAAGCGCTGAAATACTATGATCTTGTAGATTATTAAAGGCACGTTTTGAGGTTAGTAAATCTGTATGAATCATTTAAAAAAACTAGTTTGGATGGTTTTACGCACAAAATTTATTGATTAATAAAAAAATACAGTGGTTTGATTCATCCTGAAAGTTCTCATATTCAAGTTCAATCCATGAAATATTGGAAGGTGGAAAAAACAAGTACAATAGGGGTTTGAACAATAGTCCTATAAATCAACCCTAATCCTCACTAATCATGGAACTGACAACGGTCCAGTCATTGTAAACCGTGCGCCAGGCTCCAGGTTTAGCCTAGTACGTGAGTTCCATAATTAAGGCTACATATCCTAAATTATTGCACAACATTAGCTTAATATGATCCATTAATGCAAGCAACCTTCAGGAACAACTACACGGACATGACAGTGGAAAGAAAGGTAAAAGGAATGTAATGATGCAAAATGTAGGCTACAAATTGAAGGAAACAAACACTAAAGTGACAGTTATAAATGTGTCTGGGTATTACTGATGGCGGCTCCCGACATATCTAGACATAACTGATGTGGGCAGAAAGCTTAAACTCTTGTTAATCTAACTGCACTGTCCAATTTACAGTAGCTATTTACAGTGAAAGAATACCATGCTATTGTTTGAGGAGAGTGCACAGTTATGAACTTGAAAATGTATCAATAATCCAATTAGGCACATTTGGGCAGACTTGATACAACATTTTGAACAGAAATGCAATGGTTAATTGGATCAGTCTAAAACTTGGCACATACACTGCTTCCATCTAGTGGCCAAAATCGAAATTGAGCCTAACCTGGAATAATACATTAAAATCATATCAAATTTGATTTGTCACATGCGCCGAATTCAACAGGTGTAGACCTTACAGTGAAATGCTTACTTAAGAGCCCCTAACCGACAATGCAGTTTAAAAAATACAGATAAGAATGAGAAATAAAAGTAACAATTAAAAAGTAACAACTAAAAACAATTAGTTGAGGTTGAGGTAATATGTACATGTAGGCAGAGTTGTTAAAGTGACTATGCATATATGATAACAACAGAGAGTAGCAGCAGTGTAAAAGATGGGGGGGGGGGCAATGCAAATAGTCTGGGTAGCCATTTGATTAGATGTTCAGGAGTCTTATGGTTTGGGGGTAGAAGCTGTTTAGAAGCCTCTTGGACCTAGACTTGGCGCTCCGGTACCACTTGCCGTGCGGTAGCAGAGAGAACAGTCTTTGACATTTTTAGGGCCTTCCTCTGACACCGCCTGGTATACTGGGCCGTACGCATTACCCTCTGTAGTGCCTTGCGGTCGGAGGCCGAGCAGTTGCCATACCAGTGATGCAACCACTCAGGATGCCCTCGATGGTGCAGCTATAGAACCTTTTGAGGATCTAAGGACCCATGCCAAATATTTTCAGTCTCCTGAGGGGGAACAGGTTTTGTCGTGCCCTCTTCACTACTGTCTTGGTGTGCTTGGACCATGTTAGTTTGTTGGTGATGTGGACACCAAGGAACTTGAAGCTCTCAACCTGCTCCACTACAGCACCGTTGATGAGAATGGGGTCGTGCTCGGTCCTCTTTTTCCTGTAGTCCACAATCATCTCCTTTTTCTTGATCACGTTGAGTTGTCCTGGCACCACACGGCCAGGCCTCTGACCTCCTCCCTATAGGCTGTCTCGTCGTTGTCGGTGATCAGGCCTACCACAGTTGTGTCATCGGCAAACTTAATGATGGTGTTGGAGTCGTGCCTGGCCGTGCAGTCATGAGTGAACAGGGAGTACAGGATGGGACTGAGCACGCGGGACTGAGCACGCACCCCTGAGGGGACCCTGTGTTGAGGATCAGCGTGGCGGATGTCTTGTTACCTACCCTTACCACCTGGGGGCGGCCCGTCAGGAAGTCCAGGATCCAGTTTCAGAGGGAGGTGTTTAGTCCCAGGGTCCTTAGCTTATTGATGAGCTTTGAGGGCACTATGATGTTTAACACTGAGCTGCAGTCAATGAATAGCATTCTCACATAGGTGTTCCTTTTGTCCAGGTGGGAAAGGGCAGAGATAATACAAAGTGCAATAGAGAGTGCAATAGAGATTGCATCATCTGTGGATCTGTTGGGGTGGTATGCAAATTATAGTGGGTCTAGGGTTTCTGGGATAATGGTGTTGATGTGAGCCATGTCCAGCCTTTCAAGTTTCAGTGTTATTTGCCTCGAAGCGAGCATAGAAGTAATTTAGCTCGTCTGGTAGGCTCGTGTCACTGGGCAGCTCTCGGCTGTGTTTCCCTTTGTAGTCTGTAATGGTTTGCAAGCCCTGCCACATCCGACGAGCGTCAGAGCTGGTGTAGTACGATTCGATCTTAGTCCTGTATTGACGCTTTGCCTGTTTGATGGTTCGTCGGAGGGCATAGTGGGATTTCTTATAAGCTTCCGGGTTAGAATCCCGCTCCTTGAAAGTGGCAGCTCTAGCCTTAGTGCGCATGTTGCCTGTAACTCAACTGTACATCCATATTAACATACAATATATTCACCATATAATTAACCCAATTAACTCTCTCATCAGATATATAATTACAGATCAGTATCTCAAAGCATTCTTAGCCTAAATCACTTCAAATTCAGCAGTGTAGACCTCCCCCATCAACCTGATACCCCAAATAACAATTTTAGACAAGTCTAAATCAATTACGGGCACAGTTGACCAACCCCCTCCCTTTCCCGGCACTCAATCTTCTGGAATCTTCTTCATTGTCTTCAGATAGCTTTACAGTTCAAAGTGAATGGCCCATGATAATGTCCCAATTTTTATGTCTCACCTGAACCCCACCACAACTTATTATGTCCCGTCCGTTTGCCAAGTTTTGGAACGGATCTCTCTCCATGCTCACTCCACATGGACTTCTGTCGCACTCCTGAGAGAAAAGGCAGTTGATGACTTCAACTGGATACTGTACACCGGTTGCTGGTTCGGACTCTCGATAGAAGTGGTGCAGCACAGGGCCTTAGTGAACGCCATTTCTTCAGCCGGTTAGAGGGGGTTGAGGTCCACACCCTGTTTGGCCAAATTCTCTTCCATGCATCTAGATACCATCTGTAGTCACCTTTCCATAATCTCAAGAAAGGACAGATCAAAACAATAATTCAGTTCAGTGCATCTCTGATTCAGGAAATCCAGACAAGCATTCAAGAAATCCAAACAAATTATCTACTGTATGACAAATTGTTACTACTACCAATATTCTTAATGTAAATTTGTAAAACAAATGTCAAAGAGAATAACAACACATTCTGTTGAACATTATTATTTTAAACAAAGCAGACCCAGTCTGGTGAGATTTATCAAAACAAAACAGAACAAACAACGCAACAATACACTCCTTCATACATCACTCAATACATTTCTATATATCACTCAAGGTGTGTAAACTTCAATCCAAAAACACTGGTAATTCCCCCATTTTGACACATAATTCACATAGTGACTAATGTGTAAAATCAACAACACTGCAAATCAAATTCGAATTAGTACCCTTAATAACAAAAACATAAAAATAGTTATAAAACTTATCCGTAATTATCAGCATTACAAATGACCTTCAAATCATCATCCAATGTCTCTCAGCTTTCTAGCGAGGGTGATCAAACCACACTAGAAAGTCAGAGGTCATTTTAACCCTTCAAATAAGTGTTTCTTACTATATTAGATGAATTATGTAAAAACAGTCAAAGCATTTTAATTTCCAGGTTCACAGTAAGTTTCTTCAGTACATTTCTTATCAAAATAATTCACGTGTTCAATAAAAAATTCCATGCTTGTGTATGCCCCTTTAAGATATCTCGGCACTAACCCATATTCATAACCAGTAAGTTGTGTGTGCGTGCTGGTGTTTGTGTGTGTGTGGTAAACCATATGGCAAAAACAAACAAAAATGGCCAGGCCTTAAAGAATGTTTCTCATACCTCTACTTAAAATGTTCCACTGCCTGCTCGCTTTCAACCACAGCTAATCTTTTTTACAATCTCAAGGCTCAATCCCTCTACTCATTATTTAACCTTGTATTACTAAAATATCACATCATTAGGGTGCTATAAAAAAACACTAATAACCTATTACCATTCACATATTGTCAACACTCATTAAGTTTACATCAATACTCCTTACCAATATCTTCTTCACTGTCACCCATTGTAAGGTTCAGCAAAATAGAAGAAACCAAACCATTCCCTCTTTACTAGAAGACAATATTTTTATATTCTATATTTTTATACCAACCCCTACTTCACACTCATTAAACATCTGTTATTTTAAGATGAACTTGTAATGCCCAAATGTATAAAATACCTCAGCCAATTCTTAAGGAAAAAACACATTTAGGTGGGCACAATACTACAGCCTCTTACCACCCAAAACTTAGATCCATTTCTGTTGTAGCCTTGTTTTATCATAACCATGGTCACAGCATTATCGCAATTGCCTATCCTCTATTATTATAATTCATTAGATTTGTGCAACTGTCTCTTATGGGTAGGCTACAAGTAAGAAAACAAACACTTGCAATTGTTTACTAGAATATATTCAGTTCATGATTCAGTGATTCAAATACGACTCCATTCTCACTAGGTTATTCCAGCAGAGCATTTAGGCCACACAAATGTCAACCTGAAATCGCCTTGCTATTTATGTCGAATAAATTAGCCTTTCTACACAGTAAAAAAGAGGGTGTAAAAATTACAGTGTTGACTTATTTTAACACAGGATGAGTATTTTCAACATTATGAGGAGTCAATGAGCTCTAGTGTCGGAATTAAATCGGAGTGTAAAATTAAGCAGTGTAAATTCAACTAAATTCAGTGGAATGAAAAAACGCGCCAATCCTCAGCTGTGGTTGTGGATAAACATTATTTCGACTTGCTTGTCAACGCAATTGCTCCTGCACATCCTCAAACAATCAGGTAACATCAACAACTAATAGCAAAGTTTTCACTATGACATTTACTTAATTATAGAGTAATAGCCTATTGATGTTAATTACGCACATCATTTTTGTTTCAAGCTTCTGTCTCATCTGTTTGCTAGTCAGCATCGAGCTCCCCTGTGGTGCGGTCGTAGTCTTTGAGGTAACTAGCGCTCTGATATGCACTGTTGATGTTATAATTTAGGCGAACATTTTCCATATATTGTTCGAGTTGAAAACTGCCCATTTAGCGTGCTCCGAGTGTGGATGTAACATGTTCTAGCTCAATGTAACTCGCTAACATTAGCCGTAACCAAATGTCATCCTCACAGGGATGCGTGGCAGCCATTTTCACGTGTTAACGTTAGCCCGCGAAAGACCACGTTCGCGCTGTCAGGTCACACTCCACATGCTTTTTGGTGAGTAGCTGAGAGCTTGTAGCTAAAATTAACCCAGATTATTTAGCTAAAATTAATTACATACATACCGTGTAAGAATAGCTAACCATAGTTTGTTTTATGGGTATCTTGGTCATGTTAACGCTACGTTTCCGCGCTAGTGTTAGCTAACGTTAACGTTTTCATGTTCAAATGGCTGCTATGAACCGAAGAAGTTTGATTATGCAGGCCGTTAGCTAGTTAGCTGTCCTTATCCACGTGGACTAACTAATGGCAGGTCTATTTAGCATGCACAAAGATTAGCTAACATCATTGTTATCTGGTGAACTTAGCATTATTCAGCTATTAACCAACTAATGTTGTGTTGTCGAGTTCAGTTGGTGCCAAAGCAAACTGCAGCTATGGCTCCTTCACTTCCTAGGGATATGCCTCTTTTTTCTCAATTTCCGCCTGAATGACATGCCCAAAGTAAACTGCCTGTAGCTCAGGCCCTGAACACTTTGAAGTTTGTAGAAATGTTAAAATAATGTAGGAGAATATAACACAATAGATATGGTAGGAGAAAATACAAAGAAAAACCAACCCATTTTTTTTTTTGAGAGAGACCATCTTAGAAATGCAAGAGAAAGGTCATATTGTAAAATAGCTCCCTGGATGCCACAGAGTGTCAGCAGTCTATGTTCAAGGCTTCAGGCTTTTAACTTAAAAAAGGAATAAGAAATAACAGTTTATTTATAAGGACACAGTCTTGGAAATCTGTGTCTTCGTGCGCTATGAAGGAATTACGCACTTGCTAAAATCGGTTTCCTATTGAACATACTTCTTTCCGTAAGAAATATTATAGTTTGATTACATTTTAGGGTATCTGAGGATTAAACTTATTTTGACTTGTTGAAACAGTTTAGGTGTAGATTTTCGGATTCCTTTCTCTGCAAGTTGAACAAGTGGATTACTCAAATTGAATTTTTGGGATATAAAGAAGGATTTTATCTAACAAAATTACACTACATGTTATAGCTGGGACTCTTTGGATGACAAATCAGAGGAAGATTTTCAAAAAATATGTGAATATTTAATCTTTATATGTGAATGTATTAAATCTGTGCCGGTGGAAAAATATGTTGATGTGGGGCGCTGTCCTCAAACAATCGCATGGCATGTTTTCAGCCGATATAAGACACTTGTACCTAAATGTTTAAAATCCATAATGTTTATTAGAATTTATTTGAATTACGCGCCCTCCAGTTTCACCGGAAGTTATCAGAAGTCAACAGTGAATTTAATGAATGGCATTTTGCTAACCTGTCTGCTTTGCTTTTGTTACAGTTCACAGTCAAAGTTAACTTGCTCCTAACACTCCAGGCTCCAGGGAATAACTTAATTGGCCACCTCAATAGTATGTACATTATGATAACCCTTATGATTAACTTAAGACTCAGCAAATGAAGATAAGTCAAATATTTTTCTGTGGGTTATACTAGACTAGGTCAGTGTGTTAATGCTGCCGGACCCCAGAGCACTGCACAATGTCTCGCTCATCTAACACATCTGATTCAACTCATGAAGACTGAACTATGTCAGGGAGACGCCTATATTGTCCAGTACTGTGCTGGATCGGAGCAGGACTGAGAAACATTGAGCTAGCTGGTTTGATTGCACTATTAATGATTAGCGATTTCTGTTTAAAACTAGGTATACCCTCATGTTCACATGCGGCAGAACAAAAATATGTGAAACTTTCTGAGCTGACATTAGATTCTTTCTTGAAAGAAGGTGTGTGCGTTACCTTATGTTTAATGGTGCATTTAGTTAGTTAAGTTGTATTTTTCTTCATATTGACTAGATAGTCCCCCTACTATTTAATCTGGACACACGTCTGTGTTTTTTTCCTTCAGTTTTCATCAAATTCAGCATACCAGAGGAAAGACAGTCTGACATCGAAGTGTATGACCAGTCTCACACAGAAATTGACACAGGTGTTTGAAGAGATTGCAAAGGTGTCACCTGGCACCTTCTGGATCACTCTAGGTGATTAAGGACTTTATGGGTCATCACTGAAATTATTTGTAGTATTTATTCATTCATACTCTTCACAGTTTAATGTTAAGCTGAAAGGTTGATTAATAGCAAGTATGAGACAATTCAAAATATTAAATGTTCACATATTCATGTGCCTTTGAAATCTTTTGCTCTCCTATTTTGAAGACTCATCATCGTCATCCTCTGCAAGATCTGATGACACCGTAATTCTGAATTCCACTGTGTGTGACCATTTTGAAGATGCAGCTACTGCTGAAGGGAGTTAACCTAAAAGACAGTGCCGGATAAACTGAGGCTAAAGCGGTATGTGGTAGAAACTACTGTTTAGTGTAATCTGTATGTTTGTTTCATATTCTGGGACTGGGGAATGTTCTTGAGCTAATTCTATTCCATTTTTACTATTTTTAAAATCTTATAGTTGAATTTGCTCACCCAGAGCACCTTATTTCTTTATTTTGCTTTAAAGTTGATTGAAAGAATCATAACATCAAAACCTGGTGGTGAACGCATCAGAGTATGGAAAAACCAAGACTCTGACAGATGCCACCAGAAGGCAGATGATCAACATACTTGCTGCTGAGATGACAGAAACACATGGGAGAACAAATGATTTGGGTAACAAGTAAATATTGTCATTGTTATATGCATGAGTAATTGTCTTTATCAGTGGTTGTCTAATGCCAATTGAGTTTGATTGTGTACTCATGGAATTCATATACCGCCCCTAGGACATCCCTCCCCAAAAATGTCAGGATGATGTATGCACAGGGAATTGTTGCATTGTTTCCTTATCTCGAAGACTCATTTTCAAAAAATGGATATGTAAGTAAAGTAAAAGAATCTCTGGACATTAAGTACATGATCAGTTTTTAAAATGTATACATTATGCATTTATGTGTTTATATATATGTATTATGTAGGAACATTACTATGATCAAGAGAGTGGGTCTGGATACCTGGCATGGCGATTGAAGACCATACAAAAAAAGCTAATCTCCCAAAGGTAGGTTCCCATACATATTATAGGCTAATATAACAATTATATAATGAGTTGTGAATCATGCAGGCAGGAGGCTTTCAAATTGACTTTGTCTCCAGTTGGTGGCCAGGCCATGGTTGACAACCCTTCACCCGCGACGAAGTGCCAACTAACAAAGACATCGAGGCAGCCATTGCTGTTTTGAGATACTCTGCTGATGAAGACACTGTCCGGGAGAAGATGAAGACTACCTTCCCTCATCGCCAAGCAATGGTCAATGATGCAGACAAATCAGCAATGTCTTCTCAGTCTTTCCAAGAGTATTGGACATACCAGGACTGGTATGACATGTTAAGTCACTACACCACCAAAATACCAAATACCGTTTCAAGTGTCAATCAGAAAATTATGTTTTGATTCTTTTTGTGTATTTGGTGTTTCATTGCAGTTAGAACAAGACTTGAGGCTTCTGTTTGGTGAGGCCACAGCCAACAAGTTCTTGGAGAAGTGGCCAACCACTTTCAAGGGAAAAGTGATGAAGGAAAGCCATTGACTTACATCCACCACAGAACTCTTGGAATTGATGCTCAGTGCTGAGTCAGCTGCTGAAAATGTGAATGGTATGAGCAGAGCAAAATTTTATCTTGCCATTATTGTTTTTGTGCAGGTGCACAATATGCATTTTGGTAGCAATGTAAGTTTGTGACAACCAGTATTGAATACAAATGTGGCAAATGTCAACTTGACATTGATTTACTGATCAACAGGCTGGGACAGTGACATGGCTGCTATCTTGCTGCTGCTACATCTGCTACCACCAGCTGCGCAAGGTCGTAAGAAGCTAGGAAAGATGTCTGCATGTCAAGTGGTAGATAAGCTCATCAAATTTAAAAAGGTGTGTTGAAAAGTTGTCTAAAATGTGTACACCAGACACCAGAAATGGCTCAAGTTTAATAATCTGTCCCCACCTCAAGCTCCCATGAATAGTGTGAAGTGATCTGATGTTCCTATAACCTTTGAAAGAAGTTAGTCACTAAATGCCCCTACCAATGTCTCTTGTGTTTTAGGTTGGAACCAGTGTGCAGTAGCTGGATAGCATCACCCAAAGCAGTCAGCCCTACCTTTCCTTGGGATCCACAAAGAGCAGCATTCCCTCCTACTTTGTTGTGATCGACAAGCATGCGGTTCCATGCAAGGCAACGGCCTCAGTAGGAGCCTTTGACGAACACTTTAAGGCTCACTTCGTCTTTGGTACATCATACAGTTCTTGCCTGAGTAACTTCTTCACTTTTGTGCAAACAACCATCTATAGCATTGATATGGGGGAAACAAAGTAGACTCCCCGAGTTGCTGAGTTGAGAGCAAGAATGTTGCGTTAGTGAAGATCTGCTAAGGTGAAATTATGAAGTGTTTTCTATGCAAGACTGAGCATACAAGTTCAAGCACCCTTGTCAAGCACCTTAAAGTAATTCATGGACTCTGTCCAGGGAGAACTCTTCATCTAAAATGTGTTCACGTTCCTTTGGTAGCTTTGCTGGTTTTAGAAAGCATTTCAATAATTGCCACATTAGCAGTTAATTTGGTTCAGTTGGTGATGTTGATTTTTCAAACCCCCAAAGCACCTTTAACACTTGTAAGGGTAGTGATGTTGAAGTGTTGACTGAAAATGTAGAGTGAGTCAGTGATGTCTTCCCCAGACATTTTAAATAGTTGTGCGTCTGTAATTGCTGCTCTAAAGGCAGCAGGTGTAGGTCAACGTACAGTTAATTGTGTTGTGAATTCCATGGAAGAGAGAGTTCATGATATCCAACAGCGAGCTAAAGAAACTGTCATTAAACATGTACTGTGTGATGAAGGACAAACTGAAATGTCCAAGAAAGTTGAGGCATGTTTTGAAGGGTTTGGTGGTTAATTTCTTTACTATCAAATGAGGAGAGACAAACTTATCACACAAGTCAGAGTTATACTTAAACTAAATCTTTAATAGTGAGAGCTTTGCAATAGTGATGGTTGGTCGACAAATCACCGTCTCTTTGATGATTTGTTTATCACCAAATTAGACATCGTAAATCTCCTGTCAGTGTTATCTCCCAGAGGCCCCTCCTCAGTAGAACACACGCACAATAGTTAAGAATACTCTATTCTGTTGAAATAAAACAACCATTTGATGCAATACAAGCATTATAACATAATCTTGCAATTTTTCCTCTCACAAGGGTTAGAGAATACTTTCACTGTGCTAAATTCTGAATACAAGAGGTCCACATTTTTCACAGAGAAGTGGGAAAATGTAGATCCAGTTGAACATGTCATTGGCTCAAGATTTCACACAAGACAAAACAAAAAGACTGCAACATATGACCAGATTGTATTTCAAGACAAATTCATGTATGTTCCAATATTGTCTACCTTGCAGTCAATATTTAAAAGTCAACATGTTTCAGAGATGTTTCGCGATACCAGTGACACAACTCCGTTATATGTGTGATGGATCTTTTATTAACCTGTTACGGATCCAATCCCGTGAAATGCAGAGCACCAAATTCAAATTACAAAAATACTAATTTCAAACATTCATGAAAATACAAATGCTGCACACCCTTCAAAAGCTTAGACTCTTGTTAATCTAACAGCATTGTCAGATTTCAAAAAGGCTTTACAGCGAAAGCAGAACATTTCATTGTCTTAGGACAGCACCCCCACTCAAACTCAATCAGCATAATAACATAACCAGCAGAGGTGTCACAAAACTCAAAAATAGCATAAAATAAATTGCTTACCTTTGATGATCTTCCACTGATGGCATATCAAAGCGTCCAGGTTACACAATAAAAGGTCCTTTTGTTCGATAAAGTTCCTCTTTATATCCATATAGCTCCGTTTGGTTGGCGCGTTTTGTTGAGTAATCCACCTGCCCAAAGGCTTTCATCCATGCAGACAAACGATATCCCAAAAGTACCCGTAAAGTTCGGCGAAAAATAATCAATACTCAGATACCCTAAAATGAATATACACTATAATATTTCAGACGGAATATAACCTGCTGAATAGAAGAGAAAAAGAACTGAGCGCGCATTCCCTGTTATGCGCAAAATCCACAACAGTACACTTGACGTGAACAAGTGGTCTTACTCCCTTGATTTTCATGATTGAACGTTCCAACCATTTTCTAAAGACTGTTGACATCTAGTGGAAGCCACAGGATTTGCAATCTGGGAGCTAAAATACCCAGCATTGAATAGCATGCCAATTTAAAACAGTGTGACATGACTGATTCAGACATCCTGGATGGATTTTGCTTGGGTTTTTGCCTGCCATATCAGTTCTGTTATACACAGACATTATCCAGTTTTAGAAACCTCAGTGTTTTCTATCCAAAGCTACTAATTATATGCATATCCTCGCTTCTGGGGTAGAGTAACAGGCAGTTTACTTTGGGCATGTTTTTCATCCTAACTTCAAAATACTGCCCTCTAGCCCTAAGAAGTTAAGAGTCACCCTCTGTTCTCAACAGAAAGGCATGCCATACAGATGCAATTGTTCTATGATGATTTTGAGGTTGCAAACCCTCTGGGTTCCAAGCGAGGAATTCATAAATTGCTATATATTTTCCTTTAAGGAACTTCTCTCCTAAATGGAATTCTTGTTTGGCTAACATACACCTGTGTGCCTTATTAAACGGTATGGATTTATTGCAATCCTTGCTTCTATTGTTCGAGACAAAGTGTTAGAGAGTGATGGAATTGTGGTTCCTTTATACAATGGCCGTGTTCGTGGCAGTGTGGTCCAGGTTACTGGAGATAATCTGGGCCTACATAGTTTGTTTGGCCTGGTGGAGTTTTACAGCGCAAGGTTTTGGTGTAGGTTCTGTCTTGCAGAAAAATATTACTTTCAGACAGAATTCTCTATAGATTGTCCCAAGATAATGTTGCGAACTAAAGAAATGCACACTGCTCACTGTCAGGAAATGAATAGGAATCCATCTCTTCCTTATGTTTTTGGTGTGAAGCGTTCGTGTTTATTAAACTCGAGTATTTTCACACAACTGAGAACTTCTCAGTTGATGTGATGCATGATGTGTTAATGGGTGTGGCCCAGTGCGAGTTGAAGTTATTTCTTTATCATAATTAGTACTATTGGATAGGAAACACTCTGAAGTTTCTAAAACCGTTAAAATAATGTCTGTGAGTATAACAGAACTGATCTAGCAGGCGAAAACCCGAGGGAATCCATCCGGATTTGCAGTTTTTTTTGTAGATGACCTTTTTCTCCTGGCTGCCTATTGTATTCAACGTTATCTAGGACCTAGACTGCAGTACCTATGGCTTCCACTGGATGTCAACAGTCTTTAGACAGGGTTTCATGACCTTGGGTTGAATTAGAAGCCAATAGAAGAAGAATTTAGACGTGGACCCCGGAACTCAATAGAATGACATGGTCTCGCGCGCTGTGGTTTTTTTCCTTTCCTATCGTTCAGGCTATAATCCGGTTGAAATATTATAGTAAATATACATAAAAGGATACCTAAGGATACATAAAAAATGTTTGATTTGTTTGGACAAAGTTGATAGGTATAATTTGAACGCGTTCTCTTCACGGTTCAATGGGCGACTTGACGGGGGATTTTCTGAACATAACGCGCCAACCAAACAGAGATTTATGTATATAATAAATGACTTTTTCTAACAAAAGAACCATTGGATGTCTTCGTGGACACTTGGGATGCCCTCAGCAGAAGTTCTTCGTAAGGTAAGTGATTTATTTTAGCTCTTATATGGGTTTTGTGTGACCCGCGCTGGATATGAATTTATGCTAATGTAGAAAATAAAAGGTGCTATCCTCAAACAATCAAATGTTGTGCTTTAGCCGTAAAGCCTTTTTGAAATCTGTCAACGCTGTGATATTGCCAAGAATCAGAGCTTTTGATGACTATGCAACACTTGTATATTGAATGTTTAATAATTCAACTTTTGGATTTTGAATTTGGCGCCTTACATTTCACCGGGTAGTGTCGGGAATGGGGCGCTAGCGCTCCTTAATTATCCCCAAGAGGTTAAGCACAAGTTAGGGCTTCCCGTACAACGGCAAAATCAGACTGTAGTCTTGTCATATCCAGGTCAGCAGTTGGGGCAATTGCATACATTATAGTATCATCCGCATATACATGAAATGTACACATTTTTACATATTGACCAATAGCATTAATACAAATGGTGAAAAGAACAGGTCCAAGTATTGATACCTGCAGAACACCTTTATGTACTTCAAGAAATTCGGACTTAACCTCAATCACAATGGCCTGAGATCTGTCACTAAGATAATCATGAAACCATGAGCAGGCGTCAGAGCCCAGGCCAATCGAACAGCATGACCAACAGTATCAAATGCTTTTGACAGGTCCAAAAACAAGGCAGCACAATTCATTTTAGTTTCTAAAGCATTGACAAGATCATTAACAACTAATGTGGTTGCTGTGCCCTGGCCTAAACCCAGATTGATTTATATTCAATGTACCATGCTCAGATAAAAAAAGAGCTTATATACCATAGACTCGAGAATATTAGCTAGACATGGAAGCCTGGAGATGGGACATTAATCATCAAGATCAATACTATCCTGGCCGCGACTGGGAGACCCACAGGGCGGCGCACATTTGGCCCAGCATCGTCCGGGTTAGGGGAGGGTTTGGCAGGCAGGGATGTCCTTGTCCCATCGTGCACTAGCGACTCCTGTTGCGGGCCGGGCGCAGTGCACGCTGACACGGCCGCCAGGTGTACGGTGTTTCCTCCGACACATTGGTGCGGCTGGCTTCTGGGTTAAGTGGGCATTGTGTCAAAAAGCAGTGCGGCTTGGTTGGGTTGTGTTTCGGAGGACGCATGGCTCTCGGCCTTCGCCTCTCCCGAGTCCGTACGGGAGTTGCAGCGATGAGCCAAAACTACCAATTGGATACCACAAAATTGGAGAGAAAAAAAGTGGTAAAAAAAAATAAAGGCAACCAGGCAAATCATTTTGAAATATGTATTTATTCCATGTTGCAAAAAGCTATATTTCAGAAAGGCTGATAAAAGCATTCTAAATGTAATTGGCTGAATTATGGCTAGGCTTAGATAAAAAGGTATGGTCTCTTGGTTACAATTACAATGATATATTTAATTTTTATATAATTTGTGTTGGCTCCTTAATTTAGTTCAATTAAATATCTCATAAGATAACACTGCTATTGACACCAAACTGTTTGGCATTACAAGTTAGAACATGTTTTTTCTAATCTAATGGCACATATGCTGCCATCACCATCTCGCAGTATAACAAACACAAATTCAATCCCATGGCCCTGTGTAACCCAAACAATGTGGGGCAAGAACAAAAAAATGAAGATTCTGTTCAAATGTGTAGATTACACCCAAATCCACTTCTTTGGCCTCAAAAGCACATTACTAAAGCAAACCAGACTCATGGCATACAGAGAACACACACACACTCGTCATAAATTGTACATTTGATGAAATAAAAATAGAATATTTGTCTTAATTATAATTGCAGACCACATAGGAAATAGAGATCCCTTTGAATAACAGCCATCATTAGGTCATCTCACTCTCAGAATATAAGGTTGTTTAATAATTTCTTAAAAAAAAAATATATATCTAAAAACTCAGTAACTCAGTTTTTCATTTTCACATAAAATTGTAGCAGAGACCCTATTTTACAAAATCTGTGGTGTTTGTGTTGTCCCCGCCATCGGTTGCGACACAGCACTCTTGATTTCAATCAGAGAAATGTAATTCATATTGGACCTATCGTTTCAGACCACTGCAATTTAACTGGTACACCATTGGCATTAAATAGAATTGACATGTTAACGTCCAACTTCTACCACGAAGACGGCTGCCGGTCCTCTCACCGTTGAATGTCAACTTGAATGGGACTGTCTATTCCAGGGGTACTCAACTCAAAGAAACTGCAAAATGGGCCAACTTTGTGGGGCTATATCTCCTGAACGGTTGTTCATTCAGGTCCAATACTCATATTCTGACAATTTCTACAAATCTACCAGGGCTGCAGGTAGCCTAGTGGTTAGAGCGTTGGCCTGGTAACCGAAAGGTTGCAAGATCGAATCCCCAAAATAAATGTAGGCAAAGTTTTGTTCTAATCAAAAGGGGTATGCTCAAACAACCACTTTTAGATTTAATTCATGTGGGACGACCCTATAATGTAAATACATATAAAACATACATACCATCATTACATCATAGTTTCCATTGCTTTAGGGAGAAAATGGAATAGGCGAAAGCATCTAACATCTGGATCAATAGCAATTTCCTGATAATTATATGGTTTTCAAATGGGGGTAGTAAACAATTCGTGAGAAGTTCTACAGCACTACTCATTGCAGCAGATTAAAATGATTTAGCATACATTTCTAACTAATCTCCAGCATGAGAATACCATTCTAAAGTGGATACATCACAAACGTCAAAATGTGAACATTACTGCAGCCACATCAGTTTTGTTTCACAGTTAGCAAAGTTAGTTAGCTCGCTAGAGTTTTATAGATTGAATTAGAGTTAGCTAGCTACCAATCCTATTGCTACCTATAATGTAGCATCATGTCTCCAAAAATGACTGTCTCCAGTTATGATTACATTTTGGCATTTGTGACGTATATACTTTCCAAGCATATTAAGTGCAAGGTGGTGTATAATATCAGCTCTCATAATGTGACATACACTATCATAAAAAATTACATTGCATAAAAGGTTAATAAGCGGTGCAAAAGGCCATGCACAAGTATTCAAGTTTGAGTGGTGGAATAGCGAGTGATGGAGTGATAATGGCCAAGATGTAATAAACATAATTAGGAAACGAAGTTGTTTGCACTGATAACGTAGAATCACCCTGCCTAACCTCTATAACAGATGGTCTTTGCATTGAAAATAAAGATTAAATAAAGTGAAGTATCCCTAAGGAAAAAAAAAAAGTAGGCTACAAACACTTACACACTATGCCACAGCCTGACGATTACTGCTAAGAAACACATTATCGTGTTAAAGTCTGAGGTTCTAAATTGGTATAGTTCCAAAGAGATGTTAAAAAAAATAAACATTCTAACTTGCAACACGTGAACATGCACAAGATACAAAACGAATGCAGCCACTTCAAACTTGAAAATCCAAATCTGAAGATGGCCAGACTTCCAATACCGGATTTTTTTAGTTTTGGTGTTCGGAAAGTATTTTGAGGCAAGCTGAATTTCGGTAGCCGAAGTCTACGCCCCTTCGTCAGTCATTGGTCAACAGTAACGTTAGTCATTCAACGAAGTAAACATTTATGACCGATTTCTTCAGTTATCTTAGATTATTTCTGACTATTTTGAGGAAGTGTATACTGGCTACAGAGTCTCAAGTTGGACAAACAGTACTATCGCTGCTTTTTTCCGTTTTTTCAAGCGAAGGTCTTTTAATGCATGTATGCAAGCACACTTGTTCGGTTCACCTAGCCGATTTCTGCTAGGTGCCAGCCGAACCAAAGCATGTAGAAGCCTTTAGAAACATGTAACGTGTGGTGCAAGCTCAAAATATTTGTAGCCATTATTATTATTATTTTGAAGACATACCACCAGTAACGCGTTGATCAGACCTACAGCGTCATTGCATCAATGTTGCATAATAAATTCTGGAGGTCAAACTTTTCATTAGGTAATACAATTGCTTTACTGGATGTGTGCAACAAAAAGTTCACCATTCACCTTTTGTTACCACTTCCGTCAAGTCTACAAATACAACTTAATGCATACGTAGAATAAATCAATGTATGCGCCAAACAGAACGCACTGCAACAGCCTCTGCTACACAAGGCGTTTTGGAGTACCAATAAGCAATGACGCTCTCGGTTTGATCGAGGGAGTTCAAACTTTTTTTGTTACGCGAGTAGCCTACTTTATTTCATCAAATGTTTTGAAGCTGCATTTCATGAAATGCATTATTTTAGCTTTATTTAAAGCTCTCCCTTTCCACTATTTTTTAACATCACCCTTCTTGAATTACTTGTGACTTCCAGAGGAATGAAAGAATATCTGAAGCAGCAGCAAAGAATGAGAAATACATTTTTATATATATATATATATATATATATATATATATATATATATATATATATATATATATATATGGTTACATGTGGTCATAAGTGGCATCAAAAGGCAAAATTATAATTTCAGGGATAGTGGGCACACTCATAACCCTTGTGTGGTGGGGTGTGCTGGCTCCCTCATGTGGCTAGGAATGCAAAGTGCTGCAGTACAGCTTGCTCCACTAAGCTTTGAGGGCAGGAATGTTGACTGGATCCAGTTTCAGCAACTTGAAGTAGGACACAAGTTGATTGGGCACTTCAGCCAAGACACTCTGGGCGAGGGCTTCCTTAGGGGCCTGCAGAGGGCAGAAGGACAGTGAGAAAGGAAAGAGCTCCGACAGCAGTGCAACAAAACACACTTTTCTATCTTGAATTTATTTGTATGTAAAATCTGTCAATTACTCGCCAAAGTGTTATGGAATGGTGCTACACTACCCACTGATACTATTACAGACTAAACTGATGTAAACTTGTGAATCTTCTCAATTCCTCGCCAAAATGGTGTGGTACTGACAACACGCTTCACAATGACACAACCGAAGATTAAAATAAACATACATTGGCAAACTGTCGGAGGGGCACAAACTGCACAATATCTCTGGTCACGGGCTCGCCACTCAGGGACTTGAGTACGCCATCGTCTCCATCTAGCAGCTCCATGGCCTTGAAGTCTGCTTCACCCACCCCGATGATGATGATGGACATGGGCAGCCGTGAGGCCTTGACAATGGCGTCCCGGGTCTGGTCCAGGTCCGTGATCTCGCCATCGGTGATGATTAGCAGGACAAAGTATTGCTGAGGGAAGTTAAGAGGACAGAACAGTTTGTTAAATTAAATTTAGTTTGAAATGAACACAAATGCGCTAGACATGGCAAATCCTTCCGCTTTCCAATGTGTTCATTCTGACCAAGACACATTCTTTTCATAAATGTTGAGTAGGCCTGTACGGTAAATGTCTGATTTGTATCATGTTTGTACACAGTGCATTCGGAAAGTATTCAGACCCCTTGACTTTTTCCACATTAAGGCTGTAACATGTTATGTTACAGCCTTGTTCTAAAATTGATTGAATAGTTTTTTTTTTATTTTTTTTTTTAAATCTACACACAATAAATACCCCATAATGACAAAGCAAAAACAGGTTGACATTTTTTTTACTTAAAACAAATGGCCCCAAAAAAAGACATTTCTTCATCAAACAACACTGTTTCACAACGCATCAGTGACATGGCAGGAGACGTTTTGAAACAATTACTGCTTCGCATACAAACCAGTGAATTCTATGCGTTACAGCTGGACGAGTCAACAGACGTGGCGGGCCAGGCACAGCTCCTGGTATATGTCCGTTACATTTATGGGGGGCAATTAAGGAAGACAACCTATTTTTTAAGTACTGGACAGCTTTGTGACATCAAATGGACTTTGGTGGTCAAGATGTGTTGGTATCTGTACTGATGGCACAAAAGCCATGACAGGGAGACATAGTGGAGTGGTAACGTGCGTGCACGCAGTTGCTCCCTATGCCACTTGGATACACTGCAGAGTCCACCGAGAGGCTCTTGCTGCCAATGGAATGCCTGACAGCTTGAAAGACGTTTTGGACACCACAGTGAAAATAGTTCACTTTGTTAACTAAAGCAAGGCCCCTAAACACGTGTATTTTCTGCACTATTCAACGATATGGGAAGCGACCATGTAATGCTTTTACAACATACAGAAGAGCGCTGGTTATCAAGGGGCAAAGTATTGTCACGTTTTTTTTAAATTGAGTTTTCTATTGACCATGATTTTCACTTGTCTGACCGCTTGCATGATGACTAGTTTCTCACACGACTGGCCTATCTGGGTGATGTTTTTTCTCACATGAATGATCTGAATCTAGGATTACAGGGACTCTCCGCAAATAGCCTCAATTTTGTCCCGCACATTGAATATATGATTAAGAAGTTGGAGCTCTTCTCTGTCTGCATTAACAAGGACAACACACAGGTCTTTCAATCATTGCATGATTTTTTGTGTGCAAATGAACAAGCTTACGGACAATGTCAAATGTGATATAGCGAAGCACCTGAGTGAGTTGGGTGCGCAATTACGCAGGTACTTTCCAGAAACGGATGACACAAACAACTGGATTCGTTATCCCTTTCATGTCCTGCCTCCAGTCCACTTACCAATATCCGAACAAGAGAGCCTCATTGAAATTGCAACAAGAGGTTATGTGAAAATCTTATTTAAATCAGAAGCCACTGCCAGATTTCTTGATTGGGCTGCGCTCAGAGTATCCTGCCTTGGCAAATCACGCTGTTAAGACACTGATGCCATTTGCAACCACATACCTATGTGAGTGTGGATTCTCAGCCCTCACTAGCATGAAAACTAAATACAGGCACAGACTGTGTGGAAAATGATTTAACTTGTTAGGGATCACTGCACAACTTGACCGTTTTGGAGAGCCTGGCGTGCCCAAAGTAAAATGCCTCCCATTCAGGCCCAGAAAATAGGATATGCACATATTTGGTACCATTGGATAGGAAACACTGAATTTTGTAAAACTGTTAACCATTTGTGAGTAAAACAGAACAGATATGGCAGGTAAAACCCCAAGGAATTTCTGTCCTGGAGAAAGTGGTTTTCACAGAGTGCCTCATTTGGAACCCCTCCCTCATGAAAATGCCCATATAATTCAACTTTTGGATTTTGAATTTGGCGCCTCACATTTCACCTGGTAGTGTCGGGAGTGGGGCGCTAGCGCCCCAGTGATCCCTGAGAGGTTAAGACAGACTCTCTCCAATACAACCCAACATTGCAGTTATGCGCATCCTTTCAAGCACACCCTTCTCATTAACCTGTGGTGAGTTACTCACAATTTTCGATTAACAAATAAGGTTTTATATGTAAGATGGTTACATAAAGAGCAAAATTATTGATTATTATTTGTGCCCTGGTCCTATAACAGCTCTTTGTCACTTCCCACGAGCCGGGTTAACAAAAACCAATTCTTATGTTTAATAAATCTATCGTATAGTGTGTGTGTGGCAGGCTTACAATGATGGCAAAAAACAACATTTGAGAGTGCGCTGACCCTAGGGCTAGAGGGGGTACGCAGCTGGAGGTTGAATGTTTGAAGGGGTACGGTACTATAAAAAGTTTGGGAACCACTGCTGTAGAGCTTCTTCTGTTTCCAAGTGTCAAAGTTAAATAATAGAGAGTTATTTTAACAGAGCTACAGTAATCTTTTAGCCAAGTGTGTAACGCCAGTAGCCTGCTGAATCTTTCACACTCATGGGCCAATGATGGTACTGGACCTGAAATAATTGGCTACTTTTTGGAATCTTTCAGTGCTAGAATTAGTTCTTTAAAATCAATTTTCAGAAGTTCCGAGCTAGTCCTCCTGATGTCATTTGACTCCACATGGACTACAACAGCGTCAGCTCCTGGCATCTGTCGTAGAACGGTCAGAAGAAGCGTTGTAATGTCCTGTACTCGTGCTCCATGATAGCACAGAGTTTTTGCCCTGGGAACCAAGATGCTTCTTACAATAGAACTGCCGATGACGACAGCTGGTGCAATGGCGGAGGAGGTCCAGCCATTCTTTCGCCTCGAGTGGTTTCGCAAACCCCTCAAGGATCGAAGGGCGGTGGGGCCCAATGGACCCGAGCCAGCTGTAGTATCCTTTGTGGATGATGAATGGGCCAGAGTCTCAGGCAGCCTCACATTCCCTTCCTGGAGCCCACCCCTCTATATTCACGTTTTTGTTTAGTCTGATGTTTTTGTTTCATTTCTACAATTGCAAAGCGACTTTGGGTCCTTGAAAAGTGCTATACAAGTGTCATGTATTATATTGTTGTAGTCTATTTTAAAGGTAAGCTGAAAAAGTGAAGATATCCTTTAATGAGACGGAAGGGGAAGAGGGGTTGCATGTGGTCTAGACTCACCGATGCGTTGTTCTGCTGTGCCGCCCCTGACGCGATGCCTGCCACGTGGTTGATTATGGGGGAGAAGTTGGTGGGACCGTAGAGCTTCACCTGAGGTAGGGCCATGCGGTAGGCCTCCACAATCCCCTGTACCCCTGCAACATAACACGTAGGGCCACAGTTTGAGTTAGAACTGGTGTATATAATGTAGGTCAGTGACACTCAAATACTATTTGAGAAGGTTCAATCACACGCATTTCCTAGGCGGCAATGGTTCGGATGGATACTGTAATTTAATCGGCCATTTTATTACTTGGGTTTTTGCATAAAATGTTTTGAGGAATACTGGTAAATACATCAAACAACATTAGATATTTCAATTAATTAAAAACAAAACTATTTTAGATTTTTGAAAATGTGCCTTACAGTGCAGGAATGGTACTGATGTTTAGCAAAGCTGCATTCCAAGGAGACATTTCCTAAAAAAACACTTCAAACTAAATTCGGTAGTTAGTGGAGTTTGCAGGGATGTGTTTACATGAATACTGATGAAATAATTGCTGGAATTTTGTTACTCAAAAACCCATTTTTCTTCTGTAGTCTCACAGCCACATCCGTTTCTGTTGTTTGCTTTAACATGGACAATAAAGTTGTATTGCATTGTAATTTGAGTCTTCCATTGGGAACTCCGACATGGATTGACTACCAGCTGTGAACAAACTCACAGGTGGCTTGATTGAACTATCAGACCATTGGAATAGTCGGATATTACTGCAAAAATAACTCCCATTCCCGTGGGGGAAAATAACATGAAAAGGTTCTTTGGGTATCAATGCTACCAAACAGTTTGAAGTGTTTGAGGAAGTTTTCGCTTGCAATGCAGCTTTGCCAACATCGGTACTATGGATTACATTCATTTTTGGACAATGCTAATAATGCTAACTCATTATGGCGGTGGCAAAAGTAAACAACTAATTATTGTGGATGCTGTCACTCAGGTCTACAAACAACAAAGAGGAATTTGGCCCAAACATTTTGGATGAACTATTGCTTTGTCAGCGGTAGTCAATATGCTTTGAAGTGATTGAAATGCATTAGAAAAAGGTATTGAAAAGTTTAGGAAAACATCAGGGATGATCATAAAACAATCTTTGTGTATTATCTTCTGTGGATAATCAATTCATATTCCCAGTCATTCTCTGGATGCGTCACACTCCCTTCTAACGAGTCCTGCAAAGCTGTCGTAGTGGAAACAGAAGACTAATTTGTACATAATGCTGCTGCTACCGTCTCTTATGCCCGAAAAGAGCTTCTGGACATCAGAACAGCGATTACTCGCCTTGAGCTTGACTAATAATTTTTCTTTAAATGAGTCTGACAAGAGGGATTTATTACAGACACCAAAACAGGCCCTCATCCCTGTCATTAGCAGGAGCTAAATTACTTCTATGCTCGCTTCGAGGCAAGTAACACTGAAACATGCATGAGAGCATCAGCTGTTCCGGAAAACTGTGTGATCACTCTCTCCACAGCCAATGTGAGTAAGACCTTTAAACAGGTCAACAGAGATTGGGGTGCCTTGTGAGGATCCAGCGACGAGTGCCTAATCTGCCTTTGCCATCGGTACTATTGGCCAACGTACAATCACTGGATAATAAAGTGGATGAACTATAAGAATGTATATCCTACCAATGGGACATTAAAAACTAATATCTTGGCTGAGTCGTGGCTGAATGACGACATGAATAACACACAGCTGGCGGGCTATGTTAAAAATTCACCTCTAGACCACCTTTACTCCACACAGAGACGCGTACAAAGCTCACCCTCCATTTGGCAAATCTGACCATAATTCTATCCTCCTGATTCCCACTTACAAGCAAAAATTAAAGCAGGAAGCACCAGTGACTCTGTCAATAAGAAAATGGTCAGATGAAGCAGATGCTAAGCTACAGGACTTTGCTAGCACAGACTGGAATATGTTCCGGGATTCTTCCAATGGCATTGAGGAGTACTCCACAGTAGTCACTGGCTTCATCAAGAAATGCATCAATGACGTCGTTCCCAGTGACTGCATGTACATACCCCAACCAGAAGCCATGGATTACAGGCAACAAACGCACTAAGCTAAAGGGTAGAGCTGCGCTTTCAAGGAGCGAGACTAACCCAGAAGCGTATAAGAAATTCCGCTATGCCCTCCAACAAACCATAAAAAACAGGCAAAGAGTCAATTCAGGACTAAGATCGAATCGTACTACACCGGCTCCGACACTCGAACGTGGCAGGGCTTGCAAACTATTACAGACAACAAAGGGAAGCACAGCTGAGAGCTGCACCATTGAGAGCATCCTGACGGGTTGCATCACTGCCTGGTATGGCAACTGCTCGCCCTCCGACCTCAAAGCACTACAGAGGGTAGTGCGTACGGCCCAGTACATCACTGGGGCCAAGCTTCCTTCCATACAGGACCTCTATGCCAGGCGGTGTCAGAGGAAGGCCCTAAAAATTGTCAAAGAATCCAGCCACCCTAGTCATATAGTCAGACTGTTCTCTGCTAACGCATGGCAAGCGGTACCGGAGCGCCAAGTCTAGGTCCAAGAGGCTTCTAAACAGTTTCTACACCCCCAAGCCATAAGACTCCTGAACATCCAATCAAACGGCTACCCAGACTATTTGCATTGCAAATAAATTAATTGATAAATCATTATGCATCTAGACCAACAACAGGCAGTGTATGGTTGAATTTTTTTATTTTATCTAAACAGGTTAGATTAATAAACATGAGGTGATAGTCATGCTGATGGCCATGGATTATATTAACATACACAATTCACAGAAGGGAAATATTTACCTTGACAGTAAGGATTACTTGGGTTGAAGTTCAGTGCAAATTCATGGGATACCTGCAGGGTTAATGACACAACGATTTACTAATTTATAGAACTTGGTATTCCTGAAATATTTACCCATGATTATTTTATTAATTTTGTATCTAACCTTGAAGTCTGGGGGCACTTGAGCTCCAAATCCAAAGGCAGGGAAGAGTTTGTCACTGAGGAAGTGCATAAAAACATGAGATTTGAGTACTCCTGAAAACAATGGAGGGATGTTGTCCACACCTCAATACAAGAGAGTAACAGAGTAACAGGCCAAACCTGCCATGTTAGTCCATTTAGGTCCCCGCCTCTATAGAAATAACAATTTGTTAATGATCCTCAGGGCTTAACATTTCCATGACCTAAATCTGCCCAACCAGGAAGTCAAGCCATGTGCTCTTATTCATCTCAGTTGCTGTATTCGGATTCCCTTCGCCTCGCCCCCAAAATGTGCACTTCCCTCTTCCTCTCATAAATTTAACAGCATTGAAATGGTGTCAGCATGGGCTGGAGAGCGTACCCACCATATTCCTTACACCAGATAATTGATTTTAAATGCGTGGGGGGTGAACAAGTGTACACTGAGGAGAAGGGTAGGGAATCTTAATTTAGTAATCTATTAATCTACTCATGTCTCTCCCTCTTCGGCATTCTACTGAGCAGAAAGTTCTTCTTACGTGTCATAGTCCTGGACCACCAGGCCCACTGACCATGTGGCTGACAGGTACTGGTTCAGACCATCAGGACTCAGGTAATGCAGGGACTGTGGAGAGCGAGGGTCGCCGTTTGACCCAGTGAAGTCAATGCCCACCTTAGAAAAATATAGGAACCATGAGTGATGGTTCAATTGGTACAAAAAGCTAAAATAAAGACTAATTTAAAGAAGCAATATGGGAATGGTACATCAAATTTTGAAATGTTATAGATCTAGCCATTGATTCTTAAAGAACTTGTAAATGCCTCATGAGCTTAGTCTATTTGCTGTACCTCAGAGCAGCAAATATAAGCTTGTTTTACTCAATTGTTTGCAATTGCTGTAATTGTAAACAAAATCTGTACTGTCTATTTTGAGAGTGGTTACATTTCTCCAGCCCCATCCCTCAGCCATTTACATTTGACATTTAAGTAATTTAGCAGACACTCTTATTCAGAGCGATTTAGTTGCATTCATCTTAAGATAGCTAGTTGGGACAACCACATCACACATTTTCAATCCATCAAACATATTGCTTGAGTTTTGGACATGAGCTAATAAACAAAACTTCAACCCCTTACTTCTGATTGTATCTGAAGAGCATGCACTTACCGTAAAATTTATTTGGCAACCTCCCATGACATAGTCCAGGAATGTGTACTGTGCCTGTATCTAGGGGGAAATTACAATTTGCTTTAGAAGTATCAACTTTTAAAAATAGGGTACAATCTCAGGGCTAATGATAAGCTACTGTGCAATTATACTGAACAAAAATATAAAAACGAAACATTTAAAGTGTTGGTCCCATGTTTCATGAGCTGAAATAAAAGATCCCAGAAATGTTCGATATGCAAAAAAAAGCACATTTCTCTCAAATTTTGTGCACAAATGTGTTTATATCCCTTTAGTGAGATTTTCTCCTTTGCCAAGATAATACATCCACCTGACAGGTGTGACAAAGACTCAAAAAACAGCATGATCATTACACAGGTGCACCTTGTGCTGGGGATAATAAAAGGACACTAAAATGTGCAGTTTTGTCACACAAGACAATGCCACAGATGTCTCAAGTTGAGGGAGCGCGCAGTAGGCATGCTGACTGCAGGAATGTCCACCAGAGCTGTTGTCAGAGAATTGAATGTTAGAGAAATTATCATACGCCACCTCTGTTGTTTTAGAGAATTTGGTAGTATGTCCAACCGGCCTCACAACCACGCCAGCCCAGGACCTTCAAATTTGGCCTCTTCACCTGCGGGATTGTCTGATTGGCTGAGGCTGGCTCCCCAGTGGGTGGAAATCAGTCAATTTCACATCAAATTCACATGTGAAATCCATAGATTTGGGCCTTATTCATTTATTTAAATTGACTGATTTCCATTCATGAACTGTAACTCAGTAAAATCATTGAAATTGTTAATATTTTTGTTCAGTATAATTATAACCTACCTGGCAGCTCTTGACACTGATTACTCCAGAGTTTTTGTAACTCTTCTTCTTCTTCTTCTTCTCTGGATGGACACAGTCAAACTCCACCTGATCAATGGGGAATATATACAACTTCCTCAAATACAAAACTACCATCACCATTAGATACATGAAGCAGAAACACTTTACATTAAGCTGCTCCGCTCTTACACATGTAGTTAATATATAACGCATATGGTATCTTTACTGCAAAGGCACAGAACAATGATTAAATTGTAATCAGAAACCGGCAAAAAATACATGAGTAATTAGTGAAGTTACTGTAGTGGAATACAATGAATTACACAAAACAGCTTTAAAATTCATGCAACATGGTATCTTTACAATTTAATGTCAAGTGAGACCAATAGAGAGACAGAAGCTTAATAGTAAGGTAAGCAAAAAGTAATAGTGCTAGAAGAAAAATACATGGTCTCACCGGTGAACCATGGGCAGCTTTCTGCAGCTCAGACACATTAGTTTGGAAAACACCGATAAGGTCATGCGAGCCATCACTATCATAATCAGAGCAGTGGACCTGGGGAAGGGGGACAGGAGAGAGGGAGTTTGACACAAAAGGACAGAGAGGTTCTCTTTGGCTCACCGCACGGTCTTTAGCATCCAAAAGCTGGCTGGTAGTGCAAGTAAACTCGCCTATCATATCTGAACTGGTGTCTTCGTCCTTATCGTAACAAGTGACCTGCCAGTAAGACACATAGGTAAGCCCTGGGGCTCCAGTAGGTCAGAGATACCATTACAATAGGGCTGTAGGTTATAGCAAGACAAAAAACACAACTTTGAGGAACTCATTTTCCTCATAACATAGTAGTCACAATATCTATAATTCAACAGGTTCTATAGGACACCATAAGCTCTGAGAGGTCTCTACATGCTATTCATACCTTGATTGGTTTGGTCATGTCACAGTTGCAGAATGTTTGCAGAGCCACAGTGAATTTCTTCCATGACGGACTCAGATTATTCTTGACAACCTAACAAAATAAATACAAAGAGAATGTAAAATAAGTTCAAATGTGACCGACCGGCTCAAAATCGGTCTTATGTAGCAAAATGTTTAATTGTATATCTTTAACACGTTTTTTTTTTTTTATATTGGATAAAAGTAGAGACTAGGGTTGCAAAGCGTTGGAAACTTTCCGGAAATTTTGCTTAAATTCAAAGATTTAGCTTATAACAGTGAACCTTTTTTGTGGGATACACAAGGCAATTCTAGGTCTTGTGGCATATTTTTGTTAAACTATCCCCAATTCAATGGAATTGCAACCCTCTGCATTCTTCCATCACATGTGCAGTGCACTCTTCTATCACATGTACAGCTGATTCTCACGATCTTGCACACTAATGAGATGCTATTAAGCCCACACTACACTGAGCGAAGGACTACATGCTTTCTGGTAAATTAAGATTACAGTACTGGGTGGGGTGTATATATTTTATATGACATACATTATGTTTTGTTAACTAGTAAATAGTAGCCTACAGCAAAGTGTGTTTAAATCATTTTATAACTTTATAATTTCTGCTAGTTAGTTTTTTCTACCATGTGGGTTTTAGCTGGCTTGAGCCTGCTAACTGAGGAGTGGTAATTCACCCGTTTCCATACACGCTTCATTTTAAAACATTTACCATGTCTAAATCTAACTGCTTAACTATTTATCTGTACATGGAACTGTTTTTTTTTTTTTTTTAATTCTCTAATCTTTACAGGAAAATGGCACGGGCACTATCTGATGTGTAGAGACATTTCACTGCAGCTAATGTAAAATTAAAAGCTGTGTACATTTGAAAATAATGTGCCAAATCATATGTGAAGAATGCAACAAAGATACAGAATCATCTGGCCAAGTGCATAAAGTTCCCTCAGCGCTCACAACAAGCAACCTCTTTATTTCTATTCAAGGTAAAAAATTATGAAGACACCTTATCGATAGCAAGAGCTCATGGTCCTCCTGGAATTAGACGTTTTCTGACTCAATGGAGGAACGTAGTCAGAGAAAGGCTGATGAATGTCTTGCTCAAGCTGTGTATGCAACTGGTTCACCTTTGATGCTCACAGGCAATGTTTATTGGATGAGATTTCTGAATGTTCTTCAACCAGCATACACCCCTCTAACCAGGCATGCTTTATCTACTCATTTGCTGGATGCAGTTGAACAGAGTTCATGTGAAGGTCAAGCAAATCATAGAGAAAGCAGACTGTATTGCAATCATCTCTGATGGGTGGTTGAATGTTTGTGGGCAAGGAATAATTAACTTTTTATTTATCATCATCATCATCTACATCATCTCCACCCCTCAACCAGTATTCTACAAGAGCACAGACAAAGGACAACAGACACACCAGTCTCTACATTGCAGATGAGCTGAAGGCAGTCATCAATGACCTTGGACCACAGAAGGTATTTGCACTGGTGACAGACAATGCTGTGAACATGAAGGCTGCTTGGTCTAAAGTGGAGGAGTCCTACCCTCACATCACACCCATTGGCTGTGCTGCTCATGCATTGAATCTGCTCCTCAAGGACATCATGGCACTGAAAACAATGGATACACTCTACAAGAGAGCCAAGGAAATGGTTAGGTATGTGAAGGGTCATTAAGTTTTTACTAATTTTTTTCTAATCTTTACAGGAAAATGGCACTATCTGATGTTTCTACCTCACCAAGCAAAGTGAGAAGTATAAGAGGACCACATTGAAGCTGCCCAGCAAAACCCGTTGGGCTGGTGTTGTCGTCATCAGTTTTGACAGTCTCCTAGAGGGGAAGGAGGTCTCTCCAAGAAATGGCCATATCACAGTCTGCCGATATGGACAGCCCCATCAGGAGGATCCTCCTGGATTATGTATTTTGGGAGAGTGGTAAGCAGCCTGAAATCTATAGCAGTAGCCATTGCACGGCTTGAGGGAGACAATGCCATCCTGTCTGATGTTCAGACTCTGCTTGCAGATGTAGGAGAAGAAATCCGTACTGCCCTGCCCACTTCACTGTTGCTCCAAGCAGAGGAAACTGCAGTTCTGAAATACATCAAAAAGCGGGAAGACTTCTGCCTGAAGCCCGTACATGTTGGACCCCAAGTATGCTGGCAAGAGCATCCTGTCTGGTGCAGAGATTAACAAGGCCTATGGTGTCATCACTACCGTGTCTCGCCACCTTGGCCTGGATGAGGGCAAGGTTCTTGGCAGTCTGGCGGAGTACACATCCAAGCAAGGGCTTTGGGATGGAGATGCAATATGGCAGTCGTGCCAACAAAACTCAGCCACCTGGTGGAAGGAACTTTGTGGATCTGAGACTTCCCCCTGTTGCCTCCATAATCCTCCAAATCCCACCAACTTCAGCCGCCTCAGAGCGCAACTGGTCCTTGTTTGGGAACACACACACCAAAGCACGCAAAAGGCTGACCAATACAAAATGGTTTGCAATCCTTGCAATTTTTTTCTTTTTGAGCCTGACAACAAGCCATCCTCAACAAGGTTGGAAAGTGACATTGAAGATGAGGCCTCAGAGTCTGATGTTCAAGAGGTGGACATTGAGGAGGTCCAGGGAGAAGACATGGAAGCCTGAGAGGAAGACAACCAAAGCTTTTGTTTCTAGACTAACATTTTACAGATGTATGTTGAAAACGTTTTTGGGAGATGCGATGATCATTCAATATTCCCTTTTGTTGTTCAGTGAAATCATCCCATGTGAAGAGTCAACTCATTTAATTCAAGTTCGTAACTGAATTGTTTTTTATTTCTATTGGAAGGATTTAATAATTTGCAATTATGTCTACTTATGATAACATAAGGTAAAAGGTTTTCGGTCTCCATATGATGGTAAATATATCCAATGCAATAAACATCTACATTTAGAATTATATTAATTTGCATACATTTACATTAATTCCCACATATTCCCTTTAATTCCCATTTATTCACGTTAATTTCCACCTCTGAATATTCCCCAAAATGTGCAACCCTAGTAGAGACTCAGAGCTACAAAATGGTATATCACACACTACAGTTGAGGAACAATGGGAAAGTGATTTTGCTTTGAATGTTGTTAACCTGTTTGAGCTAGGGGGCAGTATTTTGAAGTTCGGATGAAAAACGTGCCCAAAGTAAACTGCCTGTTACTCAGGCCCAGAAGCTAGGATATGCATATAATTAGTAGCTTTGGATAGAAAACACTCCGAAGTTTAAAAAAAAACTGTTAAAATAATGTCTGTGAGTATAACAGAACTGATATGGCAGGCGAAAACCCGAGCAAAATCCATCCAGGAAGTGGGATTTTTTGAGGTGACCAGTTTTCAATTGAAGGCCTATTGGTTATATAGGGGAATAGCTCCCAGATTGCAGTTCCTATGGCTTCCACTAGATGTTAACAGTTATGGATTTTGCACAGAACAGTCAGCGCGCTCTTAGCTCTTTTTCTCTTTATTCATCAGGCTATATTCCGTCTGAAATGTTATAGTTTATATTCACTTGAGGGAATCGGAGTATTGATTAGAAACGCTGTTTGACTTGTTTCGACGAACTTTATCGGTACTTTTGGGATATTGTTTGTCTGCATGGATGAACGCCTTTGGGCAGGTGGATTACTGAACAAAACGGGCCAACCAAACGGCGCTTTATGGATATAAAGAGGGACTTTATAGAACAAAAGGACCTTTTATTGTGTAACCGGGACACTTGGGTATGCCATCAGATGAAGATCTTCAAAGGTAAGTGATTTATTTTATGCTATTTTTGAGTTGTGACACCTCTGCTGGTTATGTTATTATGCTAATTGAATATTTGAGCAGGGTGCTGTCCTCAGATAATCAAATGTTCTGCTTTCGCCGTAAAGCCTCTGAAATCTGACAACGCTGTTAGATTAACAAGATTCTAAGCTTTTGAATGGTGTGCAACACCTGTATTTTCATGAATGTTTGTAATAAGTATTTCTGTAATTTGAATTTGGCGCTCTGCAATTTCACCGGATGTTGTCGATGTGGGACATGACCGTCTCACCTAGCGCAAACAGGTTAAACTTCTAAACTCACTTTTGAGAAAATGGCCTTTGAATTTTTGGGTATTTCTACTGGAGAGCTGTTTGGTCTACACCAATTCAGCATCGTTCACGCCCTCTTAAGCTTTAGCCCATCACTTTAACCTCTCAGGGATCACTGGGGCGCTAGCGCCCCACTCCCGACACTACCAGGTGAAATGTGAGGCGCCAAATTCAAAATCCAAAAGTTGAATTATTAAACATCCACCAATATACAAGTGTTCCATACTCATCAAAAGCTCTGTTTCTTGGCAATATCACAGCGTTGTCAGATTTCAAAAAGGCTTTACGGCGAAAGCACAACATTTGATTGTTTGAGGGTAGCACCTCACATACTTTTGTCATAGCCATGAATTCATTAGCCAGCGTGGCACACACAACACATTTCACCGCAAAAACAAATCAATTACCTGTTGAAGAACTTCTGCTGAGGTCTTCCTAAGTGTCCAACGAAGACAATCCATGGTTCTTTTGTTANGACATCTAAAGGAAGCGATAGGTACTGCATTCATATGCCCTTATATGGGCATTTTCATGAGGGAGGGGTTCCAAATGAGGCACTCTGAAAACCACTTTCTCCAGGACAGAAATTCCTCGGGGTTTTGCCTGCCATATCCGTTCTGTTTTACTCACAGACAAATGGTTAACAGTTTTACAAAATTCAGTGTGTTTCCTATCCAATGGTACCAAATATGTGCATATCCTATTTTCTGGGCCTGAATGGGAGGCATTTTACTTTGGGCACGCCAGGCTCTCCAAAACGGTCAAGTTGTGCAGTGATCCCTGAGAGGTTAAGGATTGATCCAAATGTACTAACAGCAGTCAAGCACCGAAGCTAACTAGCCAAAACACTTACTGGGTTTTCATCCACTCCTAATAAGGGACCGATTCAGACCTGGGACACCAGTTGAGTGCAATTAACTATCAGGTAGAAAGTGTTTCAGCCCTCCAGTAATAGAATTGAAAAACCCTGCTGTAGGCCATTTCTACCCGCTCACTTCGTAAATTGGTTGTCACCAGCTCGTCAACAAACTTATAGCAGGGCAGGCAAACCCATAAGTCGGCCCTTGAGCAAGCTTGCTATTGGTGTTTAGAAACTGGACATCGACAAGTTTAATATTTTACCTTGCCCATGGTAGCCAAACAACCACAATTAAACGCGATAGATGTCAAATGTTCACAACACATTAAGATACATGTATTTACATGCAATATTTTTCCAATGTATGAGTGATTTTACGACAAGTTAATTCTGAGTTTCACCAACTTCGATAAGCTTTCCTCTCTACAGCCGTGTCTGTCCAAATCTCTGCACTCGCTGGCAAGAACTGACAGAAACCAATTACATGTGCGCTTTCAATAAGCCTACTTTCTTTTTGACATATCCAGTCTCTGTTCGACATATTGGGTTGCAGCTACCCCAAACAAATATGGTGATAAGTACCTCTGTTCTGTGAACCAGCTGCCACTTGCCATCATCGCCTTGTTTAAAGAATTCTAGGAATGGATCAGATTTCCCAAACAAGTCCTGCAATAGAGACAACCATGAGCACTGGGGAATAAATAATGGGCGGGAGAGAATTCAGAACTGTTTATTACATCTTAATAAAGTAGGCCACTTTACATATGCAAAGACTGCACTGAGAAGTGCCTCTATTGTACCTTCTTATCCAGGCCTTTAGCCTCCACCTCCAGTACTATGGCCCTGTTGTCCTTTATCTCCTCAGCAGTAATCTGTAAAACACACAATTTAACACAAATTCATTTGACAATGTTTGCATTAGCCTTATGTATGTTATCACAACATTTACACAGCCAGTTAAATACTTACAGTAATGGTGCCTTTGCCTGCAGGCTTCCCCTTCTTCAGTTGTAGAGGTCTGGTAAACTTCTTGCTGGACACAATCTGAAAGGCAAATGGTTGGTTGTTGGAGGCACACCATCAATCGTAGAGAAATTCATTAATATTGGGTTTACACTTGAGAAAATTATTTTTTTGGACACAATGCATAATAATGATGGCGGACTAATTGGTCCACACATTCTTAAATCCTCACCTGTCCCAGTGTGCACTCAAACCCCCCCAGGAAGTCATCATCCTTCAGATCGACAGACTTGTTGTCTATGTCATAGACACCCAGCTTCAACTTCTGCACCTTCTCAAAGTGGTAGTCCAGGAGCAGCTTCTTGGAGAACTCGGGGTCCTGGCAGTTTTTCACCTGCTCTGTGCGGTCCAACTGTATAGTGAACCAGAAAACATCTTCATGAACAAACAATAGGCCATTTGAGTATATACGCAAGGTCCAAAAATATTTGAAAAGTGACTATTTTTGTCTCTGTACTCCAGCACTTTAGATTTGAAACGATTTGATTTAACTAGGCAGGCCAGTTAAGAACAAATACTTATTTTACAATGACGGCAAACCCCGGCCAAACCCTCCCCTAACCCGGACGACGCTGGGCCAATTGTGCGCCGCTCTATGGGACTCTCGTTCAGGGCCGGTTGTGATACAGCCCGGGATCTGTCAGACAGTAATAATAGCCACCTCATATCGCTATCTGACAAATAGCTAGAGGCTACTAGCTATTGTAGCTTATTTATTCACCTCAGCCGACAGGGGATGAAACATTAGCTAACGTTACATGTCAGTTACAGTAATAAACAGCTCTAACTTTACAGGACTCACTGTCATGGTGCACAGTAGAGGTCTGCGCCGGACCGATTTCTTCATCCTGCTTCTACCCACACCTTTTCATACCGCACCCGCTGGCTTTCTGTCCGACTCCCACCTGCTACCGAAAGAACTGGTCCCAAACCCAACCACAGTCACGCAATGTTATTTTAGGCGTATGTGACGCAGCTCACTTGCCAGCCATTTTCCAGCAATTTTGTACGATATAGGTAATATCAAACGCGCTAAATAACTTTCGAAAAAGTATAAATTACCAATCAAAACAAATTTGATGTCACGAGCCAAATACAACACAACGTAAAATGCTTACTTACAAGCCCTTAACTTTCTTGAATTGCGTTGTTGGTTAAGAAAATATTTACTAAAACTAAAGTTACTTTTTATTAAAAATGTTACAATAATGAGGCTATATACAGGGGGTACCGGTATCGAGTCAATGTGCGGGGATACAGGTTAGTCGAGGTAAGTTGTACATGTAGGTAGGGGTAAAGTGACTATTCAGTATTGCTTGCCTCAAAGCGAGCATAAAAAAGGCATTTAGCTTGTCTGGTAGGCTCACGTCACTGGGCAGCTTGCGGCTGGAGTTCCCTTTGTAGTACGTAATAGCTTGCAAGCGCTGCCACATCCGACGAGCGTCAGAGAATTCAATATTAGTCCTGTGTTGACGCATTGCCTGTTTGATGGTTCGTCTGAGGGCATAGCGTGATTTCTTATAAGCATCCGGATTAGTGTCCTGCTCCTTGAAAGCGGCAGCTCCAGCCTTTAGCTCGGTGCAGATGTTGCCTGTAATCCATGGCTTCTGGTTGGAATATGTACACACGGTCACTGTGGGGACGACGTCGCCAATCCACTTATTGATGAAGCCTGGTGACTGAGGTGGTATACTCCTCAATGCCATTGAATGAATCCCGGGAACATTTTCCAGTCTGTACTAGCAAAACAGTCCTGTAGCGTAGCATCCGCGTCATCGGACCACTTCCGTATTGAGCGAGTCACTGGTACTTCCTGCTTTCGTTTTTGCTTGTAAGCAAGAATCAGGAGGATAGATTATGGTCAGATTTGCCAAATGGAGGGCGAGGGAGAGCTTTGTATGAGTCTCTGTGTGTGGATTATAGGTGGTCTAAAGCACAAATAATATAGATAAACTCTTGGTAGATAGTGTGGTCTACAGCTTATCATGAGGTACTCTACCTCAGACGAGCAATACCTTGAGACTTCTTTAATATTAGACATTGCGCACCAGCTGTTGACAAATAGACACACCCCCACCCGTCTTACCAGACGTAGCTGTTCTGTCCTGCTGACGCACGGAAAATCCAACCATCTCTATATTATCAGTGTTGTCGTTCTGCCACGACTCAGTGAAACAAGATATTATAGCTCTTAATGTCCAGTTGGTAGGATAATCTCGAACAGAGATCATCCATGTTATTTTCCAGTGAAAATAGAACGGATGGTAGAGGCGGTTTACCCACTCGCCGATGGCAGCCTGATCTCCGCCCCCTGTATTTCTGTCTTTTCTTCATGCGAATGATGGGGATTTGGTCACGGAGAAACAGTATAATCTTTTGCGTCAGACTCATTAAAGGAAAATAAATTGTCGAGTTCGTGGCGAGTAATCGCTGTTCTGATATCCAGAAGCTCTTTTTATTCATAAGAGACAGTAGCAGCAACATTATCTACAAAATAAGTATGGTGGCGTATTTACAAGATTGTTATAACTGTTATTGCATAAAATGGTTGTTTTATGTAATAGAATAGGGTTCTTAGAACTCTCATGTGTCTGTGTTAACGCTGACAGTAGATTTACGATGCCTTAGGTGATAAACCTAACAAGCCACTTTCCATTCATGCGAGGGAGATTGCTCCGGTCTGACTGGAAGGTACCAGGGTTGGGTTGTGAGGAACATCGTTTTGGGGGTCAAAACCTGGTTTCCTTACAATGAGAACAGTCTTCACAGCAGATACGGTGTGCCGTGAATTATTACTTTCTTTCATAGAAAATGCTTTCTCATATATCAAGTGACCCATACCACACATCTGTTGTTTGTCATGTAGACTAAGGGGGTGCATCTTTGCCATGTAAAAGATCTTGGTATTCTTTGTGTCGGGGCTCTCAACCCACCAGCCTCATTATTGCATAGCACTCAAATCATTCACTGGTGTGTGGTGTGACCTGCTTTCCATATAAGTGAATAAAGATTTTAGTTTAAGTATAACTCTGACTTGTATGATAAGTTTGTCTCTCATTGGATAATGAAATAACCACAAGTTACAAACCATGCAAAAAAACAAACAAAGATTATAGCAGTTGGCTAGGAGTCCGTAAAACGACAGCCATCCCCTCCGACGCCCTTATCCGATACAATCAGATCTTGACAGAGATTCTCACATGGCCCTTATATTAGGCTAGCTGTATTACTGGGCTAGATCAGCTAATATGCTAAATGTAGTTTGAAGAGAGCAGAGTTGGAGACACTTGCACTTTCTCAAGAGCTATTTTTATAGCTTACCTTTTAGGAGTGGGAAGAATTTCAGACAGAGAAATATGGGTGATCAATATTTAGGCCTTTCTAGGCAATGTTGTAAACTTTAGCATAATCATAGCCCTATTTAGGAAATACATTTCCTACCCCGTACTTCTCCGCCAATTATTTAACTTTTTCCACCTTTATTTAACTATGCAAGTCAGTTAAGAACAAATTCTTATTTTACAATGTATAGCCTACTCAATTTGGGACCACACGTGCAACCTGATCGTGCGGGTATGGCTACCGAACGTGAAGCTACCGAAAGATGACATTGACCCATGCTACATTTCGCATAGGCCTATAGGATATGGCCTACCTTTCAGGAGGATGATTTGCAGGCAGACATAAAATGGGTAATCAAGTCTTGTTGAAAATGAAAAGGTGCAATGCTCGCTCACCTACGTATCCTAACCTGTGCGCATTGTGCCTTTTCCTTTTCAATTATACATTTTTTTCATGGCACTTCAACTCACGTTAGTTGAACACCCTCCACTTCTTTCCATTATCAACATTTGACACTAGTAAACTACAATTTAATCTTATTGGAAGTTAATTTCATATTCAAGTTCACTGCCATGTGATTCTCCACCCATCTACTTCAATGAGACGACATACTAGGCACACTTGAACTCGCACGCCCAATTAGGAGAGGTAGGCTACTGAAGTTGAAGCAGCTAATGTGAATAATGCAAAAAAGATGTGCTTTTAAATAAAAAAAGTGGTAGGCTAACACATACAAAAGCAGAAAGAGGACCTTTTCCAAATAATCTGTTGGGACAACAAAAATACAATATTTTCATCCCAAATTCGGCTGTCTGAACGCCCACAGACCGTGCCGCAATGATCCCTGTCGGACCCGCAGGCATCCTGGGGGAATGTAGCCTTCTAGTACACAGTCAGTCCACAAAACTATGCTCATTATGTCTTAGCAGGATCAGATGGTGACAGGGTTCCCAGCAGGGTCGAACATCCAGGGAAGATCTACGGCGCTCAGATTAATTTTTGCAGCAAACACTGATCAAACCAGATGCTATATTAAAAGGCACTCTGACAAACCTCCAAAGTTGATTTACAAACTGTTTCAAGGGTTGATAGATGCTTTTCCCGATGACACAAAACATGTCAAACAAAAATGTGAGGAAGACCCGGTAAAAGCTATTGATGAAGATGAATGGATACATTCTTGGGGGAGCCTTTTTCCTTCTCTCTAATCTTTTGTTTTTTCCCCCTCGTTGCTGTCCTCAATGCTGCTTGTTTCATCTTGCCTACTTTCTTCTTCTTCTTACGGACATTGTTCCTGCTGTTTGCGCTCCTAAATTTGCTTCTTGTATTTCTACATTCTCTCCTCATTTCTTCTGTTACATTTCTCCAGTTCTCTTCTGAGGTCTTCTAGTGATTCTTCACACTCTTCTGTTCCATTTGTTTTGCTGGTAGTCTATCTTCCATTCCAGAACCCTAAGCAGCTCCTAAATCTCCCGCTCCTGCACCAGGTACCTGGCAACCCCCAAATGGGTTGTGAAGGGGTGGGACTCCACCAACTCTGCTGGTGGAGGATTCGGCAGTGGTGGATACCAGTGGGCCCCATGAAAGGGTTCCCCTCGGAAAAGGGCTAGCCAGGCTTCTTTTTCCTTCTGTTCATCCTCCTCTTTAGTCTCTGGTAGTTCTACTTGTTTTACCATCAGTCTGTCCAATCCTCTGTTTGGTTCAGTACCCCCCTACCAAATTTATTTGCCATTATTTTACACGTCCCCTTTAGTTCCCAGTTCGTATTTTTATTACCAATATTTAAAGCGTTTGAGAGGAAAAAAAAAAACTGAAAATGTTCCTCAAATTAAACACTTAATTTCACAGCCACTCAGCTTCATGCTGGAGATAATCTCCTGTTCAGTAAATTAGTCAAGCACACAATACAGTCAACTGTCAAAAGCACACAATATGCTCATTGCTTTAACACATCTCTCATACGCTAGTGTTCTATTTAACCGGTATTTAGAAATCTACACTAGTCCTTTTAAAACAGCACATTCTGAATAGCACTCTCCTTTCATAACTTCACTCACAAAATAACGCTGTCCTCGCTACCGACGAGACACGCTGTCCTCTGAGACATGCTACGTATCTGATTTCTAAGACGTTATCCTCGACCTGTAGATCCAACGGCGGTGTTGGACAGACCCTAGATAACATTACAGATCGAAAAACAGCTCACACAATTGGTTGGGGTATTCATTCACACGTGAGCTAGTCCCCCTCCAACAATTCACAGGCTCTTATTATCCACACCTCAATCCAATAGCAACCAAATTCCAATCAGTTCTTGCTAATCAAATATCAATCAATCAGTTTATCCCACATCTCTCACATCCACTTAGGACTATTCCCAAATACACTCGGTAATCTCATCGTTACCACGTGCATCGTCAACGATTCTCTGTCGTTACTTGCTATACATATAGATAACACCACGTACTGAAAAATACCTTGTTCTTTTTTAGTGGCTGCAGACCAAAGACATTCATTCTAAATGCCTTTTGACAGCTGTCAGCGGGGCTTTACATGGTACCGTTAGGCCCTCGCTCTAGTCTCCTCTTAAAACTAAGTCTTCTAAGACTATGGGTACCTTTTCAGGCGTTACTCTTGAATTTGATCTTTAAAAAAGCATCAGTTAGCCTGGAGCTAGCCTCGAATCTAGGCCCATCTCCCGGCTAGCCAAGTAGATCTATCAAGAATTCCTGGGCTTCAATTACCTTTTTTGCCAATTGGCCTGGACGCTTTGCTGCCGACACGGAGCCCAGCCTACCCATCACGACAGGTCTACCGACGTAACCATCCGAGGGGGGTTTCTGTCCCGAAGCAAGCACCAGTTAGCCTCGAGCTAGACTCATCTCCCGGCATGCCAAATAAATCCATCAGATAATCCCGGGGCTTCAATAACTCTTTTGCCAATTGGCCTGGACCCTTTGCTGCCGACACGGAGCCCCGCCAATCCATCACAACTGGTCTGCCGACGTAACCGCCCAAGGGGGTTTCAACAGGCTCCCACGTTGCGACATCCCCCGAGGCCCATCTGCTAGCCCCGGCCTGCTAGCTGTCTAAATCTCCGTGCCTCCAGCTTGCCTAACTACTCAATGGACCCTGATTACTCGGCTACACATGCCTCTCCCTAATGTCAACTTACAGTTGACCGGGGAAGCTCTAGCAGGGCAGACATTTGACAAACTGACTTGATGGAAAGGTGGCATCCTATGACAGTGCCACGTTGAAAGTCACTGAATTCTTCAGTAAGACCATTCTACTGCCAATGTTTGTCTATAGAGATTGCATGGCTGTGTGATTTTATACACCTGTCAGCAACGGTTGTGGACAAAATTGCTGAATCCACTAATTTGAAGGGGTGTCCACATACTTTCTGAATGCACTATATTTATACACACACACACAAAAGTATTCCGACTTTGCAACCTTATTCAAAAAAATAATAAAATTGTTTTTTTCCCATCAATCTATTTTCAGGTCTCTCCGGAGATGTTCGATCGGGCTCAAGTCCGGGCTCTGGCTGGGCCTCTCAAGGACATTCAGAGACTTGTCCCGAAGCCACTCCTGCGTTGCCTTGGCTGCGTGCTTAGGGTCGTTGTCCTGTTGGAAGCTGAACCGTCGCACCAGTCTGAGGTTCTGAGTGCTCTGGAGCAGGTTTTAATCAAGGATATCTCTGTACTTTGTCCACCGCAGGTGGACTCCAATCAAGTTGTAGAAACATGTCGTCAAGAATGATCAATGGAAACAGGATGCACCGGAGCTCAATTTCGAGTCTCATAGCAAATGGTCTGAATACGTAAGTAAGTACTTATGTTTGTTTATTTGTATTATATTTGCAAAAATTTAATTTAATTTGTTATTTAATCCATTTTAGAATAAGACTAATGTAACAAAATGTGGAAAACGGTCAAATACTTGCACTGTATACTGCTAACATGAATGACTTTCAGCTCAAGCTTTAACTGTTTACTTAGCAAGCACACCAGTATTGAGGCATAAAGCAACATTTACTAGCATAGGCCTATGGTATTTTGGCATGTCAAAATTGCATTTGGAATTTGTTAAAATTAAAATACAAAACAATGAAAACAGCTCAATAAAATAGACAAAGATCTGTAGTTGATCAAGCCATTGCATGTATAGATTATTATTATTATTATTGTTTTACTTGATAAGACTTGGCTCGAGACTCGACCAGATCTACTTGGGACTCGACTTGAGACTCGAACGGTGTGACTCAATATTGACTTAGTCTCACCTCTGTTGTAGCCATTGCTTGCTAGGAATATGGGACCAAATACAAAACTTCTGACTAATAAGTGAATTTGTCCAAATACTTTTGGTTCCCTAAAACATGGACAAAAAGGTACAGACATTTCTGAACTATTCACCAGATATGGATTAAAATAGCCTGAAATAAAAGCTGACAGTCTGCACTTTAACCTCAGTCATTGTATAATTTCAAACCCAAAGTGCTGGAATATCGGGGAATAACACACAATGTGTCAGTGTTAAAATACCTTTGGACCTCACTAAACATTGGCAATTATTAAAATGTTTCAATTAGACTTTCTCCCTACCTCGGTCCACTTGTCATCCCCAATGCTCTGCAGGAGTACGCAGAGTGGGTCAGACTTGGATCCAATGTCTTTGTCGAGGAGATTGCTGCACGAGATGGAGAGTTCTACTTTTGACACACATTGAGTAGCCATCTGAAAAAGACAGGGAAAAAAAAAAACTGGATTTCAGATCAACTATTACTATATTAAAAGCTAAAGTCTGCAGTTAAAATCAATAACAGGGTCCCTGCCACTTGTTTTGGTATACCGCTAGAGGAATGTGCCAGGGAAATTAAAATCCTCTCAAATTCATAGATAACGCTCCAGATGCAGGGACCGACAGTCCATGACATAGTTAAAAAAATATTTGAAGACACTTACATTCTTGTTGTTTGTAAACAATTGAGTAATAAACCGTTATGTTGGGTTATGATAAAGACAGACAGCCCATGAGGCATTTATAAATTATATTCTTCAGGAATAAATAATATCAAGAATTTAAAATTACCATTAACCGCTTCCCATATCCCAGGCTTTGCTTTAACGTACACTGCTCAGTAATAATGGCAATTTTGAGAATGAGTCTCACCCAGGTCGAAAGAGAAAATTTTAATGGAACAGGTTCTTAGCTAGAAGATTGTAATGGGCTGTGATGCGATGCTCAATTAGCAGTCACGTTAGATACTGTTTGGCATAGCACAGAGAATGTTGATACGAACTCAATTTCCGATTTGGAAGGCAACCAATGTCTTCTAAAACATCCATGTCTAGTTGCAGGGGGTTTTGTTTGAATTCAGAAAATGCGCCGTTATTAAATTAAATAATTGTTTTGCTCCAGGAAGTAATCCAACAATGTGTACACCGCCATCTTGTCAATTTCAAATCTTCTCCCATAGAGGGGTTTCAATTAATCTGTCCAAGGCACCCGGTAGGCGTGTCGTGCACCAGGAGAAGGTTTATTGCATTTGCTTTGGAACCAGAGTGCCTTCCGGGCATTAGCAAGGTGCCCCGTTCAATGCCTAAGTCAGCTCAAAACAAAAGTTACATAATTAAAAAGGCCCAGTGCAGTCAAAAAAAGTGATTTTCCTGTTATATATATATGACACAGACACAGTTGAAGACGGAAGTTTACATACACCTTAGGCAAATACATTTAAACTCAGTTTCACAATTCCTGACATTTAGTCCTAGTAAAAATGCCCTGTATACACACACACAACCAGTCAAAGGTTGACACGTACTCATTCAAGGGTTTTCTTTATTTTTACATTGTAGAATAGTGAAAACATCAAAACACATATTGAATCATGTAACCAAAAGTGTTAAACAACTCAAAGTTATATTTGAGATTCTTCAAATAGCCACCATTTGCCTTGATGACAGCTTTGCACACTCTTGGCATTCTCTCAACCAGCTTCATGAGGTAGTCACCTGGAATGCATTTCAATTAAACAGTGTGCCTTGTTAAAAGTTAATTTGTGGAATTTTATTTCCTTCTTAATGCGTTTGCGCCAATCAGTTGTGTTGAGACAAGTTATGGGTGGTTATACAGAAGATGGTCTTTTACCAAAAAGGACTAAGTCCATATGGCAAGAACAGCTCAATTTTTGTATAGTTTTTTTTATTTAACCAGGTAGGCAAGTTGAGATCAAGTTCTCATTTACAACTGCGACCTGACAAAGTAAACATACAGTCAATAACACAGTAGAAAAACAAATCTATATACAATGTGTGCAAATGAGGTAAGATAAGGAACGTAAGGCAATAAATAGGCCATGGTGGCGAAGTAATTACAATATAGCAATTAAACACTGGAATGGCAGATGTGTAGTAGATGAATGTGCAAAATAGAAATACTGGGGTGCAAAAGAGCAAGATAAATAAATAATAAGAAGAGACTTGCGTGGACCAAGAAACACAAGCAATGGACATTAGACCGGTGGAAATCTGTCCTTTGGTTTGATGAGTCCAATTTTGAGAATTTTGGTTCCAACCGCCGCTGTCTTTGTGAGATGCAGAATAGGTGAACGGATGATCTCCACATGTTAAATTCCCACCGTGAAGCATCAAGGAGGTGTGATGGGGCTTTGCTGGTGACACTGTCAGTTATTTATTTAGAATTCAAGGCACACTTAACCAGCATGGCTACCAAAGCATTCTGCAGCGATGCGCCATCCCATCTGGTTTGTGCTTAGTGGGACTATCATTTGTTTTTCAACAGGACAATGACCCAAAACACACCTCCAGGCTGTGTAAGGGCTATTTGACGAAAGAGAGTGCCGAGGCCAGGTCATCTGATGCAGCACTCAAGTCACCCGACCTCAACCCAATTGAGATGGTTTGGGATCAGTTGGACCGCAGAGTGAAGAAAAAGCAGCCAACAGGTGCTCAGCATACAGTGGCAAGAAAAGGTATATGAACCCTTTGGAATTACATGGATTTCTGCATAAATTGGTCGTCAAATTTGATCTGATCTGATCTTCATCAAAATCACAACAATAGGCAAACAGTGTGATTAAACTAATAACACACAAACTATTGTATTTCTCTAGTCTATATTGGAATACATCATTTAACCTCACAGCTAGATGGCAGAATTCCTAGTTTCCGCCTGTCTGACGTGCCCCAAGTAAACGGGCTGTCACCAGAAGCTAGGATATGCATATCATTTAGTAGCTTTGGATAGTAGACTCTGAATTTCCCAAAACCGTTAAAATTATGTCTGTGGCTATAACAGAACTGATTTGGCAGGCAAAAACCCGAAGGAAATCCGACCAGAAAAAAAATAATAATAATTCTGCTCCCATGCTCTTATTTTGAAACGCTATTGAAAAGCATTGAATCCATCCACCATTTTCCTATTCCTATGGCTTCCCCTATATGGTAACAGTCTACTATTGATGGCTTTGGGCTTGTATTTTGAAAAATGAATACGTTTTTTCACATGAAGGAAAGAGTGAGCCGGAAGAAAAACAGTGTTTGGGTGAGTTCTGGGGAGAGCACTCGCGAGGGAATTTGCCTTGTCTATTGAACATAGTTGTTTCCGCGTGAAGTTTTATCGGTTTTTAACATTTTAGACAACCTAAGGATTATATAGTCTTTGTTTGACCAAAATAGACGAAGTTTACTGAGAGCAATTTTTAATTTTCTGTCATCGTTTTGACGGAGGTGTTTCCTGTGGATTTCTGAATTCAATGGCGCCGTCTAAACGGCGTTTTACGGATATAAATATGTACTTTATCGAACAAAACGAACAGCGGTTTTGTAGCTGGGACCCTCCTGGTTGGAAACATCAGAAGATCTTAAAAAGTAAGTGAGTTTTTATATCTTTAATTTGTGATTGTGTTGCCAGTGCTGGTTGAAAAAGCTATTTTTGTGAGGTGCTGACCTCAGATAATCAAATGTTTTGCTTTCGCGGGTAAAGCCTTTTTGAAATCTGACAGATTTAGATTACCAAGGCGCTAAGCTTTGTAACCATGTGCAACACTTGTATTTCCATGAATGTTAAATATTACGAAATCTTATTTTGAATTTGGTGCGCTTTGTTTTTATCGAAAATGATCCCGCTCACGGGATCCGTGCGGCAAGAAGTTAAGAAGAATCCTATAGTGTCAGCTAAAGACTTAACGAAATCTCTGGAACATGCTAACATCTCTGACAAGTCTATAATACATAACACACAAAACAAGAATGATGTTCATGGGAAGACACCACAGAAGCCACTGCTGTCCGCAAAAAATATTGCTGCACGTCTGAAGTTTGCCAAAGTGTACCTGGATTTCCACCACGCTACTGGCAACATATTCTGTGGACAAATTAAACTACAGTTGAGTTGTTTGGAAGGAACACACAACACTGTATGTGGAGAAAAAAGGCACAGCACACCAACATCAAAACATCCCAACTGTAAAGTATGGAGGAGGGAGCATCATGGTTTGGGGCTGCTTTGCTGCCTCAGGGCCTGGACAGCTTGCTATCATGGACGGAAAAATGAATTCCCAAGTTTATCAAGACATTTGGCAGGAGAATGTTAGGCTGTCCGCCAATTGAAGCTCAACAAAAGTAAGGTGATGCAACTGGACAACGACCCAAAACACAGAAGTAAATCAACAGAATGGCTTCAAAAAAAGAAAATATGTCTTCTGGAGTACGCCCAGTCAGAGTCCTGACCTCAACCCGATTTGAGATGCTGTGGCATGACCTCAAGAGAGCAGTTCACACCAGACATCAAGAATATTTCTGAACTGAAATAGTTTTTAAAGAGGAATGGTCCAAAATTCCACAGGACCGTTGTGCAGGTCTGATCCGCAACTACAGAAAACGTTTGGTTGATGTTAATTGCTGCCAAAGGAGGGTCAACCAGTTATTAAATCCAAGGGTTCACATACTTTTTCCACACTGCACTGTGAATGTTTACACAGTGTGTTCAATAAAGACAAACGTATAATTGTTTGTGTGTTATTAGTTTTAGCATACTGTGTTTGTTTATTGTGTTGACCTAGATGAAGATCAGATCAAATTTTATGACCAATTAAGGGTTCACATACTTTTTCCTTCCGTCTATTTCTTCTGTCTACTTGCACTACTATGCACACTCACAGGGCCAAACACACACACCATAATTTGCTCACTCCTACATAATATACACATACATTTATACTGACTTTACTAGGGCCGGGCGATATGGCCAAAATATCATCATGGTATTTTCCCAATTTGTGACAGTATTTTATGTTTTTGATAAATACATTTTCTAAAATTAGCTTTATAAGTAGTGCGTGACCCTAGGGTGGCAATACATATATTCTAATGGGTCTTTTCTCCATTCGGATTGTTTTATTCTGTTCAATTCAACCTAAAATAATTTCCTGCATTTCCATCAATTTCTGCATTTCCTGCACTCATTTGAAATAATTTCCACACTGGCACGATATGGGCAAAAATACAAGGCCTTATTTTTAACCAAATGTTGCAATTGCGATTTAGATCAAAACACCTGGGTGAACTTTTGGAATCATGGAAATATGTTTATTATATTCTATATTTAGAATATAAATTACTTTTGAACTTTGAATACAGTTGTTTGACATGACAACGAATGAAAATGCCATGTACGAGTTATTGTGAGGTTAAAAACCAAAGTGATGTTCCGTGTTTCCTAGGGGACCCTATAATCTTTGGCTACATTAAATCTTTATTCACATAGCCAACATATGTTTTGCCTATTCCTCTTTGATTTAAAAGTTACTGTTGCACAAACAACATGCTGATTTAAGCCTCCACCAGTACTGGTATCAGGCTGTATTAGCTAGCTACGTTTGCTCTGACAGCTAACACGATTTAGCTTAACTTGCTAATAAAATACAAACTAGCTGTTTGCAGATGTAAGAAACACAAACTAATATTGTAATTATAGAACGCTTGTGGATTTATATTAAGATCAAAGTGGAAACAACGTCATTGTCATCAACATTGTTGCATTGACCATGCAGACTGAACGAAAGTGCCTCGTGGTCGAGCAACAACAAACGCTCCTTGAGTGACAGGGGTGGGACTAGGTCTGTGTGGAAAGCGGCATGGAGAGGGAGCGGAGTAAACTATAAAAATGGATGTTACACACGGTGTATCACATTTATCAAACCAAAACATTCAAATACTGTTATAAAAGGTCAAGTAAAAACTCAAATCGGTCCGTGCATAAAATACCGGTATATAGTAAAATACGGTATACCGCCCAGCCCTAGACTCTACACACCTGCTCACATATGAGCTGCTGCTACTCTGGTTATCTTATATCCTGTTGCTTAGTCCCCTTACCCCTATACATATCTAACGCCATCACTCCAGTATCCCTGCACATGTAAATATGGTATTGGATCTGACTTTTTAAATATTTCCTGTATATAGTATGCTTACTTAAATGTGTTTCATATTTCCTATTCTTTTGTAATACATTGTTATTGATTATTGCATTGTTGGGTTTTGAGTTTGCAAGAAAGGCATTTCACTGTACTTGTGCATTTGACATTAAAACTTAAGTTTATCATATCTATAAGGCACCCAGGGCATTTGTGGTATATGTTGCTGTATCCAGTGCATAAGAACAGCCCTTACGTTTCGATCACACCGACAGGCATTTTGGTACACCAGAATGACATTCATTTCCAATGAAACGCTGCGTTTGCCTTGGAGCATTGCGTTGCAGAGGCAGTTGCAGGGCGTTTGGTGTGCTGCTTATTTATCGAACGTATGTGTCAAACTGTATGAGTCCGGCTTGACAGAAACGGTAGCACAAGGTGAATGTTTTACTTTTGTTGCACACATATCCAGATGATGCTGCGCACCATTTTGCGCAGCCACACTATCGGTGTTCTCGAAGCGTTGGTATATTGGCCACATACCACACCTTATTGCTTAATCACAACAGTCAAACGAGTTAAATCCAAATCCATTGGTGAAAAATGATCTGGGGAGTTTAATACGAGCGAATTATCTTTTCTCTTGCGACATATTCAAATTCCTGTATTAAGTCATAGTTCGTAATAATTCTTATTTTGAGGTAAAACCGAATTTTACTTTAACGTCGTTACAAATTACTACGATAATTCTTAATTGCCTCAAACGTTATGGTGAAAAAAAGGGTTTATTGTAAAAAAATGTCAACTCTCTTTCTGTGGAAAAAAAATGTTGGGCTAGTTTTCAGGCCTTTTGGCGGGTTTTGAGTAGTCGTGCTAACAACCCTGGCTCACGCTAATGTTGTTCACAACACACTGGTACTTTATATTTACAATAAACTACCTTACATACTTCCTAGTTCACAGCAAAAGTTCAGCTGTGAATCAGACACCCTGCAAACTACCAGACGCTTATTTTATAGTAGAGACTCGACATGGAGAGAGCTTTCTATTAAGTTAACTCAACCATTTTTCATTAAAACATTTTTTTTAAACATCGAGATTGACAAGAATCACAAGACCAGGGCCCATTACGCCCATAAAATAACAATCAACGGCTGCTCACCTCGAACTCTAAACTAACAGAGGTTTACTTTAGAATAATAAGTAGGCTACAAATATTACCTTGTCGCACGAAAAGGAATATATCAGGTCTCTTATGAAACAGTTGTACTTGTCTTGCAACTGAACAGCACCCTGCCGTAACACGAAATGAATGTCGAGACGAGGAAATTTTCGTAAAAAAGGTGTGGCAGATGGTCAAGTCAGCTCAACATTGGATGATCAGCCACCATAAAAAACGTTCCTATTGGACAAGAGACAACGTCACTCACGCGGTGGCCGCAGTGCAGGGGGAAGGGTCCATACCCCATGCAAGTCGTTGAAGTTTAACATAGTTAACCACAAATATACAAATATTTCCCTTAAGGTAAGGGTTAGGGTTATGGTAGGGGACGTCCATACCCCATGCAAGTCGTTGAAGTTTAACATAGTTAAGGGAAATATTTGTATATTTGTGGTTAAGGTAAGGGTTAGGGTTATGGTAGGGGACGTCCTAAGAATCAGTGCAGGAAGTGACTACACACATATCCTGGTTGTCACTAGTTACCACAGCCACAAATTGCCTGTATAGTAAAAAATCATGAAAACCAAAATGTGCTTTTTGGTCTTAATTTAAGATTAGTCATAATGTTAGCAGTGAGCCTAATGTTAAGTTTAGGGTTAGGTTAAAAATACATTGTAGAAATAGGCGGGGTTTAGCCATTTGTGGCTGTGGTAATTATCGACGACCGAATATCCCTTGTTGAAGCTTTTTCTAGAGATATAAAAGATGTAGCTGTTTACAATTAGCCTATCCATCCGATGTACAATGTTAACGTATAAACTCCGTTCAATAAACAGCCATTAACCACTGTTGGAAACGGAGCTAACTTAACCAAGCGATACACATACATTTGTTAATCATTTTATATTATTAGGATTTGCCTGTACAGTATCTATTCTAGTGTCACTAGGGCTGCATTCCAAACACGTAACAGAGATACCCTCAGCCCTGAAATTAAGTGGACACTTCTGATAACGTTTCATGACGTCTGACGAGTATACACTTGTGGGGCGAGGAAGGAAGGAATGATTTTTAAAACAGACCGCCCTTGCCCGGAAATTCGTCACTCGTTCATCCCGCGATGATTGTGTTTTCAGCCACCAGTAGCTTGTTGGTGCTTTATATGCTCTACAGTCAATTATGATTGCATGTCTACTTACATGAAATATATCATTATTAATATATTCCTACTGTATAATTGCTAGCTAATTATTTAGCTAACTAACGTTAGCCTGCCTAGCTGGAACTTCTGAAGAAGGAAAATTGTTTTATTTCTACAATTTCCAAAAACGAACCAAACAAAAACATAATTACTTTTACGAGATGTGTTTGTGCATTAGTAGCACAATTTCTAACTTATTTACATTTGTTTTTACTTACACTTGTATATTGACATCTCCATATCGACGTTGAGGTTTTAAGTTTTGGCAGACCTTTCTTAGCGGATGTACAATCATCGCAAATTGAATTAATGGGGCGTTTCAGGCCCGACCTGAACATAATTGTACATTCGCAAACGCTATTAAAAACGAGGGCTGAGGGGCTTACGTTGCAAACTTCCCTTGCTTGGCTAATCATTTGGACCAATGACAAATATGGCCGCGGCGATTCCCCCAAGGGCATAAGGCGAAGGTAAGTGGACGAGGGTATGTCTTTTATCAGTTTGAAACGCAGCCCAGATCTCTCGTGCCTTGCGAATTTGCAAATGAATAGGTTACTATGTCCTTATCAAAAATATTCTTACATATGACAGAGCAGAGCGCGTGAAACTGGTGCATTTTTGCCAAGCACCCGATTTAAAATATGGATGTCTGCAGTAAAATTCAACATCAAAATATACATTTCTTAATTCAAATCAGTTTTGTTATAATTCGCTTATGCCTTGTACTGGTTTAAAAGGTGTGCAACTTATTTCTGCACTACTACTTATCTAAATGTAAAAAATTAAGGAACATTAACACAACACTAACTGAAGTTATTTGTATATTAGGCTACCACACACAAAGGGCACATAACCCTTTCTGTATACAGCAAATAGCAAGGCTGTATTTCCTATGTAGGCTATCTAACATTTCCACTTCGAGCTGTAATTTTTGTCCTCAAATTCTGGCCATTTCTCCACACCTATACATTTGATAGCTATACATGCATTTCTACCCATATCCTTGGACAGAACGCCTATTCAGCTCAAATTATGATACAATCCTGTAGAACAGACAGTTCAGCTCACTCTGAAGTTCAGCACATCAATTAATACAAAAAATAAGTATAGCAATTAAGTTAGTTAATAGCCAGCAACACTGTAGTCTTAGCTGTTCACTGCATCACTGAATTATCTTTCTAGATGATAATAATGTAGCCATTACAGCCCAATACATTCGATCTTTTAGTTTTGTTGGCCTATCAACTGCGCTCAATAAATAGCCATTTGTAGAGTTGATTGAGACTTCTAATTGGGAACGACACAAATTAGGCAAATCAATCGGAGACACTTTTTACTCTACAAAAATATGTATCACAATGTTGTCCCCATTTGAAATCCAGTGTCAGTTGGAAGTGATGAAACCACGGCTTATTCTGCACAAGGCTGCGCTTGCATCCCATGTCAGATTCACTCCAGATTTGGGATTGTGTGGTCCTCTATTATATCAACAAAGACCAGCTATATGGCCATTTCTGATATAGCCTAGTGCTTTAGATTACAATCCGGTTAACGGCTTGATTTCAAAAGTGTGAGATCAGATGGGGGGAAAAAAGGAATATTGTGAAGTCCAACCACAATAAATAATGTCCAGCAAAACTTTGCCTAGATATTGGAAGCATAATGCCACACATACTTAATCTATTACACACCATGTCACCTCGCACAATTCATAAATATAACTAGTACTTACCTTTGCATGCAAATCCAACAGTAAACCAATTGGCTCTGTAAGTGGCTCTCATTGCCTTATACCTGACAGCTTGGTACCCAAAAAGTAGTGTAATGCATAATATTTAACAAGTAAAATCCAGAAGCACACTCAGTGACTTTTAAAGGAAGCAAACCAAAATAGGCATGTATGAATACTGAATGACAGGTAAGTTCGAACTTGCTTTGCATTGCAACTCAGCAGCTCTTTCCATGGGCTCTCTCTAACAGAGAAAAAGGCATCTTCCAGGCCATATCAGTTTCTAAATATGCTTTACGTTCATCAGCATGTTCAAAGCAAGCCCTAGGTTGTCATGCGTGCCCACAAAACAACCCACCATTTCACCCCAGTGCCGTATACTAGGCCTTTCTCAATCTGTGGGCTCATTAGGACGAAGTGAGAAATGCAGATATCCCAAATATCAAAGAACACCCAGAATTTCACTCTTTAAAACATTATGAAATAAACAACTTAATTGCTGAGTAGCTTATAAAAAAAAATGCCTGTATACGTTTGACACCACTTCAAAATAAAATTCATGTTCAGAGAACTCATGAACCAGTCAAAAATGTTCCATTAAACCGCATGATAAAAACAAGGTAAATTTAGGTTTAGCGGTAGGCTAGCTTATACGACACAAGAAACCTGTTATCTTAGCCTTCTAGTAGGCATGTTTGCCAGTAGCATCTATAATGGAATTGAAAGTGGGCTTGTGATAGTGGAATAAATGTGTACTCTCTTAAAACACACACACAATTTATGAACATAATTATATATGTTCATAAACTGTTTGTGCTGAAATAAAAAATGTGAGACCATATCAATAGTGGACTACTGAACAAAATACAAAACATTTTAAGTAAAGTGATCCTTAAAGAGGGGGAAAAAATTGTCAACTCCAGCACCACCCCAACATCAACATTTGTGAAAATGGCAAATTTCCTAGTTTTGTAGTAAAAAAGATAGAGGAAGATAAGCGTTTTGCAATGACGTCAACCAATTAGTAGGGAATTAGTCTGCAACGTCTACTCATAATTGGTTAAAATCACACAATGCACTCCAATGATGTAATTTGAAACAATTAGAGGATAATATATTTTTTACTACAAAACATAGAAATGTGCCATTGTCACATATGTTGGGGTGGTGCTGGAGATAATGAATATGAAGTTGAAAAAAAGTAAAATTTCCCTTTAAAAGGCAGGGGTGTACAACTCAGTTCCTGGAGGGCCATGTGTCTGCTGGGTATTGTCCTTTCCTTTCAATTTGTTTCCAATTAAGATCTAGACAACCAGGTAAGGGGGAGTTCTTAGCTAATCAATTACCTTAATTGATCAATCAAGTAGAAGGGAGGAGTGAAAACCCGCAGAACTTGGCCCTCAAGGACTGGCGTTTGAGGTGCTTTAAAGGCTGCCCCCCCCCCCCAAGACAGGGAAGTTGTTCTTTGCTAAGAAGATATTTTTGTTTCTTTTTGACCATTTCAATTGAAAACAATCACAGTAACTGTTACCCAGAAATGATTTGAAAACTGCTACATTGGGCCTTAAAAATGATTTCATACCTGGAACGTTTGGTAAAATCTGGGTGCCTTCCCAAAACCATTTTATTGTTCATATAGAAAATCAGCAAGCAAGTGAAAAAGAATGAGAAAAATAGAATGGCTTGTAAATCTATGTCAGGAATGTCATTTTATTGACAAAAGTGTAAGCTAAACAGTATATACACTTGTGAAATAAGCTGGAACGTCCCCAAAAATATAAAACATAAGTGTCTCTTGTTAGACAACACTACAAAACTAAAACATTCCAAATAGTATTTACATGTTTGCAAAACAACTCTTATTCAAAAAGAGTATATCGCAGTGGGAGGGTTGGCAGATACAAAAAGTTCAGAGAGCTCTGCAGACCATTAAACCAAATGCAATGTTCAACATCTTTTTCTCAGAAACAAGCAGTACAATTTCTCATACAACATAGCTAGCAACAACATTGACATTTGCATTTATTAACAGTGAAAAACAGCATAGAGCAAATAAGAAAATGCTTTAACCATGACACAATGAGTGTTCTCTGTACTAACACCATGCATGGCAGCATTTGGCGAGTACCCCCTTAAGAAAATCATCACAAAGGGAATGTTAAATCTATGGAAGAAATACAAGAACACAAAACGTGTCAGGGCATTTGAAAATAATACATGCTTCCAAGTGAAAGTGACATCTCAGCACAGCAATAACAGACTATCCTCTTAATCCAACCATATCATTCAAGGCTCTTTCTCAAAATATGATTGGACTCAAGCTACATCAACATGGCAACAGTTGGCTTTTTGCCAATTGGAAAATCCAAACATCCCATTTTAGTTATGATATTATACATCAAATCAATATAGCAGCTTTCCATTTTATTCTTACGCTACTAACAACTTGATAACTTTGGTAAAGGAGCTAAAGATAGTTGGTAGCTTAAATTCTAAATGCAAGTTTTTACCTTTGCATTAATGAAACCGGATGTTTCACTTAATCATTATTGGTAGAGGGGAACATTGGAGTTTTATCCTAGGGTTATCTTCACTTTCCTAGCTCCAATAGGCCTATCATTTAAATCCATGACAGCAGATGATGCCTCCTCGTGTGACTCAAAGGCAACCATTGCCTCACCAGTGGGCAGGCCCTTTTCACTGAACTGCTGACAGACTGAACCAGGCAGCACTTGATACCCATAAAAGAAATCTAGGATCTCATCGACTGTTACGGTGAAAGGCATGTTTTGGATCTTTACAATGGTTGGTCCACGAGGGTTACCAGGGCCTCCGGTTGACTGCCCTCTCAGAGCGCCAGGGCCAGGGCCCAAGGCAGACTGAGGGACCCCTTCTGAACGCCCTTGGCCACTTCCTCGGTTGTTGTGGCCTCCTCTCTTTCTAGAGCAATTGTCAAAAGGTGGTCTGCCCCTCAAGCCCTCTGGTCCAAAGCCAGGTGGGCCATTGTTGCTACCTGGTCGGAAGCTTGGGGGTGCTAGAACTGCTCCAGGCAAGTGACCGGCAACCATGGGTGGGGGAATGCTAAGGGCTACATTCTCTAGACTTGCTGCAAATGGGGGTAGAGGAGGAGGGCCCACTAGTCCATTACCTGGGACAGTAAATTGAGCAAAAGGACCATTGCCTAAATTGCCTACAGTGTTTCTGAGGAAGTTGAACTCTTCTCCTGTCATACCGGCAAAGGAGTGAGCTTGGGCTTGAATAGGATTCTGTGCCTGAGCATGGCCGTGTGCCTGGCCTTGAGAGTTCCCTTCGAATTTCTGGCTTCTCTTAACCTGTGGTGGTGGGTTTCTCTCGATTTCCTTCATCTGCTCAAAGGTGACCAAATGCACAAAGGCATCTCTGCCATTTAACTTCTGCCGGTGTAGTCTCTCAGCATTTAGCGCATCCTCCTCTGCCCTGAACTGCACAACAGCCTGACCTAGACCATTACCACTGCTGTCAACCAGAACTTTAAGACTTTCCTCAAATACCGCAATGCCTTCTAGAAACAGACAGACATCTTTCTTTGACACATTATATGGAATATTTGAGATGTGAGCACAGTTTCTAGGGCTCTTTCCTGATTCAGAGTTGTTTTTCTTATCACCACCCTGCATCCTTTGACGAATGGAATCAATCTTTTCAAACATAGCTTTCTTACTGATGGGGTGAACTTGTATGAATCGGCTTCCCATATACTGCATGTGATAGCTGAGGGCAACCTTGTAATCCATTTCATTTTTTAACTGGACAAAGCCCTCACCTGTAGCTCGGCCAGTGGGTCCATAAGCAATGTAAATGTGGTCTTCCATAATGTCCAGGTTTTTGAAAAACTCACAGATCTGTTTGTTTACTGCTTCGTAGGGCAGGCCTTTTAGGTAGACACAGAACTCCTTGTTGTGAGGGGAGCGAGACCTTGCACGATCTCTGGTTGACGGAGACGCTGAACTCATGTTGCTGCGGCGGTGCTGGTCTTGGTGCTCATTATTGAATTTTGAGTGGGCTTGCCCTTCAACCCCGTTGCCACCACTGCTGACACTCATCCACTGGCTCTCTGTGGCCGGAGAGATGTCCACGTACCTCTGCCCTAACATTCTACAGCTTCTTTTTAGCGCCTCAAAAGTGTCCCGAGGGGAAAATAACTTGGCCAGGGCCCTGCCGCTACTCCGGCCAATGTTGTCCCTGACCAGTCGAATGGAGTCCACCCCTAACCCACATAAAAACTCCCTAATATCCATTTCAGTAGCTGAGAAGGGCAGGCCTTGAAAGTGGACATATAACTCGTCTGAATTACCTATTGCTGCCTTCATGTGTGCCTGGAGATTTAACAGAGGGTTCATATGGCCAACAAACATGTGGTTTGGGGTTCCTAGAGGCAGCCCTGAGGCCAGTCCACCAGGGGGTGGGACGCCTGGGTTAAATGGTGGCATTGAGCCCATGTGGGACAGATGACTCATGGGAAGGACAGGGGGGCCTTGGGTTAAAGGTGACACAGTGGGAACAGGAGGCACAGAAGACACTGGTGGTGGAAGTGGCATGGGGGGTATGGAAGGCATGCGTGGCAGGGATGGCATGGTTGTCAAAGGGTGGATATGTGGTGGTACAGAGTTGAGGGAGGACACAGCTGTTGTCATACTGGATCCTATGGTGAGATTTGGGCTGCTGAAGTTGTTGCTGAAACTGGGGGGCATGTTTCCCATGCTAGTGGTGGCAAATGTGGACAAATTTTTGTTGCTTATGGTTTCATGTGCAGACGCAGCTGTGGTGACGGTGGCTGGTGTGGTGTTGCTGAACCCTTGTAAAGTGTTGGGTAAACTGCCCCTTCCACATGTGTTGACGGGGGGACCTGGCCTTCTACCGTTTCCTGCTGCTCTCTCTACATTGCCCGTTTCAAAACGCCTGCGGCTAAGCTCAATCATATTCTGCATCTCGGTCTTGCTGCTCAGCAAAAGTGACACTTTAGAGCCTTTGATTGCTCCCCCTGTACGCATCATGCCAAGCCTGGCATCTTCATCTGTGGCGAAAACAATAAAAGCCTCACCATGTTCACCCCCTACAATATGCACCCCACCATCTGGGATGGTCAATCCAGAGAAGAAATGGCGTATGTCCATGGTCCCCGCCACCATCGGGATACGCTGCAAGCGGATGACCACAGCCATGCTGCTGATGCGAAACAACACACACCTGCAGGTAAAAAAAGGCAACCACCGTAAGACTAGAGGAAAGAGCAATGAACACACAAGAAACAAATAGCAGGAGAGAAACCATGATTTAGAAGACTGCTTACGTTTGGATATATCCGATGAGAGCCCAATGCATCAGATAAATTCAAAATACATGTGCAAGTATTAGGCGGTCTGTCCACTCATCACCACTCTTACACAGCCATCCACACATTGCTTCATTCACCACATACATCAGCCTTGGCTCAAGGACATTATGTAGACCCTAGGTCTAACAAGCAAATCTTGAATGTAGAAATGTTACTCGTAGGCCTAAATGTTTCTCATAATTATAGTACCACACATTTCAATGAAATTTAGGCTTGGGCGGTATACCGAACAGCGGGGTATTTGTAAATAGCCACGGGATGACTTTTTTTTTATGTATTGGAATATTTGTAGCTAGTTTACCTGCAGTCAACTTGTGTAATACGTTAGGAGATAAAGAAGATTGCGAACCCTCATTTCACCCGTCACAGAATTTTTCATTATGAAGCTTGTCGGTAGTCCCAAGTCACGTGGTGTTTGTTTAAAAGCACAACGATGAGAGACCGGAGCCTTGCGAATCACTAACTGTTGCTAAGCATGCACCAGGTGATCTAGTTACTGTATGGAATTCACATCTAAATGTTTGCCAGCTAGATATCGTATAAATATTAAGTTAACTGTCTAAAATGTTGTAAATAATCTGCAGTCGTGCATTTGGTTTGCTCACTAAGTGGTAAGCTTCTTCCAAAATCAAGCTTTGCTTGGTAACAGCAGACAATGCCCTTCTGGATCAAAAGCCTTGCTGTCTAATATTTGTTTTGTGTGTGCAGCAAACTGTATAGCATTTTTTTGTTACTTGTATAACTTTATGAGTTGGGATGTCTGTCCTGCAAATACTTTAGGTCAGAGACTTTATAAAATGTTAGCATTTAGTTGGTATTCTCAATGGGATTTTACATTGTTACTTGTTAGCGTTGCAACTGTTGGATTTCAAAGGCTCAGTGGGGTTTGAAAATAGCGCCCCTTGTGTTCAGTATTACCTAATATCCCAGTATGGTACAAGGTCGGTATGAAAAGGTATGACAATCTGGATACAGCCCAAGCCTAATGCAATTAATTGTATAAACCTACAGTGCATTCAGAAAGTATTCAGACTCCTTCCATTTTTACACATTTTGTTACATTACAGCCTTATTCTAAATTGGATTAAATAAATGTTTTCCTTCACTCTGCATACAATACCCCATAATGACAAAGCGAGGGAGGGTTCCAAAAAATATCTGCAGCATTGAAGGTCCCCAAGAACACAGTGCCTCCATCATTCTTAAATCAAAGAAGTTTGGAGCCATCAACACTCTTCCTAGAGCTGGCCATCCATCATACTACACAGGATCATCATACTACACAGGAATCATGCTACACCGGCTCAGACGCTCGTCGGATGTGGCAAGGCTTGCAAACTATTACAGACTACAAAAGGGAAGCACAGCCACAAGCTGCCCAGTGACACGAGCTTACCAGACAAGCTAAATTACTTTATGCTCACTTCGAGGAAAGCAACACTGAAGCATGCATGAGAGCATCAGCTGTTCCAGACGACTGTGTGACCATGCTCTCCGTAGCCGATAACCTTTAAACAGGTCAACATTCAGGCCGCGGGGCCAGACGGATTACAAGAATGTGTACTTCGAGCATGCACTGACCAACTGGCAAGTGTCTTCACTGACATTTTCAACCTGTCCCTGACCGAGTCTGTAATACCAACATGTTTCAAGCAGACCACCATAGTCCCTGTGCCCAAGAACCTACCTAAATGACTAACGACCTGTAGCACTCACGTCTGTAGCCATAAAGTGCTTTGAAAGGCTGGTCAAGGCTCACATCAACACCATTATCCCAGAAACACTAGAACCACTCCAATTTGCATACTGCCACAACAGATCCACAGACGATGCAATCTCAATTGCACTCCACACTGCCCTTTCCCACCTGGACAAATAGAACACCTACGTGAGAATGCTATTCATTGACTACAGCTCAGCGTTCAACACCATAGTGCCCTCAAAGCTCATCACTAAGCTAAGGACCCTGGGACTAAACACCTCTCTCTGCAACTGGATCCTGGACTTCCTGACAGGCCGACCCCAGGTGGTAAAGGTAGGTAAAAACACATCTGCCACGCTGATCCCCTCAGGGGTGTGTGCTCAGTCCCCTCCTGTACTCCCTGTTCACCCATGACTGCATGGCCAGGCACGACTCAAACACCATCATTAAGTTTGCCAACGACACAACAGTGGTAGGCCTGATCACCGACTACCATGAGACAGCCTATAGGGAGGAGGTCAGAGACCTGGCCATGTGGTGCCAGGATACCAACCCCTCCCTCAACGTGATCAAGAAAAAGGAGATGATTGTGGACTACAGGAAAACGAGGACCGAGCATGGCCCCATCGACGGGGCTGTAGTGGAGCAGGTTAAGAGCTTCAAGTTCCTTGGTGTCCACATCACCAACAAACTATCATGGTCCAAACACACCAAGACAGTCGTGAAGAGGGCACCACAAAGCCTATTCCCGACTGAAAATATTTGGCATGGGTCCTCAGATCCTCTAAAGGTTCTACAGCTGCACCATCGAGAGCATCCTGACTGGTGGCATCACTGCCTGGTATGGCAACTGCTCGGCCTCCGACCGCAAGGCACTACAGAGGGGGGGTCGTGCGTGGGACCCTAACGTCACCTCACAACTTGCTGTCACTTTGAGAAACATGTCAAAGAGGCCGTCTGAGATGGCCAAGTCGTCAAAAAAACGAAATAACTTGACCCTAACCCCTAAATTCAGAGCAGAGCAATACCCAAAGGACTATGAGTCAGGCGATAAGCTGTTTTGCAAATTCTCTCAACATACTATTGATTGGACCCGTAAAAATAAGTGTGATGACCACTTAAAGTCTAAAGCCCATGTGAAGAACAAGGAAAAGCACCGTGTTAGCCAGAGCATCCCTCTTCAAATTACCATTACTAGTGCAAGCGCATCAGCAGGACTTGGTGGCTGTGCGCACCGAGTCTGACATCCCCTTAGAAAAGCTAAGAAAGCTACAGCCGTTTCTAGTGATGCATTGCAAACAGGCAGAAGCGTTGCCTGAAAATGAGAGCAGCCTCTGTCAAACTCACCTGCCCCGTGTGTTCGACCAACATATGAGTTGGCGATGGTTGTTTACTAGACAATAGATGCAAGGGATTGCAGCGTTCTAAACATCGTCATTGGTGAGTTAACTCAACAGCCTATTAATATACCGTTGCAATTGCCTACATTTACATTCTGCAATGTGAATTGTCCGCATGCAAATTGTGATATTCCAAACGACGAGCTATCGTGGTGAAATATAGCGATGCATAATGTCAGCAGCTGTCTGCCACGCCATCTAGCTAACTGTCGCTGTATCTATATTGTGTTTACACTAGACATTTAAATAACACTTATTTTGTCACAATATTATTTTAGGTTAAAACACAGTTTTTCCTTATCTTTCATTGCAGGTGTTGAAAACCAGTACTTTCTGGTGGATGTCATTTTCATGGACAGACGCAACTACTCAACGTTTTCCCAAGCTATACTAGCCTCCCTCCACAGCAACGATCTGAACCTGAATGGGTTCAGGGCAGTGGTCACAGATAATGCCTCCTACTGCCTGAAGGCATGCAAGGAGGTTCTGAAAGGAGTGATGCCCAACAGTGTCCATGTAACCGGTCTCTGCCATGTCATCAATCTGGTGGGTGAGACCTGGCAGCACTACAAACACTTCTCTGAAGTTGCATCACTTGTGACATGGATGAGATCTGTCTTCTTCAAGAAGCCTGCCAGAAAGAGAAGATGGGTGAGCTTCCTCATTATGAAGGAGTTTGTGCAGGCCAAGGCTCCTCCTGAAGCAGTGAGCTCCAGATGGAATAGCTGGTTTGAGGCAGTGAAGTACCATGCAGAGCATGTTCATCTGTACAGAGAGTTGTTGTTGGCAGAAAAGTCATCATCCCAGGCAGTTACAAACATCCCCAGCCAGCTGGAAACAGAGGAGAAGGTGCAGGCCCTCACTGTTAAGCTAACCTTCATCTCGGAGGGCTGCTCCAAACTGATGACAGCTCTGTCAATCCTGGAAGGAACCCACCGTCCCACAGCAGTGTCTGCATACAATGTCATGGAGGATCTGGGCTTTTACCTAGTGAATGGAATGGCAAAAACATGTGGGTATGGTGCCAAGACAGATTAACTATTGAGAAAGATGGGGATTGGCGAGAGGAGGGAGGTGCTTGACCATCTCCATGATGCATTCCACTTGGCCTTCACAAAGTTCTCAGCACTAGGACACACATCCAGCCACAGAGGTCTACAGGCTGGCTAGGGTGTTCGATCCTAGGCAGGCTCCAGCCATGGAAAAGCAGATTGAAGCCTACACACAAATGAAACCCATCGCAAGCCCATCAACAGAGCTCAGTGAAGAATGGATTGCATATTGCACTGTATGTCCAGGGAGCCCTCACCTGCTTTGGAGCTTACTGATTACTGGAGGGGCCTGAATGCGAGACTCCCAACAGTTGCAGAAGTGGCAGTGCCCTACATCTACTTCCCAGTCAGCTCAGTCGACTGTGAGAGGAGTTTCAGCAAAGACTCTACTCAAAGACAAGCGAGAGGCGCTCAACACAAATAGGCTGACAATCATGTACTTCAATGGAGAGGTCTGTGATAGATGGAAAACTTACAATGGACAGACATTGGAGCTCATAAGGTAGTTCCATAGGTTTTGCCTATTGCTGCATTATTGCCTAGATTCTTGCATGAATATTTATTTATTTATAATGAAACACTTAGTAGAACTCTGTATTGAAGCAATGTTGTGTTGCATCATCACAAATGTACTGTTATATATTGGCAAGTTGGTTAGGACATTACTTCGTGCATGATACAAGTAATTTTTCCAAAAATTGTTTACAGACAGATTATTGCACTTATAATTCACTGTATCACAATTATAGTGTGTCAGAAGTTTACATACACTAAGTTGACTGAGCCTTTAAACAGCTTGGAAAATTCCCAAAAATGATGTCATGGCTTTAGAAGCTTTTGATAGGCTAATTGACATCATTTGAGTCAATTGGAGGTTTACCTGTGGATGTATTTCAAGGCCTACCTTCAAACTCAGAGCCTCTTTGCTTGACATCATGGGAAAATCAAAAGAAATCAGCCAAGACCTCAGAAAAGAATTGTAGACCTCCACAAGTCTGGTTCATCCTTGGGGGTAATTTCCAAACGCCTGAAGGTACCACGTTCATCTGTACAAACAATAGTACGCAAGTATAAACACCAAGGGACCACGCAGCCGTCATACCGCTCAGGAAGGAGACGCATTCTGTCTCCTAGAGATGAACGTACTTTGGTGTGAAAAGTGCAAATCAATCCCAGAACAACAGCAAAGGACGTTGTGAAGATACTTTTATACCTGTTTCCTAGAGCATCTATAGCCACAGCAAAATCAGTCCTATATCGACATAACCTGAAAGGCCGCTCAGCAAGGAAGAAGCCACTCCTCCAAAACCGCCATAAAAAAGCCAGACTACAGTTTGCAACTGCACATGGATCGTACTTTTTGGACAAATGTCCTCTGGTCTGATGAAAAATAATAGAACTGTTTGTCCATAATAAACATCGTTATGTTTGGAGGAAAAAGGGGGAGGCTTGCAAGCAGAAAGAAACACCATCCCAACGTGAAGCACGGGGGTGGCAGCATCATGTTGTGGGGGTGCTTTGCTGCAGGAGGGACTGGTGCACTTCACAAAATAGATGGCATCATGAGGAAGCAAAATTATGTGGATATATTGAAGCAGCATCAAGACATCAGTCAGGAAGTTAAAGTTGGTCGGAAATGTGTCTTCCAAATGGACAATGCCCCCAAGCATACTTCCAAAGTTGTGGCAAAATGGCTTAAGGACAACAAAGTCAAGGTATTGGAGTGGCCATCAAAGCCCTGACCTCAATCCTTTAGAAAATGTGTGGGCAGAAGTGAAAAAACGTGTGCAAGCAAGGAGGCCTACAAACCTGACTCACTTACATCAGCTCTGTCAGGAGGAATGGGCCAAAATTCACCCAACTTATTGTGGGAAGCTTGTGGAAGGCTACCCAAAACCTTTGACCCAAGTTAAAGAATTTAAAGGCAATGCTACCAAATAATAATTGAGTGTATGTAAACTTCTGACCCACTGGGAATGTGATGAAAGAAATAAAAGTTGAAATAAAATCACTCTACTATGACATTTTACATTCTTAAAATGAAATGGTGATCCTAACTGACCTAAGACAGGGAATTGTTATTAGGATTAAATGTCAGGAATTTCAAAAAACTGAGTTTCAACTGTATTTCCTCAATTAATCTGTGCTCCTGCACATTAACTCTGTACCAGTACCCCCTGTATATAGCCTCGCTACTGTTATTTTACTGCTGCTGTTTAACTATTTGTTGTTTTTATTTATATTTTTTACTTAACACTTATTTTTCTTAAAACTGCATTGTTCTTAACTTCTTAGGGATCACTGCACAACTTGACCGTTTTGGAGAGCCTGGCGTGCCCAAAGTAAAATGCCTCCCATTCAGGCCCAGAAAATAGGATATGCACATATTTGGTACCATTGGATAGGAAACACTCTGAATTTTGTAAAACTGTTAACCATTTGTCTGTGAGTGAAACAGAACGGATATGGCAGGCAAAACCCCGAGGAATTTCTGTCCTGGAGAAAGTGGTTTTCACAGAGTGCCTCATTTGGAACCCCTCCCTCATGAAAATGCCCATAAAAGGGCATATGAATGCAGTACCTATCGCTTCCTCTGGATGTCCTTTGTCTCTAGAAAGTGGTTTCATGCTGTTCAGATGAGTTAGAACAGAGAAGAAGAGAGAATCAGNGACTTTTTCTAACAAAAGAACCATGGATTGTCTTCGTTGGACACTTAGGATGACCTCAGCAGAAGTTCTTCAACAGGTAATTGATTTGTTTTTGCTGTGAAATGTGTTATGTGTGTGCCACGCTGGCTAATGAATTCATGGCTATGTGAAAAGTATGTGAGGTGATGCCCTCAAACAATCAAATGTAGTGCTTTCGCCGTAAAGCCTTTTTGAAATCTGACAACGCTGTGATATTGCCAAGAAACAGAGCTTTTGATGAGTATGAAACACTTGTATATTGGTGGATTTTTAATAATTCAACTTTGGGATTTTGAATTTGGCGCTTTACATTTTATCTGGTGGTGTCGGGAGTGGGTCGCTAGCGCCCCAATGATCCCTGAGAGGTTAAGGGCTTGTAAGTAAGCATTTCACTGTAAGGTCTACCTACACCTGTTGTATTTGGCACATGTGAATTGTTTAAAATTCAGGATCAGACAAATTAGGCCATGTGTTATTGCATAAATGCATAACATTAAAACACTAAAGGTGCAAGACAATTAGCCTATGTGTAGGCTCAAGTCTCAAGCATTGTTCAGAGCAGGTGTTGGCCAAAACAACCTATTAAAAAGCAAGTAGAAAGAATGTGGTCAACAGAAGGAGATCAGGTCATGAAGTGGAGACATTTACTTGGGGCTTGTGGATAATGTGGTATCTTGTCAAAGGGAGCCACCAACATACAATGCTCTTCCCCTATACCACTCATACCCTGGTAGGTCATTCTTAGCTCTGTTCACCTTCAGAGGTTTCCACAATAGAGTACACTAGCCCAAAAGGGAATCAATAAGGTCAATGAATATAGCCTAACAAAGCTAATAATTACTGGTAAAAACCATGAAGAGCCCACAGGAGGTTGGACTGGAAGTCAGTTGAATTAGCCCGTTCAGGACATATTCACAAGCTTACCTGTAATAATAGTGCTTCGTTAAAACTGTGACACGGGATATCCAAGCTAATCCTGACAGCAAGCAATTTAAATCAATTCTTGACTAACAAAACAATAGGAAATGGAAGCAAAAACATGAGCAAAAAGCAGGCAAATGTAGGCATCCTTAGAGAACAACATTTACAAAACACTCTTGATTCAACCCCATATCAGCTTTTGTTTTGCATCAGGAGAAATGAGGTACATAGGCTTCAACAATTAGAGCACAAACTCTTTCAAATGGCTGCCTCGCCAAAAATCCATACACTAATTCATATATTTCACAAAGACTATGCATCTCATAATTTCTCATGTTGACATCCAGCATGAAAATACATTTCATTCATCACAGAAATCCATAAGAGCGAAATAACCATTGAAAACCTGAGCAAGAAAATACAAGTTTCCCTCGATAGCTTATCCTTACTTATTTCTAAAGTGTTCTATGTAAAATGTTGTCAACTATATGGTCTACAAATGTAAATAAGGTATAGTAATATGGTAGTGGACCAGTCAGTTGGAAGACTGATCATGATTATCAGAGATTCTGAAGCCTAATACTTTAACATACTATGGACAAACCTAAATCAGGTCTGCCAGGTCTGCTGCGTCATCAGTCTCGCACTGAGGATTGTATTCAGACCCTGCCCCATGAAAAACATAAGCCTGGGCCTACACTAAAATGTAGCCTCGCATATTCCTTATTTTGTATGCAAAATGCTAGAGAAAAAAAACAACCACCTGCACATGTGTGAACTCAAAGCTTCAGCACACTACAATATCTCAATTGTGTGGGAATCTTTCCACAAAACATACAGGGGACAATGGTCACTCCTGTGAAAGCACTTAACATAGTCCACATCAGCAACAATGGCCAATAAGTGAGGTCATCAACTGTGGTTGTCCCACCTAGCCATCTTAAAGTGACAATCCGCAATTGAAACAATAACAAAGCGGCACCTCGCCTCTATTTTGGGTAAAAGCTGAGGAAAAGCTGAGAAATGTAACCACTTCCAAATTCATTGATGTCTATTGATGCAATGACTGGCCATCCAAGATATCAAAATCATAGTTTTAAGCATAATTTGAGGCCATGCAATGCCAGTATCATTTACTCAAACTAGTCTGAATCTGAGATTAAATAAATTACAGATTTCTTGAGTTTACGTTTTTACCGAGGAAGATTTAGTCGCACAATTTTACTTGTAGCCAAGGTGTTTGTTGCAGTATTTCTCAATTTAAAAAAATGTGTGACATGTTGTCTTATGTAAACAAACTCTGATCCGTTGCACTGCTGGACAGGTCTGTCTCACTGTATGTGTGTTCTGTGGTAGGATTGGATAGAGCGCAGCAGTGTGTATCCCGTGTTAATGGGCAAGTTAGCCTTGTTGAAATCAAAACCCAACCCTGATGTCATGACAAACACATGACAAATTCACTTTAAAAAACACTGTTTTGGACGAGACTGATTTTATGACCAAAATTATCCTATTTACACTTTTATATTTTGAAACTAGAATAAATGTTTAAGTTCTTTTTGCGTTTATGTCCGCTTGTTCTCCTGTTGTCTTTTTGGTCTCATCTCCTTCTGTGCTGTATACACCTTCCCATTTACATCAGAGATCTGTATATAATGACAAGATGCACGTCTTCGCCCTAACAATGAGAGTTGTTGTCCCGAAGGCAGATGACAGGTTTAGGTCCAAATTAAGACCATAGAAAAGCATTGGGCTAATTTTGGACAGATTCAAGCGAGAGTGAAACCTCTCGCTTTGCCTCTTCTTCTATGGTTTACACACACACACACAAAGCCCCTCCCCCTACCACTCACAACAACAAAGAGAGCACTTGTTCAAATCAAAAACCTATTGGTCACATACACATATTTAGCAGATGTTATTGCAGGTGTAGTGAAATGCTTGTGTTCCTAGCTCCAACAGTGCAGGTCGATCTAACAATTCACAACACACACTCAAAATCTAAAAGTAAAAGAACGGAAAAAAAAAAATTATAGAAATATTTGGACGAGCAATGTCGGATTGGAATTGACTAAAATACAGTAGAATAGAATACAGTATATACATATGAAATGAGTAAATCAGTAAACATTAAAGTGACTAGTGTTCCACTATTAAAGTGGCCAGTGATTACATGTCTATGTATATGGGGCAGCAGTCTCTAAGGTGCAGGGTGATGGTTATTTAACTTCTTAGGGAGTGGCAGCAGAGGTGACGGTTTTGGAGTCTGGCGTGCCCAAAGTAAAATGCCTGCAAATTAGTACTATTGGATAGGAAACACTCAAAGTGTTAAAGTTTCTAAAAGTGTTAAAATAATGTCTGTGAGTATAACAGAACTGATATAGCAGGCGAAAACCCGAGAAATTTCTGTCCGGATTTTTTTTTTTATTGTGACCTTTGCTCTTTGATACTCTCCCTATTGATTTGAATGGGATCCAGCTCCTGGATTGCAGTACCTATGGCTTCCACTAGATGTCAACAGTCTTTATACAGAGTTTGGAAGCACTGAGCAGAACGGATAGGAAGAGGAAATTGTCAAGGTAGCTCAGAAGTCAACAACATTTCACGGGCGCGAGACTGTGGGCGCGCCCCAATTTATTTTCCTTTTATAACGTTTAGGTTACCATCAGAGTGAAATATTATCGCTAATATTCATAAAAGGATAGCTAAGGATGCATTATAAATGATCTTTGATTTGTTTAGGAAAAGTTGATAGGTATATTTGAACGCGTCCTCTTCACAGTTCAATGGGCGATTCGACGTTGGATTTTCTGAACATAACGCACCAACCAAACAGAGATTTATGGATATAATAAATGACTTTTTCTAACAAAAGAACCATTGGATGTCTTCGTTGGACACTTGGGAAGCCCTCAGCAGAAGTTATTCGAAAGGTAAGGGATTTATTTTAGCTCTTATATGGGTTTTGTGTGACCCGCGCTGGATATGAATTTAACGATTACACCTTTTATACACCCCACGATAGGAGTTTGTTAGTTTACAACACGAAAGCGGCATTTCGGAAAAACTTTAGACTGTTGCGACACTATAACGGTTCTTAGTCTCGAAAACTACTGATACGTTGTGAACATATAACTACTTACAAATTATTAAGTTCTTTTGGATTTTGAATTTGGCGCCTTACATTTCACCGGGTAGTGTTGGGAGCGCTAGCGCGCCGCTACTCCCTAAGTAGTTAACAGTCTGATGGCCTTGAGATAGAAGCTGTTTTCAGTCACTCGGTCCCAGCTTTGATGCACCTGTACTGAACCTCGCCTTCTGGATGGTAGTGGGGTGAGCAGGCCGTGGCTCGGGTGGTTGATGTCCTTGATGATCTTCAGACCCAGGGCCCCGAGCTTAATGATGAGCTTTGAGGGTACTATTGTTTTGAAGGCTTAGCTATAGTCATTTAGTTCAGTTACCTTTGCTTTCTTGGGTACAGGAACAATGGTGGACATCTTGAAGCAAGTAGGAACAGTTGAATGGGATAGGGAGAGATTGAATATGTCAGTAAACACTCCTGCCAGCTGCTCTGCACATGCTCTGATGCTGCCGGCCCAGACAGCTAGGGATGCTGTCTGGGCCGGCAGCCCTGCGAGGGTTAACACGCTTAAATATGTCTTACTCTGTGTTATCCTCAAAGCAGGCGAAGAAGGTGTTTAGCTTGTCCGGGAGAAAGACGCCGGTGTCCGTGTCTTGGCTGGTTTTTCATTTGTAATCTGCCATACATGTCTCGTGTCTGAGCCGTTGAATTGCTACTCCACTTTGTCTCTGTACTGACATTTTGCCTGTTTGCTTGCCTTATGGAGGGCATAACTACACCGTTTGTATTCAACCATATTCCCAGTCACCTTGCTGTGGTTAAATGCGGTGGTTTGTGCTTTCAGTTTTGCGCAAATGCTATCATCTATCCACCGTTTTTGGTTTGGGTCAATTTTAATAGTCACAGTGGGAACCACATCCCCTATACAGTTCCTGATGAACTCAGTCACCATGCCTGTGTATTCGCCAATGTTATTCTCATAGGCTACCCGGAACATATCCCAGTCTGATGTGCGAGTACTATAGGCAATGTGTTGATAGAACTTCGGTAGCGTTTTCCTCAAATTTGCTTAGTTAAAATCGCCAGCTACATAAATGCAGCCTCAGGATATGTGGTTTCCAGTTTGCACAAACTCCAGTGTAATTCCTTGAGGGCCGTTGTGGTATCGGCTTAAGGTGGAATATACACGGCTGTGACTATAACCGAAGAGAATTCTCTTGGGAGGTAATAGTCGGCATTTGATTGTGAGGTATTCTAGGTTGAGGGAACAAAAGGACTTGAGTTCCTGTACGTTATCACAATCACATTATGAGTAGTTAATCATGAAACATACACCACCACCTTTCTTTCTTCTTCCCGGAGAGTTCTTTATTCCTGTCTGAGCGATGTACTGAGAACCCAGCTGGCTTTATGTACGGGGACAGTATATTTGGAGAGAGCCATGATTCTATGAAACGGAGTATGTTGCAGTCCCTGATGTCTCTCTGGAAGGAGATCATCGCCCTGAGCTCGTCTACTTTATTATCCAGGGACTGAACATTAGAGAATAATATACTCAGAAGCGGTGGATGGTGTGCACGCCTCCTGAGTCGGACTGCAAGTCCACTCAGAATACCTCTTCTCCACCAGCAGCCTCTGGGATAAGTTCAGTAGCCCTGGGGGGTACGAACAAAGGATCCAATTTGGGAAAGTCATATTTCTGGTTGTAATGCTGGTGAGTTACCGCCGCTCTTATATCCAAAAGTTATTTCTGGCTGTATGTAATAACACAAAAATCATTCTGGGCTAGTAATGTAAGAAATAACACCAACAAAAAAAACAAAATACTGCAAAGTTGCTTAGGAGCTAGAAGCAGAGCTGCCATGTCTGTCGGTACCATCTTCATATACAATGGTGCCACTGGACTCAGATCTACATTTGCGCTCACCTCAACCACTGGAGTCGCTATGGAGTGAGTTTGGGGGGTGAATGTAGCAGATGGGGATCTGTGAAACTCACTCATCAGCCTGAAGTGTCGCCCCTTGCGCAGTCGTGAAGAGGGCACGACCAAGCCTATTCCACCTCAGGAGACTAAAAAGATTTGGCATGGGTCCTGAGATCCTCAAAAGGTTCTACAGCTGCAACATTGAGAGCATCCTGACTGGTTGCATCACTGCCTGGTACGGCAATTGCTCCGCCTCTGACCGCAAGGCGCTACAGAGGGTAGTGCGTACGGCCCAGTGCATCACTGGGGCTAAGCTGCCAGCCATCCAGGACCTCTACACCAGAAGGCCCTAAAAATTGTCAAAGACCCCAGCCACCCCAGTCATAGACTGTTCTCTCTACTACCGCATGGCAAGCGGTACCAGAGTGCCATGTCTAGGACAAAAAGGCTTCTCAACAGTTTTTACCCCCAAGCCATAAGACTCCTGAACAGGTAATCAAATGACTATCTGGACTTTTTACATTGTGCCCCCCCCGCTGCTGCTACTTTCTGTTTATCATATATGCATAGTCACTTTAACTATACTTTCATGTACATACTACCTCAATTGGACCGACCAACCAGTGCTCCCGCACATGGGCTAACTGGGCTATCTGCATTGTGTCCCACCACCCGCCAACCCCTTTTTTACGCTACTGCTACTCTCTGTTCATCATATATGCATAGTCACTTTAACCATAACTACATGCACATATACTACCTCAATCAGCCTGAAAACCGGTGTCTGTATGTAGCCTCGCTACTTTTACAGCCTCGCTACTTTTACAGCCTCGCTACTGTATATACTGCTGTTTTTATTTCTTTACCTACCTATTGTTCACCTAATACCTTTTTTTATTATTTATTGCACTGTTGGTTAGAGCCTGTAAGTAACCATTTCACTGTAAGGTCTACACCTGTTGTATTCGGTGCACGTGACAAATAAACTTTGATTTGAATTGAAGGACTTTTTCAACAGCGCGGTGAGTTGGAACTCTTCAAGAGGGCAGTTACATGTGTTTGCGAGGCAGAGGTATTCAGTTCCGAGTCTCGATGTGAGCTGAATCAGGGGGAAACGGTACTCAATAAGAAAGCAGCGTGTCGTCCTTTACATTAACTTCCTGAACTTATCCCTATAGGCTTTAGCCAAGTGGGCTAACACAGTCTTGTGACATGCAGGAGACCTGGTTCGAACCCAGTCAGTCACAAGATTAAATATGGAGTGAAAAGTTTATCTATGTTTTTTTGTGACATTCCCTTCTATAATGTCCTGGCAAGGCCTGTGGTCATCATGCCACATTGGCTTCAGAAACCACCAGAAGCGTTTGATTCGATATGTGCTCCTCTACCTATCCTGGATGGCAAAGTACCATGATATTGTCTCTGGTTTTGAATCTGAATTTATGAAACTTTGATCAACTTTAAATGATTGTCTGTATCAAGTTTACAAACTATGAATGCAATATATACCATATTCAAACTGAATATATAAATATTAAATCAAATTGAAATCACATTTTAAAACTGAATGCAATATTCATTCAATTCAGTTTCAAATTATGAAATAGAAGATTAATTTATGAATTCAAAGATTACATTTGTGCATTCCAACCATGTTCAAATCAAATCAAATTTGGACTAATGGTAACACCCCTACTTGGTATACCGTTGTAAAACTTTTGCAACAGAAATCGTTCACTCCAAACAGAAACAGTTTCCAACGAAAACGAGTTTCTATTTGACAAATGTAGGTAGGTCCCTCCCCGTTTCGTTTGGTTCTTACTGTGAACGGTTTCCGCTGCAAGACGTAATGAATACACCCCTGGACTTCCCAATCTCTGGCCACGACAAGTAGCACATTGGGGAAATTGATGAAATAGCTATGGAATTGCATGGGCACGAAAAGGCATTGCAAAACACATTTGCCAACAACGTAGCTAAAAGCTCAGTCAGTCACAGTACTAAAGCGGTTTCCAAATGTGAAAGGCTGCAGAAAGACAGCAAATTCTGCAAGGCTACAGGAAGAGACCACAGACCACAAATTATATCCAGCCATTTCTCAACATTTTTGCCAATATCCATTTGGATGTGCACCACATTACTCGAGCAAGGGGTCATGCTAGCTAACTAGCGTTAGTTGGGTTGATTATAAAGAGCAGACAGCCAATATGGCGTTGGTCCTGCAATGAAACCCCCTTCTCCGACCTAGAAGCTAGCTAGTTACTTAGCCAGATGGGTAGCTAGCTAGCATCATTGGCTAAATACAGAACAATTGCCCTTCAACGTAGTTTTTTTCAGACTAGTAGCTACCTAGCGAAACGCGAGAACAGCAAACCCAAACGTTTCGCTAGCTATTTCCCACAACATTTCTAAAGCTCGCGAAAAGCATAACATAATACCAGATTGAAATAGCCTGTTGTTCGCGACACACACAGCTAGCTAACGTTAGCCCATTTGGGCAGGCCGACCATCTCAAATGCCCCCAATAAATATCTAGCTAACGCTATAGTCACCCAATGTCTGACTGCAAGGTTGTATTTTAACTCATCTATAACAACCATCTCAATATTACGGTCTCTGTACTTGCATTTGGTCCTTACCGAAATATCTGTTAACAGATCTTTATTTTATGGTGCGTCCTCTTCTCTTGCTCGTCTCTCTCTGCTCGTGTAGGTTTCTTTTTTCTTTTCTTTTTTTTTTAAATTTATAACAATAGACTAATAAATTAAATTTAAATTCAGGCAAGACGTCAAAAACCACTGTACACAATATTTTATAAAAAAAAATAAGACATCACACATAAAATATTGCATTATAATATTCTACAGTATAGCTACTTCTGTTACTATTTAATTTGAAGGAATTGAAAAGCTACAAAGTCATAGGTGAAGGCTTGAAATCTGGGTTGTTGGGAAATGTACAGATCTTGAGTTTACTCACTAGTATTGAAATTAACAATAAAATCTAGCTTCTTATCAATGTTACGAAAACACGTTTTTTTGCTCAAGGTAAGGTGAAGACAGAACAGACTGTTTACCAGACTTATTTGAGAAATATACAACATCCCAGAATTTTGATATTAAATTGATTAAAAAAAAAAATAGAGGCATTTGTTGAATATACAGAGTGTACAAAACATTAGGAACAATTTCCTAATATCAAGTTGCACCCCTTATGCCCTCAAACGTCTCAATTTGTCAGGCATGGGCTCTACAAGGTGTCGAAAGCGTTCCACAGGGATGCGGGCCCATGTTGACTCCCAAAGTTGTGTGAAGTTGGCTGGAGGACCATTCTTGATACGCACAGTAAACTGTCGAGCGTGAAAAATCCAACAGTGTTGCAGTTCTTGACATACAAACCGGTGTGCCTGGCACCTACCACCATACCCCATTCAAAGACACTTAAATATTTTGTCTTGCCCATTCACCCTCTGAATTGCACACATACACAATCCAGGTCTTCTAGATTGGGTTGGCGGACCGCATCCAACTTTTAAAGTGCATACACCGCCAACTACTGTACTGGATTGTGAGGCCAGTCACAGCCTACCTACATTAAATTATCTTTATTAGTCCTTTTCCTCTAAGAAAGTAAAAACAGAGACCTGGACACCACTTCCCTGCGCCCACTACACCACCCAAACCCTATCCAGCCTCTCTAACCCTTTCACACAGTCTCTCCCTTCCTCCACTAAACACTCACACAGACCTGTTTCATGTCTCCCTATCATCCACAACGTGGCATTCAAACATGTGTGCCCAAACCGTAGTCTACTCTACACAGCTTCCTCTCCTACATCCCATTCTCCTCACCTCTTCCTTAACTGACCGGTGCTCGCAATACAATTGTCTCCCCTTACTAACTAGCATCCCACTCCCTTTGCAAAGATCGAGCCCTTTTGCCCAGATCAAGGACTTGACTTCCCTGCGCCCCAACAGGACCTGAATATCTAACCCCTCCTCATGCACTCTTAGCCACCACATCAGCCTTCTCATTACTCTCCACATGGGCAGGAACCCAGCAAAAGCTTACCACAACTCCCATCCTCTCCAATCCCATTAACAGCACCATCATCTCCACAAAAAAGTATCCCCTATCCGACCAGCCCGTCTTCACACTACTCAACACTGCAGCCGAATCAGAGCAAATCAGCACTCGGAGGGGTTTCACCTCCTCCACCCATCTCAAACCTATAATCACGGCCATCAACTCAGCCCACATACACTGACAATCAGTTAACCACTTACATACTGACATTCAAATCTGGGATATACACCCCTGCCCCCACCCTACCCTACCACTGACTGCATCCTTTGAACCATCTGTATATTTCCTTAAAAACAAATACAACTGATCTATATATCAATCCATCTCTCAAGGCTTAAAAATCCTTCTTTAACCTGTCTCCTCCCCCTTCATCTACACTGATTGAAATGGATTTAACAGGTGACATCAATAAGTGATCATAGCTTTCACCTGGATTCACCTTGTCAGTCTATTCCATGGAAAGAGTAGGTGTTCCTAATGTTTTGTACACAGTGTAAATAATGTAGCACCTTCTAATGGACCTCTCTAGCCTTGTTTGGTATACAAAACATGCAAGGCATTAACCATGAATTTTTCCAATCTGGGTCTTGAATACTGAGTTCCAATAAAACTTTCTCTTAGGGTGACTCTCTTTTGACAATGAAACACCTCCTAATTGTTTGTTACCACATCTTGGATCTCCATTCCTCCAACTAAACATTTATGGTTAAGTCTCAGAATCTCCGTAGATCCTATATGGCTTCTCATTAGGTGAATAAGGCCATTGGGGATCGCATTGATCACAGCACCAAATTATGTATTTATGTTTATTATAATGAAGTAACTCATTATTCAAGATTTTGGTTGTGGACAAAGCTCAACTTCCACACCAACAGAGCTTGTTCATGACGTTTCAATAGTTTAATGGTCAATTTAGATGTAGTCACATGTTAACAAATTCTAACCAACAATCTTCTCAAAGACATTGTGGAACGAAGTACCAGATGGAGTCAGGTGCGACGATACACCTCATCATCCAGTTATGCTTCTTCTTCCAGAAGAAATCCACAAAAGCTTTGTTAATGTCTTTGCAAGTAGTTTAATGGACAAACAATGAAAGTGCAGGGTATATGAAACGAGACAACCCTTCTGCTCTCACCAAAATAACTCTGCCTAGTATAGACAGGTCTCTTTGTAACCAAATATTGAAAAGGAGAGTCGCTATCTTAAGTCTGGATGAGAAATTCATCTGCTGTCTGACAATGTGGTTTTTGGTAATATGAATACCAAGATACCAACGCTGTCTCTAACAGGAATATTACCTATTGTAGTTTCTACATTATCATATAAACAGAGATCACACTTTGCGGAGAACAGAGCGAGGGCCGAAGCCACCCTCCCGGCTCAGAACCCCAAACCGAGGGAAAAGAGGAGCCCTAACAGTCTTCGGAGAGTCGTAGAGTCTCGTGCTGTTTAACAGCTCTTCATTGGTCTATTTCGCTCGACGGCCTTCCGATCTTCTTTGTTTAGTGTTTCTTCCGATCGGCAATGAGACATTCCAACTTTAAAAATTTATAACAGAAAACAAATCAATAGGTGTCAAGTGCTTTGGCAATTTGATATTTGCTTTCCAGGAATATTGTCAGCCAACTGTGAGATCCTAACCTCTCCCAAATATTGATAGACCTTTGCTGTATGGGTCATTATGGATACATAGAGATAATAATTCCAAAGTTAAAACCAGAAAAGGTGAAATTCCGCATAACTGGCGAACCCCACAATTGATAGTGTTTGATTGTAAAATTCCTGAATTTAATGTCCTTATGTCTTCATTAACAGTTTTCATAAAATTTCCCTCCAAACCACATTATTCCAAAGCAAGAAAAAAGGAATAAGGAATTGATGTTCAATGGTATCAAATGCCATATTGAAATTTAGAAAGAAAATAACAGCATCTGCTTATGTAGCTAGCTAGTAAAAATGTCAGTCTCACTCTCCCTAATAAAAATATACAAATATTGCTCCACAAGGTTGGGATTCAAATTCACACATTGAGATGAGGCAAAAACAATTCTCCATTTTCTCCTTTACCGTGACATGAAACAGGTGTTACTGTCAACCTCACTAGCAAGCTTCATGTTGTCAACGTATAATGAATAAAGATCCATTAACTAAATGGAATGTAACACATACAGTTGAAGTCAGAAGTTTACAGTGAGGGAAAAAAGTATTTGATCCCCTACTGATTTTGTACGTTTGCCCACTGACAAAGAAATGATCAGTCTCTAATTTTAATGGTAGGTTTATTTGAACAGTGAGACAGAATAACAACAAAAAAATCCAGAAAAACACATGTGAAAAATGTTATAAATTGATTTGCATTTTAATGAGGGAAATAAGTATTTGACCCCTCTGTAAAACATTACATTTTGCTTGGTGGCAAAACCCTTGTTGGCAATCACAGAGGACAGACGTTTCTTGTAGTTGGCCACCAGGTTTGCACACATCTCAGGAGGGATTTTGTCCCACTCTTTGCAGATCGTCTCCAAGTCATTAAGGTTGAGGCTGACGTTTGGCAACTCGAACCTTCAGCTCCCTCCACAGATTTTCTATGGGATTAAGGTCTGGAGACTGGCTAAACCACTCCAGGACCTTAAGGTGCTTCTTCTTGAGCCACTCCTTTGTTGCCTTATATATAAGTTTCTTGAGCAGGGGGACCTTGCGGGCGCTGCAGGATTTCAGTCCTTCACGGCGTAGTGTGTTACCAATTGTTTTCTTGGTGACTATGGTCCCAGCTGCCTTGAGATCATTGACAAGATCCTCCCATGTAGTTCTGGGCTGATTCCTCACCGTTCATGATCATTGTAACTCCACGAGGTGAGATCTTGCATGGAGCCCCAGACCGAGGGAGATTGACAGTTCTTTTGTGTTTCTTCCATTTGCGAATAATCTCACCAACTGTTGTCACCTTCTCACCAAGCTGCTTGGCGATGGTCTTGTAGCCCATTCCAGCCTTGTGTAGGTCTACAATCTTGTCCCTTACATCCTTGGAGAGCTCTTTGGTCTTGGCCATGGTGGAGAGTTTGGAATCTGATTGATTGATTGCTTCTGTGGACAGGTGTCTTTTATACAGGTAACAATCTGAGATTAGGAGCACTCCCTTTAACTTCTTAGGGAGCGGCTCCCGAGATGACGGTTTTGGAGAGTCTGGCGTGCCCAAAGTAAAATGCCTCCCACTCAGGCCCAGAAAATAGGATATGCACATAATTAGTACTATTAGATAGGAAACACTGAAGTTTCTAAGCGTGTTAAAATATTGTCTGTGAGTATAACAGAACGGATATAGCAGGCGAAAACCCGAGGAATCTCTGTCCTGAAAAAAGTGAAAAAATTGCCTCATTTTGAACCCCTCCCTATTGAAAATGACCATATATGGGAGTAGGATTGCAGTACCTATTGCTTCCACTGGATGTCAACAGTCTCTAGACAGTGTTTGATGATGTTTAGTTGCTCTGGATGGTAATAGAAGAAGAATTTCGAAGTGGTCATCGGATGTAAACAGAAGAGGATGCACGTTCACGGGCTCGCGCGCGCTGTGTTTTTTCCTTTCCTATTGCCCAGTTTATAATCCGGGTTGAAATATTATAGTAAATATACATAAAAGTGTTCCTAAGGATACATTATCAATGATGTTTGATTGTTCTTGGACAAGTGTATAGGTGTAGGTTGAACGAGTTCTCTTCACGGTTCAATGGGCGAGTGGACGCTGTATTTTATTAACATAATGCGCCAAACAAACAGAGATTTATGGATATAATAAATGACTTTTTCTAACAAAAGAACCATTGGATGTCTTCGTTGGACACTTGGGAAGCCCTCAGCAGAAGTTCTTCAAAAGGTAAGGGATTTGTTTTCGCTGTGAAATGTGTTTTCTGTGAACCGCGATGGTTTATGAATTTATGCCTTCCACAAGCTTCCCACAATAAGTTGGGTAGATTTTGGCCCATTCCTCCTGACAGAGCTGCTGTAACTGAGTCAGGTTTAAAGGCCTCCTTGCTCACACACGCTTTTTCAGTTCTGCCCACACATTTTCTATAGGATTGAGGTCAGGGCTTTGTGATGGCCATTCCAATACCTTGACTTTGTTGTCCTTAACTTCTTAAGGAGCAGCAAGGTGCGCTGGGGCGCTAGCGCCCCACTCCCGACACTACCAGGTGAAATGCAAAGCGCCAAATTCAAAATCCCAAAGTTGAATTATTAAACTTTTAGAAAATTCAGGGTGTTTCCTATCCAATGGTACTAAATATGTGCATATCCTATTTTCTGGGCCTGAATGGGAGGCATTTTACTTTGGGCACGCCAGGCTCTCCAAAACGTTCACCTCATGCGCTACTCCCTAAGAAGTTAAGACATTTTGCCACAACTTTGGAAGTATGCTTGGGGTCATTGTCCATTTGGAAGACCCATTTGCGACCAAGCTTTAACTTCCTGACTGATGTCTTGAGATGTTGCTTCAATATATCCACATCATTTTACTTCCTCATGATGCCATCTATTTTGTGAAGTGCACCAGTCCCTCCTGCAGCAAAGCACCCCCACAACATGATGCTGCCACCCCTGTGCTTCACGGTTGGGATGGTGTTCTTCGGCTTCTAAGCCTCCCCCTTTTTCCTCCAAACATAACAATGGTCATTATGGCCAAACAGTTCTATTTTTGTTTCATCAGACCAGAGGACATTTCTCCAAAAAGTACAATCTTTGTTCCCATGCACAGTTGCAAACCGCAGTCTGGCTTTTTTTATGGGGGTTTTGGAGCAGTGGCTTCTTCCTTGCTGAGTGGCCTTCCAGGTTATGTCGATATTGGACTCGTTTCACTGTGGATATAGATACTTTTGTACCTGTTTCCTCCAACTTCACAAGGTCCTTTGCTGCTGTTCTGGGATTGATTTGCACTTTTCGCACCAAAGTATGTTCATCTCTAGGAGACAGAACGCGTGAGCGTCATCCTGAGCGGCATGACGACTGCGTTCATCTGTACTATTGTTTGTACAGATGAACGTGGTACCATCAGGCGTTTGGAAAGAATGAACCAGACTTGTGGAGGTCTACAATTTCTTTCTGAGGTCTTGGCTGATTTCTTTTGATTTCCCGACGATGTCAAGCAAATAGGCACTGAGTTTGAAGGTGGGCCTTGAAATACATCCACAGGTACACCTCCAATTGACTCAAATTATGTCAATTAGCAGAAGCTTCTAAAGCCATGACATCATTTTCTGGAATTTTACAAGCTGTTTAAAAGGCACAGTCAACTTAGTGTATGTAAACTTCTGACCCACTGGAATTGTGATACAGTGAATTGTAAGTGAAATAATCTGTCTGTAAACAATTGTTGGAAAAATTACTTATGTCATGCACAAAGTAGATGTCCTAACCGACTTGCCAAAACTATAGTTTGTTAACAAGTAATCTGTGGAGTTGTTGGAGTCGTTAAAACTCGTTTTTCAACATAAGTGTATGTAAACTTCCGACTTCAATTGTGCTACATAAACTAGCCATTTTGTAACTTGCTCACAGTCGTAAGATCCAATGGTCAATGCTGTTGAACTACTTAAAGTTAGGAATCTGCTACCGCCCCACTGCTTGTGTTGTGTGCTCGGTTATTAGTATTACTGTCCGACCCAGCACTCTGGTGAAACAAAAACAATAACAAAGTTGCTGGGGCGGACAGTAATACTAATAACTGTGTGCACAACACAGCGGAATCCTTGCTTTAAGAGCACATCATTTCTGTATCAATATAATACTTTGTCAAATACAAAAAGGAACAAATTATTCAGGTCTGCCAATACAAAATATACTTATAGGCCTACACTAACATAAGTCAGGAAGTTGTGCGTGTTTCTAGACGGTATAAATAATTTCCAGTCATCACAGGAGTGGCATATTAGGCAGAAAACTAAACATGTTCAGTATTCACAATGCTCTTAGGTATGTTTCCTGAAGGCTTTCTCTAGTGCTGCGTCCACTTAATGCTCTTTATATTGATCCCTTCTTGCATGATCTCCCACAAGGGGCTGAAGAGAAAAATAAGTTGGAGAACAATGAAGACATTGAGACCTGTTAAGAGTGCATTGATAATGTTGCAAATTAAAAGGCTAATGTACAGTATCCCATTAGCTCAGGGATGGGCAACTTTGATGGGGGTGGGGGCAACAACAAAAAATCGGAACTCATGAGGGGCCGCAATGGCTCGCGGGTCTGCGTACCCACATTCATACCCACACATGCAATATGCCTTTTGGGGGCCCTAAGTGAAATTTGAAGTTTAGAGTTATTCCCTGCAATTCTACACATTTTGCCATGGGGCGTAGAGAAGATTTTGCTGTTTTAAAGCAAGTTTGCTGCAAATCTACATATTTTGTCATGGGGTGGAGAGAAGATTTGAGCAATTCTGTAACTCATTTCATGCATTTCTACTCATTGTGCCATGGGACGGAGAGAAATGTGCAGTTTTACAGATCATTTCCTGCAATTCTACACATTTTGTGTTAACTCGAAATGACACAACGACAAGGTTCAAGTTTAACAAAGTTTACTACACCATATGAACACACTACAAGGTAGCCATTCCACTCAAGGCTAGGTCCATCAACCACAAGACTTGACGCGCAGGCGCACTCTTAACTGAGTGATAGCCCCGTAATAACCAAAATATAGGGATACTTAAAACATGAACTTAACATTTTGTAGAATTACCATGATTACTACAAGTTTAGATAGCTGGCCGCAAGACTAACTTACAATCTAAAAAAATGGTAGCTGACATGGGCTAATTGAGTGACTGTCAGTGACTGACATCACAAGAGGACCAAATTCATAAATTGCACGTTGTGTATTCTACTATTCATTAAGTTGAGACCCCAACGGAGTTCCTCCCAAAAAATAAGTGTCTTTGGAAATTGATCCACGGGCCTAGAAAGGGCCGGTTTTCTGGACACCGATTAAGCCTAGTCTTGAACTTAAAGGTAAATTCAATGGAGATTCTCCATTGAGTTTGCTTTGTAGTCCAGGGCTGGGCTTAATCTGTCTCTGGTAAAACTTTGTATGAGAATGTTCAACTCATAATCTCTCACCTCATCTCTCTCAGGCGTTTGACCTGCTGAATGCACTTGTCCACTGTATAGTCCACTTCTGCGCTAAAATCGGCCAATTCCAAATCGTCAGGCAATTTGGAAAAACATAAAAACAGACTAGGTAAGACACCAAAAATAATACCATAAAGCTGCAAAATGTAATTCTTGACCCTGCTCTTTTTCAATTAGGAATAATACAAAGTTTACATCTTTCAAATCCCATGACCATCAATGTGAGCTTCCCGAGTTTCTGTTACTCACCTGACTGAGGAGTGGGCCAGGTCCTCATCTGTTCCAATTGCTCTCAAGACACATGAAGGCTCCAATGAAGCAGCGGTGCAGGCACTGCATGGCATCTCCAATGTATGAACGTATTTCATGTATGGATCCAACTTAAAAGCCCTAAGCAATCTAATAGGTCTTAATCTAAAATAATATACAGCTTTTAAAAAATAAATAATCTAATAGCTCTTAATTTGCCTCCGACCTGCCGGATGAAAGAGCAACATCCTTCAGGGCCATCAACAGACTCTCTCCCTCCATGTAGGCAAAATACAAATGAATACATCCTGTGTCAGACCGCAAAACATCAAAGCAGTCACTAACTCTACCTACATGCACATATTACCTCAATTTACCTTGACTAAGCAGAAAACCTGCATTTTAACCCTGTACCGGTACCCCCTGTATATAGCCTCGCTACTGTTATTTCACTGCTGCGGTTTAATAATTTTTTACTTTTATTTTCTATTTTTTACTTAAGAAGTTAAGGGCGGGAAAAAAGTGTTAAAGCATTGTTGTTTAAGGGCTTGTAAGTAAGCATTTCACTGTAAGGTCTACACCTGTTGTATTCGGCACACGTGACAAATAAAATTTGATTTGAAACAAGATTGACACCCACCATCTCAGACTGTTCTTAAATTGTTTGTTAGAAGCAGATAGGATTAGCATCCCTGCAACATTATTTTGTTGAAATGGAATTTGATCTGAGAAATTAAGCTAATTGACTGCACCCAAATTGGCCATTTTAATTTATAGGAAATTAAATCTAGTACCTAATATCTGATTTGGACCAAGCTTTTTTCTAACAATGAGTTAGACATGAGGAATCCAAAGAGATGGTCAAAAGCCACGCACAGAACCCCTACATCCAGGCCCCCCCACAAAAGTAGGGGCCTGGATCAGAAAATCAGACAGTATCTGGTGTGACCACCATTTGCCTCATGCACATCAAACAAATGTTTATATTAACAACCAAACAATTAAGCTTGCCTGTTGGTCAACCTGGCCATTAGTCTTCACAGGAAGATGTCAAAGCCCTCTGCCTCCAAGACTCGACAGGAGTCCAACACACTTATGCTCTGTCTGAGTGGTGATAATGTGCTTCTTCTTGGCCTTGTAAAACCAGCCACACCCTAGAAGTTAAGCATTGTGGGTAGAAACAAAAACAGACTCCGTTCCTTTTCCTCTCAAGTGTCATCATGGTATCTTCATTTACAAATAAATGACACAACAGAACAGTTGATCGACCTTCGCTCCTTCTTATGTCCTAATCTTTTCCTCAGCTGGCAGTTATTGGCATGTATTATTCACCCTCCCAAATCCTTGCCAGAGGCCAACCTTTCTCTTAACCGGACTGCTAAAGCGGTACTAGAGTGACTGACATTGGATTCAGTGGCACCACAAAATGATTTCACGAGGATCTGCAGCAATCAGGTCTGCCACTTGCTGTAAGGATCCATCAAGATATGTTAGACTCGGTCATCATTGGATGATATGATGCAAAAGCTGGTCAATTAATTGTCATTCAATTATCTTTATAGCTTTTTCCAATGCACTTTGCCAGCCATTTGCATGTATTCTGGAGTGAGGGTTACCATAATAATTCACTTTATAGGGAAGCATTGCATCCAGAACTCTTGAATCCTAGAGTCATGAAATAAAATCTATTGAGTTGAAAAGTCTGTGGTGGTTGCAATACTCAAAGATCACATCTCATTTAATCAAATTAATAACACCCAATGATTTACAGATTTTATGAAGCCAGTTTTCTATAATTATCGTAGGAGAGGCTGGTAGATAGAATACCATTGGTGTTGTTGTTTGAAAATCCATGTACAGAGGTCGCAGCTCATCTTTCTCCAGTTCCCTACATTTGATACATTCTGTAAAAACACCATAATATTGACATTATTTATTAGGGTCCAGCAAGCATACACATTTGTGTAAATAAATTAGCAAATGTCTCATGCATTCAGAGCAGCAAAGTTGGGGAACAGGTGCTAACGTTAGCAGATTAGAACAGCTAATGTCATGCTCCCTTAGCCGGTACAGGTTATGTACTGGCGTAACAGAGACTTTAACAGTACCTAACTAGCTATCAGCCAGCTGGAACAGGTCTGACTCAGGTCTGACTAGGCGATGTGCTGACCAACTGGCAGGTGTCTTCACTGACATTTTCAACATGTCCCTGATTGAGTCTGTAGCACCAACATGTTTCAAGCAGACCACTATAGTCCCTGTGCCCAAGAACACAAAGGCAACCTGCCTAAATGACTATCAACCCGTAGCACTCACGTCCGTAGCCATGAAGTGCTTTGAAAGGCTGGTAATGGCTCACATCAACACCATTATCCCAGAAACCCTAGACCCACTCCAATTTGCATACCACCCAAACAGATCCACAAATGATGCACTCTCTATTTCACTCCACACTGCCCTTTCCCACCTGGACAAAAGGAACACCTATGTGAGAATGCTATTCATTGACTACAGCTCAGCGTACAACACCATAGTACCCTCAAAGCTCATCACTAAGCTAAGGATCCTGGGACTAAACACCTCCCTCTGCAACTGGATCCTGGACTAGGTAGCAACACATCTGCCACGCTGATCCTCAACACTGGAGCCCCCCAGGGGTGCGTGCTCAGTCCCTTCCTGTACTCCCTGTTCCCTCATGACTGCATGGCCAGGCACGACTCCAACACCATCATTAAGTTTGCAGACGACACAACAGTGGTAGGCCTGATCACTGACAGCCTATAGGGAGGAGGTCAGAAACTTGGTGGTGTGGTGCCAGGACAACAACCTCTCCCTCAACGTGATCAAGACAAAAGGAGATGATTGTGGACTACAGGAAAAGGAGGACCTAGCAAGCCCCCATCGACGTGGCTGTAGTGGAGCAGGTTGAGAGCTTCAAGCTCCTTGGTGTCCACATCACCAACAAACTAGAATGGTCCAAACACACCAAGACAGTCCTGAAGAGGGCACGACAAAGCCTATTCCCCCTCATGAAACAAAAAAGATTTGGCATGGGTCCTCAGATGCTCAAAAGGTTCTACAGCTGCAACATCGAGAGCATCCTGACTAGTTGCATCACAGCCTGGTACGGCAATTGCTCGGCCTCCGACCGCAAGGCACTACAGAGGGTAGTGCGTACGGCCCAGTACATCACTGGGGCTAAGCTGCCTGCCATCCAGAACCTCTACACCAGGCCGTGTCAGAGGAAGGCCCTAAAAATTGGCAAGCGGTACCGGAGTGCCAAGTCTAGGACAAAAAGGCTTCTCAACAGTTTTTACCCCCAAGCCATAAGACTACTGAACAGGTAATCAAATGGCTACCCGGACTATTTGCATTGTGTGCCCCCCCCCCCCCCAACCCCTCTTTTACGCTGCTGCTACTCTCTGTTTATCATATATACATAGTCACTTTAACCATATCTACATGTACATACTACCTCAATCAGCCTGACTAACCGGTGCCTGTATGTAGCCTCGCTACTGTTATTTTTTACTGTTGTTTTTATTTCTTTACTTACCCATAGTTCACCAAATACATTTTTTGCACTGTTGGTTAGAGCCTGTAATTAAGCATTTCACTGTAATGTCTACACCTGTTGTATTCGGCACACACGAGAAATAAACTTTGATATTTGAATAACTAAACACGTAAACTCACTCACTTTTGTACATCATGCTGGTCCGTACAATTGACCTTATTTCAGCAACAAAAAACGTAATACTTCCAGATCAACTGTAATGTCAATACCATTGTAAAGCACAATTCGTCTCCTTTCCAACAAAATCAATGACGAGACCGTCATGATGCCCATCTCTGCATGATTCAAAAAGGCAATGAGCTCCGTCGGGTCTTTTTAAAAATTGCGGGTGGGGAAAATGCTTTTTTTCCCTCACTCGAGCTGTCCAACTTATCACCTTATCGCCTCTAAAATGTAAATTAAACACTATAAAGAGTTTATATAATGTGTCATTACATACCTATTTGAAGGTTTGTGTCGAATTTGAATCGGGTTTTTAGGGCGGTGCTAAAGTGATCTTCAGAAGTAAACAGTGGCTTTTGAGAGTCATGATCACAAAATGACTAGGTATCCCCCTTACCCCAGTCCCTGTCCCCCCCTTACCCCAGTCCCTGTCCCCCCCTTACCCCAGTCCCTTTGTTTTTAAACGGTGAGAGAAGTGCTACACCTGGTGGAGAGAGATTGTAAAACAGAAATAGTTGCTTTATGTGTGCTGTACATTACGACATGACACGCCACGATGTAACGGAGGGTCCGTTTTTTCAACTTTTCTCCAATACTATAGAGCCAATACCATGTCGATCAACGCTTGAATAGAAACGTAGTTCACACCCCAGATTTTGAAGTCAACACAGTCCCATTACTTTTCTTTGCAGCCTCGTTTGAATGTCGCGGTGGCGCACATTTGTATGGAATGAGGTTAGTTTACATAAGGGAACTGGCTAACGTTACAATATGATAAGTAGCCAATCAAACATTGTGTAAAAACGTCGCGTAATATCAGCTACCTCTCTCAACGGCACTTTGAGCATAGTTCATTCGGTGGCTTGGGAACCCTCGCATGGATTTCATGAACTTCGCCGTAACAGTCTTGCTCATCATCTTCACGTAACGTTGATCTAACCTAGCTAACTAACCTCAACCATTGACATACAGGAAATTCAAGCGTCTTCTTCTTTGAGGTTTATTGGCAGACTACACTCATAAGGTGTTTTACCGCCACCTACTGTACTGGGTGGTAGAAAATACCCCATGAATTACCAAAAACACTAACCAAAATCACACTACAACTCTGAACTGTACTTCAAACAGATGTAAATGTCCATTCAGATCCCTACACAGGCTCAGGAACATGGGAGGGGGAAACCTCTTCATTCAGTACTCCCTGTAACATTTAGGCTGTAAAGTCCTGGTGATCCAGAAATCTATTTGTCGCCTTGACAATGATGTCTAACTTCTTAGATGTTTTATTAGTGTGACTAGTGCAATTTATAACGCCTTCACAGTTAGTGTGTTGGGATCCTTCTCCTGCATGGCATTCACTGCAGACTGTGGGACATCCACTACCATATCATCCCTACTTACTCCAGCTATTTTCACTGCCTCCACATTGGAGACCTGCTGGATAGCCCTGATCCTAGCTACCACGACCTCCTTCCTCCTTACAGGACACTCAGGGAATGTGATTCCCATCACACAATTACAACATGAGTCATCTGACTCTTCCACTACCACATATTTATTCCTTTGACAAACAATTGCCACGTGTCCAAACTTTTTACAATTGTAACACTGCAGCGGCTTCTGTACATAGTGCATTCGGAAAGTATTTCAGACCCCTTGACTTTCCCCACAATTTGTTACATTACAGCCTTACTCTAAAATTGATTACATGTCCCCCCCCATCAATGTACGAACAAGAAATGTTTGCAAATGTATAATAAAAACCTGGAAATATCACATTTACATAATTATTCAGACCCTTTACTCAGTACTTTTTTAAAGCACCTTTGGCAGCAATTACAGCCACAAGTCTTCTTGGGTATGACACTACAACCTTGGCACACCTGCAGATCCTCTCAAGCTCTGTCAGGTTGGATGGAGCGCTTCACTGCACAGCTATTTTCAGGGTTCTCCAGAGATGTTAGATCGAGTTCAAGTCCGGGCTCTGGCTGGGGTACTCAAGGACATTCAGAGCCACTCCTGCGTTGTCTTGGCTGTGTGTTTAGGGTCGTTGTCCTGTTGGAAGGTGAACCTTCTCCCCAGTCTGAGGTCCTGAGTGCTCTGGAGCAGGTTATCATCAAGGACCTCTGTACTTTGCTCCATTCATCTTTCCCTCAATCCAGACTAGTCTCCCAGTCCCTGCCGCTGAAGAAAATCCCCACCGCATGATGGTGCCACCACCATGTTTCACCATAGGCATGGTGGCAGGTTTCCTCCAGACTTGGCATTCAGGCCAAAGAGTTCAATCTTGGTTTCATCAGACCAGAGAATCTTTTTCGTGTCATGGTTTTTGCTCTGCCATGCACTGTCAACTGTGGGACTGTATAGAAAGGTGTGTTTACCTTTCCAAATCATGTCCAATCAGTTGAATTTACTACAGGTGGACTCCAATCAAGGTGTAGAAACATCTCAAGGATGATCAATGTAAACAGGATGCACCTGAGCTCAATTTCGAGTCTCAGAGCACAGGGTCTAAATACTTACGTAAAAAAGGTATTTCTGTTTTTTATTTGTAATAAATTCGCCAAAATTCTAAAAACTTGTTTTCGCTTTCTCATTATTGGGTATTGTGTGTAGATTGATGAGAATTTTTATTTATTTAATCATTTTAGAATAAGGCTGTAACGTAACAAAATGTGGAAAGAGTGAAGGGGTCTGAGTACTGTATTTGTTTGGAGTTAAAATGGACCATTATCATGCACCTGTCTCCAGGCAGGGGAAAAAATGAAATCTATGCATTTAAATAGCGAATGGAGGACGCTATTCCTTTACTTAATTTGCATGCCATCCTGTTGTAAAGAGATGCATTGTGCTTAATGTTAGGAAAGTTGAGAAATAAATATGATAGGCCTAGCCTATAGAAAGCTGATGGGATCCTCTTTTTAATAGAGGCCATCACTCTGTTTTTTCACACAATCTTTAATTTAAGCTTTATTTAACTAGTCAAGTCAGTTAAGAACAAATTATTTTTTACAATGATGGCCTACCCTGGCCAAGCCCTAACCCAGATGACGCTGGGCCAATTGTGCGCCGCTGTATGGGACTCCCAAATCACGGCCAGTTGTGATACAGCCTGGAATTGAACCAGGTCTGTTGTGACACCTCTAGATGCGGTGCCTTAGACCGCTGCGCCACTCGGGAGCCCCCATTTGCATAGCCTATAGAAATGTTGCGCAACATGAGCTCATGGGCTCTTATGAAGTGTTTGATTTAGATTTCCGATACATTTGCATTGTTATCATTGTGATTAGAGGGACAATGGAGTGCTGAGTACCAGGCAGCTAGCCAGTTTGGTAAGCTACTAATGACCATCCGCTGCATCAGCGCTTGGAGAAGCCTAATTACCATGACTAAACGGTCACACGGAATTTGACTGCCATCATGCCATGTGACCGCTGGTGTGGCAGTATAACGGTCACCGTAACAGCCCTACCCATTACATAATGCAGCAACCACTAAGCTTGAAAATATGGAGAGTGATACTCAGTAATGTGTTATATTGGATTTGCTCCATACATTACACTTTGTATGCAGGATAAATAGTTAATTGCTTTGCCAAAGTTTTGACAGTATTACTTTAGTGCCTTGTTGCAAACAGGATGCATGTTTTTGAATATTTTTATTCTGTACAGGCTTCCTTTTCATTCTGTCAATTAGGTTAGTATTGTGTAACAACTACTATTGTTAATCCAACCTCAGTTTTCTCCTATCACAGCCATTAATAACAGGCTATAAGTAACAAAAAACAATCCCCATCAAAAATATGTCAGTTTATGGCTGTCCATATCTGCGGTGGAAGGTCGCCGAGCTACAGCGGTGTTTGTCAGACCATGAGACATCCCGAAAATCACCCTTCTCACAAAAACGTCTGTACCGGTCGAATCGTTTGGGCTACAAACTAATATGACCCCACTGTGGAAAGGGGAGACTCTCACAAACACGATAATGGTTGGTCTACGACACCAAACAGCGTCACGGGACTCTCTGAATTCAAACCATACAAATGAATGGAAGTATGGAGGTAGTTTTGTGCCAACAAAAATATATGTTTTCCTGAGCTTTCTTATATCTCCTAGACATAGGACATGCATTTTAAAACATTATGATTTATTTGTTTGTAAATGTATGAGTGTGTTATTCAAAACATTTCTATGGGCTAGTAGTAAAGGCCAAAGAAAATGTTTTATCAAATAACTTTTACATATTTTTGTACACCTAAAGGGGTCCTAAAATTCCAAATCAAATAGCTAAATGAACCATGGTATGACCACCTTAAAACAATTCCATATTTTAGTTTAGTAGAATTTTTACCCATCTACCAATAGGTGCCCTTGGCGAGGCATTGGAAAAGCTCTCTGGTCTTTGTGGTTGAACCTGTGCTTGAAATTCACTGCTTGACTGTGGGACCTTACAGATAATTGTATGTGATGGGTACAAAGATGGAGTAGTCATTCAACAATCCTATTAAACACTATTATTGCACACAGAGTCCATGCTTTTTATGTGACTTAAGAAATGTTGTTACTCCTGAACTTATTTAGGCTTGCCATAACAACACAATACCTATTGACTCAATACATTTCAGCTTTACATTTTTGATTAATTTGTTTAAAAATGATGGGGTATTGTGTGTAGATCAGTGACACTATCAAATGTTTTTTTTAAATCCATTTTAAATTCAGACTAACACAACAACATGTGGAAGAAAAAGTCAAGGGGTGTGAACTTTCTGAAGGCACTGGTGTGTATACATGCATACATGCATACATACTGAGTGTACGAAACATTAAGGACACCTTCCTAATGAGTTGCACCCCCCCTTTTGCCCTCAGAACAGTCTCAATTTGTCAGGGCATGGACTCTATAAGGTGTCGAAAGCGTTCCACAGGGATGCCTGCCAATGTTGACTCCAATGCATCCCACAGTTGTCAAGTTGTCTGGATGTCATTTGGGTGGTGGACCATTCTTAATACACACAGGAAACTGTTAAGCATTACAAACCTATCAGCATTGCAGTTCTTGACACAAACCAGTGTGCCTGGCACTTACTACCATACCCCGTTCAAAGGCACTTAAATCTTTTGTCTTGCCCATTCACCCTCTGAATGGCACACATACAATCCATGTCTCAATTGTCTCAAGGCTTAAAAATCCTTCTTTAACCTGTCTCCTCCTCTTTAATCTACAATGAAAGGGATTTAACAAGTGACATCAATAAGGGATCATAGCTTTCATCTGGATTCACCTGGTCAGTCTGTCATGGAAAGAGCAGGTGTCCTTAATGTTTTTTTTTACACTACACTCAGTGGATAGATAGATATTGAATTCCATTTTTTTCCTTCTACATTTTCATTACAATTCAGCTTGCTGCCATAAATATTTGGTGAAGAACAATAAAACCCTTTCTCTATATATATCATTAGACAATTTAGTTACACACCTTTCAAAATAAACCACTGAAAATATAGAGTATATCAACATGGAGAAGAATTATCCTGCTATGTGATCTATAAAGACCTTTTCACTTGGCTGGTGGTGTTTGAAAGGGACACATTTAGAGGATAAATGCTCATTCACCCTACACATCAAGTACCTCTTCAGATACTTACAAAAGGTCTGATCTCTAAGCCCATAAACTATTGGACTAATAAACCTGGGCAAAATATGAACAATTACATAGCTAGTAAACCGGATCTCCAGCGCATGCGTGGAAAATATATATAGCAGCAGGCTGTCAATCAAAGGGCCTATGTAGGTGAACATGCACATTAACAACTGTCCAGCATGAAGCAAGATGGTGTTGCGAGCCTTCTTGGCATCCGCATTAGCCGCCTTGGCAGTGAACATGATCCTGAAATATGTATAGAAAAGAGTTAACCAAACAACAGTCAGATACACAGCGTGGGAAATGTTTTTCTTCTCTATCAGGTACGGGTTGCGGAAAAGTGAGTCTCGACTACAGAATATGTTGGAGTGAAAGAACTGAAATGGTTCTGTGGCCAAGAGAATGAAAAGATCAGGTAAAATTGGAATGGCGCCCATGATCCAAATGATGCCAATGAGAATGTAGGTCCTGTGCACTGTACATATCTGAGAATGGCGCAGCGGTATACATATAGCTATATAGCGCTCTAAGGCCATGGCAGCCAGGTTCACAGGAGTATTCAAAGTGGTAAAAATGGCGATCATCAAAAGAAAGCAGCAAAAAGACACATTGAGTGTGAACAGGGTGTAGCTTATGACATGCAGGAAGACAGCAATGGTCAATTGGATCATGTCATTGATCACCAGGTGGATGAAGAGGATGTAGCGAGGGTTGACATTAAAGGTCTCGTGTTTGAAGAAGGTGTGGACCAAGGTGCCATTGATGTAGTTGATGGAGATGCACAGCGCCACCACGATAATGTTCTTTGTCAACGCCGTGACAAACGTGTCTCTGACCTTGAGAGAGATGTGTGTGACGTTGCCATCGACTGAGAAATTCATCGCTCAATAGTTGGGCACTTGCAACCTGTAATGCAGTAGATTAACAATATTTGAGCTGAAATATAAAGTAAATCAGATAGCGTTTTGTAATTTACATCCTCAAAAGTTCAGATGTTTACCTCATCATCCATGAGTTTATCATACTGCAGCTATTTCTAAATCTTGCTATAATAATGACTTGGTTAGGTACAGTAATGTACCATCTACTCACCTTTCTAGATGTCCTCTAATCTCAAGATTACCTGACATAATATGTGAGTCTTCATCTCTGGCATGCGTTTATATAGTATAGTTTGAGTCCTGGGACTAACTTCTGACAAGGAGGGTCATTCCCTTAGCACGGGCCATATTGCTCACACATGCAGCTTTCCCACTTGAGGGTGTTGAAAAAAAAAATCATGTTTACATGATATTTTGTAGGTGATGTTCGACTCATAATCTAATGTAACACCTTTTTCCCACTTACTTTGGCTGCCAACGATTGCCCAAGACAGATTCTTTGATATTTTCTAGCGAAATACATTCCTTGTTTTTTCTGCTGCTTGGGATTTGATAAATGGGTATGGTTTGATTTAATATGCCATTCTCACATTCAATTTCAAATCAGCATCCCCTTGAAAATAATCTAGACCTTCTCCCCAATGGACAAATTAGAATATATCATTCACAGCTTGTGCATAATCAAGAGAAGGCTACAAAGCCCACGCCCAAATACATTTTCATATATTCATGCTTATTGACATAGCCTAAACAAATACACTGTACATATTCAATCTCCAATCTCCACAGTTGGATCTGTGGAGAGCCTATGCCTCTCTCGCTCAGATTTCTGGCTCACAGCCTATGAGTACATTAGATGTACATTATGTACTTACTGACCTCTGAAGAAGTCCAAGTGGGTTTAAGTTGACTGTAAATGCCACTTTAACACTATGGTTTAGACAGGTGTTATTCCTATTACCACCAAAGTTCATCAAAATGACAATTTACATATGTTGAACATTTTGTTTAATTTATTTTACACTTTTCTTGTGGTTCCTGAAAGGGGAAACATCACTGTTAACGTGTTAGTTGCTAAAGGGTGGTGACTCAAATATGAACTGCTGTAATAAAATCACCAGTTGTATATCATCAGTGCTTTAGACTCTAAATAACACTGTACAAGTCTGTTTACTAACTTAAAGGCATTTTGATACTGTAGACCATGCACAGCTTTTAAAAAGGTTACACAATATTGTACAACTGCTATTGTTTTGTTTAACTGTCTTTCCATACATTGCTGGCATTGTTTACCGAGTGCTTAATTGCAACATGCATGTTTGCCTATGGGTTCTCTTTTCCTATTTAATTTTAAAGAAGGGAATATTTGGTATATATTCTGTCCACTCATCTATGATTTATCACTTGATGTGATTATTAAAACATTTATTTTTCATCCCAAATAAACCAAAACAAACTCAACCGTGATGCACTTAACACCCGGTGAATATACAAGGCCACACACTGTTTAGCATTAAAGGTGTAGTGGGCCCCACTTCAGGACCCACAGGAGGGTCATATGTAGGCTGATATGTGCCTGGGCTTGTGCCATCATGGCCATTGAGGCCAAAATAAATTATTTGATTGGCTGAACATTGTGCTCTTCAGCTCAAATTTCTGTAATCAAACCCAGTAAACCAACACATAAAGCATGGTATGAAGGGCAGCTGAATTAATACAGGTGTCTCAGGAAGTGGTTTAATACAGCTATATGGTTGGTGTGTGCCAACACTTCCTTGTCTGAGCTCCTCTGCTTCTTCCGCTCACTTGGCAATGTTACACCAGACTGAAAACTTTAGAGGCTGATTGTTGTTGAAAAGCTTTTTCCACAGCTACTTCTGAGAGTCGAAGGCCAGACTACCTATTGGGACAATTAACATGTCTTAACAAGGCTTGGGGGACCATCTGGCATTTCACATTCTCCAGTCTTGTCTGGGAGTCGGCAAACACGGCAATGGAAAGGGGAGCTCCGTCCCATTAGCCTTAATTAGAAGCTACTGACAAAGGTCATTCCGGGAGTGGGACACTTGTGGAAAGAAAACATGGCATCCCAGGGACTTATTAGAACGTCTATGGAGATAAGAACTGACATTCATCACCATAAAGTACGTCTCTGTTTGCAAACAATAATGAAGCAAGATCCCGTTACACATTATTTGTCAATTGAGTCCCTCAGGGGTACACACCACAACACCTCTCAGCCCAATTACAGGGGGACTGCTCTCTGGTTGCAATGATTCTACGAGTCGGTTCAGAGTTATGAAGAAACAACACAGGGAACAGTTTAGTCTTTATTGCCATCTGTTCCAGAATAGAGAGCGTCTTCAACCATTACAAAAAAGGTTATTAGAAAAAATACAAAAAATACAGGTAATCAAATATAGGAGTATAAATCTTTCCATCACATGGTCGTTTAATACAAGACTAAATAAAGAACAATAAGAAACTAAAAGGCCTCTTGTTCATTTACATAGCTCAGTGACATTCTCTCGGTCTCTTGAAAATGCAGTAGAATGCTTCAAAAGATAGGGCAAATCAGTTCAACTGTAAAAGCTCACTCCATTTAAAATAAATTATAAACTGGGTGGTTCGAGCCCTGAACGCTGATTGGCTGACAGCTGTGGTATATCATACCGTATACCACGGGTATGACAAAACATTTAGTTTTACTGCTCTAATTACGTTGGTAACCAGTTTATAATAGCAATAAGGCATCTCGGGGGTTTGTGATATATGGCCAATATACCACAGCTAAGGGCTGTGTCCAGACCCCCCGTTGTGTCGTGCGTAAGAATATATACCACACCTCATCGGGTCTTATTGCTTAAGTAAACCACAGCAATAGTTGGGCATAAACTTCCCTTCCCTTGTAGTGGTATTTTGATTTCACATAATATACCAGTAAATTCATGACCTCATTCAACTTCATACATAGTTAAAGTAAGTCAATCAATGTGATCTTAATTATTCATTTTGGATGTCTTTTTGGAGCTCAAATTAATACAGAACTTTATCTCATCCTCTTGACAGTAATGTTTTGGTTTGATCTAGGTAATTTAGTGACGCTTGGTTTCACTTTTGTGAATCCAGGAACCCTAATTCTATACTCTTTACGACTCTCCTATCATTTATTCCTCTAAACATATTGGATTACATTACTTTCTATGAGAAAATGCGTCCGAATTTGAAGTGGTAATAATAATTCTTATGAATTGTATTTTTCTCCCAGACATCTACTGCTGGTATCAAACTTGCTATAAACACATTACATTAACAAACCATATAAAACATATTAAGGATAAATGGAGTACAAAGAAAAACCGTCTGGTGTGAGTATGGAAAAATACTGTGTATTTAAGACGCACTATGCAGAAATCGCCCCGGCATTTCCTGGTTGCTAAAATTTAAGTTTCAAAATTCAGCAATTATAGTGTAGAGAATCATTGTACCATGTAAATCGTTGTGAAATATATTTTCCATAACCAATAATATTTTATTTTCATCTGTTTGAAGATGTACAAGTAAAAAGACACACAAACAAAACTTATGAACTGGAAGCATAGAACCGATCTACCAGCTTCTTAGACTTTCAATGACATATCTATAACTCGTATTTCTATGTGAATTTGGTTGGGTCGCCCAAAAAGTTACATTTTGGAGCTTTAAGTTATAAACAATGGCGGTACTTTCTAGTTGCCTGTGCTTTTGTCTACATTAAGTATGGATGTGCTTGACATGACTTCCACATTCATGCGCTGAAATGAGATACATAAAATATTGTTTTGGGTAATTTACATAATGGAAATTTGACATTGATAGGACTTGTGTTTTTACTGTTACATTCTTGACAGGTAAATTATTCTATACTCAACGCATCTCCTTATTCTTATTGGGTTACTTGGATGACATCCCTCATTTTCGTGACAGCAGCTGGTTCTCCATGTCCTCCAATCGTGCAGTCATACCCACCAGTATAAATGGGTTAAGGAAATAAACACATTCAATTTATTGTCAAATGGCCTGTATGAAAAAAGTTGGGCTGAGTTTAATGATATTGTGGTCAGTAGTAGTAGAATTGGATGGCATTATCGGATTGATGTTGGGCTGAATCTTGAAACGTGTGCACAAAATGTGGACTTTGGTATAAATTATACATTGATGTCAATGGAAGATCTCTGCAACAACTTGAGTTACACACACACACACACACACACACACACACACACACACACACACACACACACTAGGATTTGGGCCTACAGTATATCACTTAAATGCATATTTATAAAGTATCTAAGGTAATGATAAATTATATTACAGATGTTGTATTGTAGATATGTAGTGGTGTAATATTTTTATTTTTTTGTGGTGTAATAATGTTATATGATGTACTGTTTTATCTTTTGTTTTATGTGTGATGTAAGTGCCTTAATGTGTTTGGACCCCAGGAAGAGTAGCTGCTGCCTTGGCAATGAGGATCCCTAATAAATACAAATACGTTCTGAAGGCACAGTATGAATATTGAAATTAGTTATTTCAAACTGTATTATTCTATCTATATAAAAATAAAACATATACAGTACCAGTCAAAAGTTTGCATACCTACTCATTCAAGGGTTTTTCTTGATATTTACTATTTTCTACATTGTTGAATAATAGTGAAGACATACAAAAGATGAAATAACACATATGGAATCATGTAGTAACCAAAAAAGTGTTCAACAAATCGAAATATATTTTATATTTGAGATTCTTCAAAGTTGCCTTGATGACAGCTTAGCATACTCTTGGGAACTGGGAACTTACAAGGTCAAATCAGGATGTCAGTGATCATCAGGTCGGAAAGTCGGGGCTGTAGAAACAGGCCTGAGTTCCCCAGTTGGAATTCCGAGTTAAATGACCATTCAAAATGATTTTTCCCAGTTGGAGCTCGTTTTTTCCCCCCAGAGTTCCCAATTGTTTTGAACGTAGCAATAATCCCAACCCATACTGATTGTCATAGCTATCCACCATGCATGAATCTGCAGGTAGCTAAAGTTAACCAACTAGGCTCAATGTTAGCTAGCTCGCTAACATTAGGCTATGACTAGCAAGGCAAATTGCTTTATGAGATACTAATATTACTACACAGATCAAACACGTAATATTAGCTAGCTAGCTAACAGTACGCTTTAATTTGCAATGAAAATGACTTTCTGACAAAATTAGAAACTTATAACATCTGAAAATGTTGCTAGCTAGATTCTCTTACCCGTATACATGGATGAATGCTTCTCCCTCTGTCACGGATGCCAGGGTTGCCCTTAGTTTGGAAGATGGAATCCGGAGACTGGTGTTTTATAAAACAGCCTTCTGTGTGTTCTCTTTTTGACTCCCTCCACATTTTTGCAATCAAATGCCAGAATTCTTTCCATCTCCTTAGCTATCATTATCTGCTTCCACCGGGTATTCCACTGATTTCAAAACTCGGTCAACTTCTTCCGTGACAACAACACTGTTGATCTCCATTTCAGAAGACTCTACAACATTGAAAATGTTTTTACGTAAATCAGGGATTTTCTCATGGTCTGATTCATTTTCAGAGTCCGAGAGAGTCAGCATGGCACAATCATCCTCCAGAAAGTGGAGGGCATTAGCAACACTTTTGCAGTTCTTCATTATAACTTTCACACAAAGCCGCTGTAGAAAGGATTACCTACAGATACTGTGCAGCACATGCTAGACGGCAGACCAATCCGAACTCATCTCTCGGCATGTCCAGCCCATCCATTATCTCAGCCAGTTATGGCTAGTGGGGCTAAACCAAAAAGGCTAGTAATTTAACAATTGTATTCGTATTTACAGATGGCATACAAGTTTGTTATTAAGGCACATGGAAATTCACATTTTCCGGAAGGCATTTCTGCCAGAATAGACAAGCTACAAAGTTCACCTTTAATGAACAGGTGCAGTATATAGAAGGATATGTTTTGTTTTCAGCTGCTCCAGAGTGGACATTGTTGCTTGCTGGAACTCAACCAGACTCTCACAGGCACATGGGTCTTTCACCTCAATCTCTCTCTGGCTCTCCTCTGAAACACACACACACATTGCCTGACTGTAGATAGTGTTCTAAAATAACATGTTCTGATGTGTTGTGATTTGTTTTGATCATAGAATACAGTACCTGCACAGACATTGAGCTTGAAGTTCTCGGCTATCTGGTTGATGAAAGTGAAGTCAGTGGTATAGAAGAAGTGCTTGTCTAGTGGCTCTGAGACAATCTCACGCAGCTCATCCTCCACGGCCTTCCCAACGCCAACAGCATACATGGTGATACCTGACAACACAGTATGTCACAAAAATGTTGGACGAAGTCCTAAATTGAATTTGATTGCAAGAACTCACACACTAAAGTAGAGAATGGCAGCCGATTTGGACACAATTTGTTGTCTGTAAGTAGTAAGTACTACGCTTTAAAGAAAAAGTTAAACTGTTTTCATGTATGAACCAATTGATTCCATATTTCCTAATCAAGTTATATGAGCCCTTATCAAAGCAAGATATTCTTATTTTAATGCAATCTTTGTCATTCTCTTGGCCTTATGTAAACATTACTGCAGGTGCTTTATTATACACCAGGCAATTAAATATCTCAGCCCCCATGTCACCTACCTGCTTCTTTGGCCTTCTTGGCCCACTCAGTGATGTCGTCCTGAGAGCGGCCGTCAGTGAAGACCAGGCCCACGCGAGGGATGTTCTTGCGGGCACCCTCGGCCTCCGAGAAGCTGTTCTCCACCATGTGCTTGAGGGCCAGGCCCGTCATGGTGCCCTTCTCCATGTACTCCACGTTCATCACCGCCTTCTTGATGTCATCTGCCTTCTCATACATTTTCAGGGCAAACTCGGTGCGCACGTGGCTGGAGTACTGCACTAGGCCCACTCGAGTCCCATGGGCGGACACATCCAGAGAGTCCACCACCTGGTTGACAAACTGCTTGACCAGCTCAAAGTTCTGGGGACGCACGCTCTTGGAGCCATCGATGAGGAGGACCAGGTCGATGTTGGCCGATCTGCAGGCTGGGTGGGACATGGGGGTAATCAGGGCCCATTTCATACAGTAACATGCCCCTTTCATTTACAATGCATGGATTGTAGGTCTTTCATAAAACACTGTGGGATGTGCAGTTATTATGCATTTTACCCGATCGGCATTGTAAAAGATAATTTGTTCTAAATAATTTGGCTAAATATGTTTATTTTGCAAGAGCTGGATTTATTTGTAGGTTATGTCATTTCAGTAGCAAGGCTCAAGCCACGCCCACCTGAGAATACAGCTCAGTTCAGCTTTCATTTGGTTTTGTTTGAGAAGTGGATAATCCATTTGTCAAGTCACCGATTGAACTGACAATATTCATACGATTACCTGTGCAAACCACCTTTTCTCTTGGGCTTTACTATCATGGAGAAGTGAGAAACTATGTCTCAAAAGGATGGGGGTATTGTCGGAAATCGTAGACATAGGGTTCTAGCGCAATGATAAATCTTAGCGCTGGCGGTATGGCTATAGGTCCGGTGTAAAGGATCCTGTGTGTAGCGGAGTCAGGCGCAGGACAGCAGATATGAGTAATCAACGTATTTACTCAACAATATAACAATTACAACTCAATAATTTAGAGCCCACAATAACGGACCGTGTTACCAAACAAACAATCACTCAAACAAACAAACATGGGGGAACAGAGGGTTAAATATTGAACAAGTAATTGTGGGATTGAAACCAGGTGTGTAAAACAAGACAAAAACAATGGAAAAATGAAAAGTGGATCGGCGATGGCTAGAAAACCGGTGACGTCGACCGCCGAACGCCGCTCGAGCAAGGAGAGGAACCGACTTCGGTGGAAGTCGTGACATCCGGGGGTGTATCGGAAATATTTTAGCTATTTTCACTGGGAATTGAGTGCAATAGCTGGCGGTGGCGCGAAAGGGTTGGGTTTAACTCACTATAGGTGTGAAGAGGGCTTAGAAACTCACAGGCCAATCAATAATGTTCACTGCTTAATACGGCATGCCATTGTCTCAAGTTCTGTAGGTTACTGACGGTCTTTGCGTTGTCTTAATTCGGCTAGGGGCACGGAATAGTCTCTTCCTAGTTCATTGCGGATTGATACAGTTTAATAAATAGCAGCATACCACCCTGCATCCCACTGCTGGCTTGCCTCTGAAGCTAAGCAGGGTGGATCTGGAGTGGTCAGTCCCTGGATGGAAGACCAGATGCTGCTGGATCTGGTGTTGGAGGGTTAGTACGGGGCACTCTTCCCTCTGGTCTAAGGAAATCCCAATGCCCAAGGGCAGTGATGGCGGACATTGCCCTGCATAGGGTGCTGTCTTTCAGACGTGACATTAAACAGGTGTCCTGACTCTGTGGTCATTTAAAAATCCCATGGCACTTATTGTAAGATTAGTGGTGTTAACCCTGGTGTCATGGCTAAATTCCCAACCTGGCCCCATTCCATCATGGCCACCTAATCATCCCCCTCATTCCTAATCGTCATACATCACTTCTAAACTGACATGTGATGTCTGGCACAAAAATGGTTGCTGTGCATCATCTAGGTGGGTGCTACACATTGGTTGTGGACGAGGTGAGTTTCCCTCTACAATGTAAAGTGCTTTGAGTACCTCAGTTGGTAGAAAATAGCTATATTAATTATTACAGTAACCAGTAATAGCAACAGTGAAAAACAACAATGTTTGCTCAATATGTTTGGAGTGTTTACAGTCAACATTGTTGTCATTGGCTTCAATGATTATACGCACTTCTCCTCAAATAAAACATGCTAGGCACGTTCTCAATAAGCAAGATATAGCCTAGGCCTACTGTTGATATGGTTTTATATGACTGAATAATTTGCCTCACGAGTAAACCATTTTAGAAACCTTTTATGGATAGGCTACTTGGCTAATGCATGTCTAGGATAAAAAAAGACACCAGACGCATTGCTATTGAACCAGCTTTCTTTATAGTAGGGTAGCCTATACGGGCTTGCTTTTAAATCAAACAAAATGTAAAATTGTTAGACATGTACACATATACAGGTTGACCCTAAATTGGAACGCAGTTGCTGTACAGTAACATTCCATACATAACGTCAGACCTCAGGCTATGCGCTTCACAGCGCTCTATGGGTTTTGAATGAAAGCCCTTCTGAACATGATTACAGTGCGCAACAAGAGGTTGCCCCCATCCCTCCCGCTAATTGGGAAACATTTGTTGGCTTAGTGAGGGAAATGCTATAAATTAAGAGGACTCGACAAGTTCAAATGGTTTAATGCGGATTGAACTTTCTAGTTTTGTCATTTTTTTCACTTAATGTACTTTGCCAAATACCTTGAAGTATGGTGGGGGGCTAGTCGAGCCAGCAATAAAGGCATCCAAGCTAAAAAAACAACACTGTCAGAAGTAAATTATGTTGTCACATCGTTGTTCAGTGATGACAGTAATCCATCTGAAGGTCATAACACATTTCTTAATGTATTTGATGATGTGTTTTGACTATCTTGGTAAAATAGTGTTATTCTATAATTTATGTATTCAAATAGCTACCGTTTTCTTAAACTGAACATTACTAATCAAATACTACACATTACTGAGTACCACTCTCCATATTTACAGTTTGTATTCAGGCCAAAATTGCTTGCTTTACCAAATTTGAGTATTATTGAGTATTATTTTAGTGCCTTGTTGCAAACAGGATGTACGAGGAATTTCTGTCCGGATTTTTTTGTTTGTGACATGCCCTCACTTTCAATGGCTGCCTATGGGATTCTCAGTAAAATAGGACCCAGATTGCAGTACCTATGACTTCCACTAGATGTCAACAGTCTTTAGACAAGGTTTCATGCGTTTATCATGGAAGACAACCGAACAGAAGAAGAATACAGTGGGGCAAAAAAGTATTTAGTCAGCCACCAATTGTGCAAGTTCTCCAACTTAAAAAGATGAGAGAGGCCTGTAATTTTCATCATAGGTACACTTCAACTATGACAGACGAAATGAGAAAAAGAAATCCAGAAAATCACATTGTAGGATTTTTTATTTATTTATTTGCAAATTTCGGTGGAAAATAAGTATTTGGTCAATAACAAAAGTTTCTCAATACTTTGTTATATACCCTTTGTTGGCAATGACAGAGGTCAAACGTTTTCTGTAAGTCTTCACAAGGTTTTCACACACTGTTGCTGGTATTTTGGCCCATTCCTCCATGCAGATCTCCTCTAGAGCAGTGATGTTTTGGGGCTGTCACTGGGCAACACGGACTTTCAACTCCCTCCAAAGATTTTCTATGGGGTTGAGATCTGGAGACTGGCTAGGCCACTCCAGGACCTTGAAATGCTTCTTACGAACCCACTCCTTCGTTGCCCGGGCGGTGTGTTTGGGATCATTGTCATGCTGAAAGACCCAGCCACGTTTCATCTTCAATGCCCTTGCTGATGGAAGGAGGTTTTCACTCAAAATCTCACGATACATGGCCCCATTCATTCTTTCCTTTACACGGATCAGTCGTCCTGGTCCCTTTGCAGAAAAACAGCCCCAAAGCATGATGTTTCCACCCCCATGCTTCACAGTAGGTATGGTGTTCTTTGGATGCAACTCAGCATTCTTTGTCCTCCAAACACGACGAGTTGAGTTTTTACCAAAAAGTTCTATTTTGGTTTCATCTGACCATATGACATTCTCCCAATCCTCATCTGGATCATCCAAATGCTCTCTAGCAAACTTCAGACGGGCCTGAACATGTACTGGCTTAANCCCCCGTGTGGTTCTGGGATTTTTGCTCACCGTTCTTGTGATCATTTTGACCCCACGGGGTGAGATCTTGCGTGGAGCCCCAGATCGAGGAAGATTATCAGTGGTCTTGTATGTCTTCCATTTCCTAATAATTGCTCCCACAGTTGATTTCTTCAAACCAAGCTGCTTACCTATTGCAGATTCAGTCTTCCCAACCTGGTGCAGGTCTACAATTTTGTTTCTGGTGTCCTTTGACAGCTCTTTGGTCTTGGCCATAGTGGAGTTTGGAGTGTGACTGTTTGAGGTTGTGGACAGGTGTCTTTTATACTGATAACAAGTTCAAACAGGTGCCATTAATACAGGTAACAAGTGGAGGACAGAGGAGCCTCTTAAAGAAGAAGTTACAGGTCTGTGAGAGCCAGAAATCTTGCTTGTTTGTATGTGACCAAATACTTATTTTCCACCATAATTTGCAAATAAATTCATTAAAAATCCTACAATGTGATTTTCTGGATTTTTATTACTCATTTTGTCTGTCATAGTTGAAGTGTACCTATGATGAAAATTACAGGCCTCTCTCATCTTTTTAAGTGAGAGAACTTGCACAATTGGTGGCTGACTAAATACTTTTTTGCCCCACTGTATGTAAGAGGATGGAGGAAGTCACTTGAGTTTTTTGTGCGCGAGACCGTGAGCGCGCTCCTCTGTATTTTCCTTGTCTATCGCTTAGGAGACTATCTGTGTGAAATATAATCATTAATATACATAAAAGTATACATTATAAATGATGTTTGATTTGTTTGGGCAAAGTTGATAGGTATAATTTGAACGCTTTCTCTTCACTGTTCAATGGGCGAGTAGACTGTGGATTTTCTGAACATAACGCGCCAACCAAACTGAGAATTATGGATATAAACAATGACTTTTTCGAACAAACGAAACATGGATTGTCTTGCTTGGACACTTCGGATTGCCCTCAGCAGAAGATCATCAAAGGTAAGTGATTTATTTTAGCTCTTATATGTGTTTTGTGAGACCCGCGCTGGTTATGATTTTATGCTAATGCTTAAAATATGTGAGGTGCTATCCTCAAACAATCAAATGTTGTGCTTTCACTATAAAGCCTTTTTGAAATCTGACAATGCTGTGATATTGCCAAGATTCTAAGCTTTTGAAGACTATGCAACACTTGTATATTGATGAATGTTTTATAATTCAACTTTTGGATTTTGAATTTGGCGCCTTACATTTCTCCGGGTAGTGTCGGGAATGGGGTGCTAGCGCCCCAATGATCCTATTAAATAATGTAAAGGCAATGCTACCAAACACTAATTGAGTGCATGTAAACTTCTGACCCACTGGGAATGTGATGAAAGAAATAAAACCTGAAATAAAATCATTCTCTCTACTATTATTCTGACATTTCAAATTCTTAAAATAAAGTGGTGATCCTAACTGACCTAAGACAGGGAATTTTTACTAGGATTAAATGTCAGAAATTGTGAAAAACTTGAGTTTAAATGTATTTGGCTGAGGTGAATGTAAACTTCAGACTTCAACTGTAGGTACAATGTCTCATAGAACCCTTCTTGACGTCCAAAGAATCTTTCTTGCCTAACAATGAATTATCAATGAACCATTTCTTCCAAAAACTGTTTTTTAGGTCAAAAAAAGTTATAGGTAGAACCCTTTTGCCTTAAAAAAAAAACCTTGTCTTCCAAAAAGGGTTGTTCAGATGAGGAGAAAGAACCATTTTGGAAGTGAGTGTAGTGAGGGTGTTCACATGATTGTATTTAGTGGGTTTGTGAAGTATACTTACTTCTGCAGCCCTTGCCATTCTCCGCCAGTAGCTGTCCCTCAGGGCAGATGCAGTAGTAGGAGCCTGGTGTACTGATACACTGGTGCTCACAGCCATGCTCCACCGTGTTACACAGGTCAAGGTCTGTGGAGGGACAAACACACACGGACACACTGAAGAACTGGGGGGCAGTGGATGAGAAGTGTGTGGTGTCATAGGTTAGGTCCAGGATCAATTGAACGCCGTGAGGGACAGCACAAGGATGCCGTTATTGGTACCATTCTAAAAAGCTGATGCTAACAACGTGCACATTTTATACAATGTCTAATGTGGTTACTAAAATCTAATTTGGATATATTTGGCTGTTTTTGCAGCATAATATTTAGATGTTGTCCTTTTCAGGTGTAGAAAAATGTTTGCTAAATGCTAATTCCATTTGTAAAAGCTGAAAGCATAGATAGCCAGCAATTGCATTCTGGTTACCAATGTAGTTAAAAAGTAACTAGATGGCATAAAAGCAAGTTAATGTTATTTGATTGTGACCAACAGCACAGGTGTTTCTATAATAAACAGACCTTGGTTCAAATAGTTTTGTATTTGTATTGTTTTGAATACTTTAGCTGCTTTCGATTGAGCTGACTTGGAGCACTTGAACTGACATAGTCCCAAAAGTGCAAATGTCGCCCACCTGACATTCCAATCAGGCTCATAGAAAAAACATACTATTTGAACGCAGATCAGAAATATGAACAAAGTCCTGTTGTGTGCAAGTAATAAGGACCAAAAATAAGAATGTTCCTTTAATCTTCAAAACCTATTTTCAAGTGTGGAATTCCAATATCTATATGTTAATGCTTGATAAACAAGGAATAGTACATACTTGAGGTTTATTGCACTTGCAATGTTCACTGCAAATCTCACCCAGCAGCCGCCTCAAATACGCTGCCCCTAGCTACAGTAAATACATTATACTGTTTGGCCTGATGATGGCCTCACTAACTTGTGCAGGTATTCTTGTCATTGTTGAGTTTAAAGCCAGCGTTGCAGTCACAGGTGAAGGCGCCAGGGGATGCGATACAGATCTGCTCACATTCATGCTTCCCCTCAGCACACAGGTCTATCACTGTATCATAAAAACAGAGACACTGATTATTGCTTGAAGGGAAGGTCATGGTTTCATATCTGGGTTTCCTCAATTGCTTGGCTTGATGATGGCCTCACTAACTTGTGCAGGTAATCTTGTCATCGTTGAGGGTGTAGCCAGTCTTGCAGTTGCAGGTGAAGGTGCCCAGAGAGGTGATACAGATCTGCTCACAGTCATGCTTCCCCTCAGCACACAGGTTTATCACTATATTATAAAAAACAGAAACACTGATTACTGCTTGAAGGGAAGGTTGTGGTTAATGCCCAGAGTTATATTGTTTGAGACCAACTTGGACTCTCAAGTATTCCTAAGGAAGACACAATCATTCTTCTTGGGGATTTTATTGCCAGAGTCGGCCATCACCACAACATTTGGAGAGGAATGATTGGGAAAGAAGGTGTCAGCAAACCAACTCAAATGGAGTTATTCTCCTAACCAAATGTGTAGAACATGACCTTATCACCAACACACTCTTCCATCAGAAAAAAACAAATATCCTGGATATATATACTCTGGCATATCATTGACTATGTCATTGAGGCAAGGATTGTCTCAGACTGAGGCACTGTCTGAGGCAAGGATATGAACATCACAAGAGCGATGACAAGTCCAGACAACTCTTGGACAGGACAGACCATTCCTTGATCTACTTCACAATGTCCATTTAGACGGATGCAAAAAATAATGGTGCATACTAGGGCTAAGACAGCCAATACTTAACAGTCTGGGTGATAACATGAAACTGCAACACCACAAGACTGTTTTGGTGAATAACCGGATGATTGTTATCCGGATGATACCACAAGACTGTTATCCGAAAGAATAACCAGATGATATCAAAACATAATGTAGCATGCTCAAGACCTGCAAGCATACCATTGGCTATAAGATCAAAAAGCACAAGGACTGCTTTGATGAGAACAATAATGAAATTGTAGAGCCCATCGACACAAGACCAAGAACTGTTGGCACCTGGCAGACTGGCATAAGCTGTTAAGGCAAAAGAGAGACTCATGCCAGAGCAAAGGTGGATGTCCAACCCTGGGTGAGGGGACTCGAAAAAATGGTGGACAGGTAAGGCACTGGAATTGCAGTAGCTGGTAGACTTCTTTGATGCTACCAAGGCAGTATACAGACCCAGTTACGGTGGCATAAACCTGTTTTGCTCCAAAGACGGACAAAAGCTGCTGAAGAATGATGAATCAATCACATCCCGGTGGAGAGAACACTTAGAAGAACTCTTTTAACAGAAGTACAACCGTTGAGATGGAGATCCTCGACCAAACCCCTCAGCAAATCATAAAGGAAGACCTAGGAAAACCACATAGGAAGGAGCAGGTACAAAATGCCTGTTAAGAAGGTAAGAAATTGCAAGGCCACATACCTGAGCCTAAGTGCTCTTTCTTACACCACATACGTGCCCTGCTCCTGAAGGAGAGAATTCCCACAGAACTCAGATTGTTACCATCTTTAAAAAGGGGGACAATAATATTTGTGGGAACTACATAGGCATGTATTTTCCTACTGTCCACCACTGGAAAAATACTTAAATCACATACTGGCCAACTGACTCCTACTCCTCCCAGAATCACAATGAGGCTTTCGCCCATCCAGAGGCACAACGGACATGATTTTCACAACACAATAACTGCAAGAGAAAAAGCTAACACTTTACATTACGTTTTATAGATCTTACACAAGGATTTGACTACGTAAAATATCAGCTGCCCTGACAAGCTCACCAGGGTACTGTGACTTCTGCATGACATGTTGGCAACACTGATCATTTACAATGGTGCTAAAATGGAACCCTTCAAGATGGAAACTGGGATGAAATGGCTGCATCATTGCCCCACCCTTTTTGCAATCTTCATTGCTGCCATCCTTCACTTCACATGTAAAATCTGTCTCAGGAAGTCCAAATCCTGTAAAAACATACAGCAGATTCTTCAACCTAATTAAAGTCAAGGCAAAAAGCTAATTCACTTCTATCATGGAGCTCAATATTCAAGTGTTATTAGTCATACAGTATGTACAGGATACGCATGGTATACAACGTCCAACGAAATGCTTACTTCTTGATAATACTACAAAATTAAGAAATATTAACATATAAGAATACGAACATAATGTAAACGGCTCAGTAGAATATTAGTTTTTGCATAAAACGGAAGGCAATTTACAGTCCAATATTTACTTGTTTTGGGGAACGGGGGATTAGGGGGCAATTTTTTTAATTGTGCAGCATTGCTTGTAGATAAACTGTCTCAGAGCCTGTTGGTATCAGACCTCATGCTCCGATACTGTCTGCACGGCGATAAGAGAGTGAACAACACGTGGCTGGGGTGCGTGGTCCCTGATGATGCTGGGGCCTTCCTCAGGCACAGTTTCAAGTAGCTGTCCTGGATGGGTGGGATCATGGTTCTAGTGATATACTGGGCTGTCTTCATTGAGGCTGTAGGGCCTTGTGGTCGTGGACGGAGCAATTCCCGCTCAAGGCTGTGACGCAACCGGTCAGGATGCTCTCAATGTGCAGCGGTAGAATTAGGAGAGGACACGGTGTGGCATGCTGAATTTGTAGAGAAGTAGAGATGCTCTTGTGCCCTCTTACAAGAGAGGTGGACACAGAGGAACTTAAAACTGCTGACTCTCTACTTCAGTCCCGTTGATGTGGATTGGGGCATGTTCCCTCCTCTGCTTCCTTAAGTCTACAATCAGCTCCTTTGTTTTGCTGACATTGAGGGAGAGGTTGTTGTCCTGGCACCACAATGGCAGTTCAATTACCTCCTCCCTATAGGCTGACTTGTCTTTGGTTATCAGGCCTACAACCGCGGGGTCGTCAGCAAACTTGATGATGGAGTTGGTGTCAGCCTGTGGTGGTGTCCAGACCCAGGGCTCTGCTTGGTGTTGAGCTTGGAGGGAACAATAGTGGTGAATTATGAAATGTAGTCAATGAAAAGCAATCTCACATAGGTGTTCCTCTTGTCCAGATGTGTTATGGCCATGTGAATAGCGATGGAAATTGCATCTTTTCTGGATCTGTTGGAGAGGTAGGCAAATTGGAGTGGGTCCAGATGTTTGTACATGATCCAGCAATAAAGACTGCTTCCGGGAAAGAGGATTTTTGTTTGCTAATGATCTTGTACAGTTCGCCTTGGTGTTTGCTTGTGGCGGTATGTACACAGCTGTGATACCACGTGAATTCCCTCTGCATTTAGTGGGGTCGGCATTTTATCATCAGGAACTCCAGGTTGGGAGAACGGGAGCTCGAGATATTTTCAACTTCGGTTTACCAGGAATTGTTGATGAAGAAACATACCTCTCCCCCTACTCTTACCAGAAGCCGCAGTTCGATCGATAAGAAAAAGGGAAAAGCCGTCTGGTTGAATAGCAGTCGAGTGTATCGTCTGTAAGCCAGGTCCCTGATGTCCTTCTGTGATTGAAGCCTTGCTCTGATTTCAAAGTATTTTCCAGCGAACGGACATTGGCCATCAGGATACTAGGAAGAGGAGGCTGTGTAGCCCGTCCGACTAGCTTGGAGACCCCTTTCCTTCCTCTTCTTCATCACCGGTGTTGCCTTCGGTCATCTTGTTTAGCAGCAACAGGTAAGCCCGCTGTGCGGTGAACAAAGGAGCAAATGCAGTATTCCAGATCTGGGAGGCTGAGATCTACGTGTGTAGCTTCCGATTAATGATCCAGAAGTGTTTGAAAATTTTTGCAAGAAAATTCTGAGCGAACAAAGTAATAATAGTTTTTCTTTTAAAGCCATAAAAAAGCAAAGCCGAGCAAGAACCGGCAAGACGCGCGCCCTCCTCAGAGCCGCCATATGTCTCCAGTATGCACATGACAAAGCAATCCCTGCCCACTTGGAAGAAGACATATAGGGCATTCTGGATGCCTTTGCAAAGACGTACACACTCCTGGGTCTGGCCCTAAACATAAAAAAGACACAAATCATCCACCAAGCCCCACCAGACAAGACAACACAGGCCACAACAATATATGTTGACAATACCACCCTTGTAAATGTGGATCACTTTCGATACCTTGCCAGCTTTCTCTCCTCCAAAGCTGACATAGACACGGAAATACACCACCTCCTAAAATGTGTCAGTGGAGCCTTTGACAGACATGGGAAATTTGTCTTTGATGAAGACAAGTGGCAACAACGTATTGAGATCTTTACCACCAAGGCCCATCATCCATCATCACATACCCTTGTCCACACTGCAGCAGAATCTGCATCTCTCGGATTGGACTTCAGCCATCTAACGACCCACAAACAGGACCCAACAGGAGGACAATTATTCTCAACCCACATGGTAGACTAGCCAACCTGGAAAAAGTGCTTGCTCTTTTTTGCTTGTTACAGGCTAGATCAAACAATGATGCAGTGATACACAAAGTTAGGCCGGATAACACATTACATTTGGATTCTTAAGGCAATTTTCAATGGGTTAAAGATCAAATCTGGTGAAAATGGAAAAATGGAAATAGTCATTGATTTGTCAAATATCCAGAAATTCACAACAAAAACTGAGTGGGTTATCAAACAAACACTTAGACTATGGAATGAATGCATTAATAGTTACTTTTCTTGAAGTTATATTTAAGGCATGCAGATATACAGAAAGGATAAATTCAGGTGTTTTCAGCTACAGTTGTGGTCTGTAGCACCACCAAGGACCCTTCTTATATTACGTAGTGTCTGAGAAAACTGTGGGAGACCCCACTGAACCAGGATAATTTTTCCTCATAAGAATCTGACTTTCTGGGCCAGAGATATTGAAACTGTAATTTCGTATTTAATCTTTATTTGGCCAGGGATTCAATGCTGGGAGTCAGTAAAAAGGTCCTCCAACAACCATTTGAAATGCCCTAGAGCAGGTATTCCCAAACTGGAGTACCACGCAATGCCGTCGGGGGTATGGCAAATAAAAATGTGATTCATAAAAAGAAAAAAAATCTTAAAATTTTCAAACAGTACATTTATATTTTCCAACGGGACTATACATTTCGGTGAGGTTGTTTTCTCGCCTGAGTAGCCTCGTTTCACTGCCAAAACTATCTAGTGTTTAGCGAATAATAACACAATGTTAAATACAGGTAGCCTAGTCAAATAATTAACATCCAGTCACATTAACCGTTACTCTCTCGTGGGAAACCTTCACTCTAGCGCAGACATTTAGAAACGAAATATGACAATGTGAAAAATAAGCCACGGGAGTGTTTTGAGCGAGAATAAAGACGACTTTCGACAAGTAAGACATGTATAAAAGCAACAGATACCATTACTAAGAAGGGGCTAGAAGTGTCTTATATGGTGAGCTACCGAGTGGCTAGGACAGGCAAGCCCCGTACTATTGTGGAGGACTTAATTCTTCCTGCTGCCGCGGATATGGCTGGGACAATGCTGGGGACAAAACCAATACAGACAACGCCTTCATCAAACAACACTGTTTCACGACGCATCAGTGACATGGCAGGAGATGTTTTGAAACAATTACTGCTTCGCATACAAGCCTGTGAATTATACGCGTTACAGCTGGATGACTACGTTTATGGGGGGTCGTTACGTTTATGGGGGGTCGATTTAAGGAAGACATCCTCTTCTGGAAACCAGGACAACATGAGATTATATTTTTTAAGTACTGGACAGCTTTGCGACATCAAATGGACTTTGGTAGTCAAGATGTGTTGGTATCTGTACTGATGGCGCAAAAGCCATGACATGGAGACATAGTGGAGTGTTAACGCGCGTGCAAGCAGTTGCTCCCGACGCCACTTGGGTACACTGACCTAAGACAGGGAATTTTTACTAGGAATAAATGTCAGCAATTGTGAAAAACTGAGTTTAAATGTATTTGGCTAAGGTGACTTTAACTGTACTTTCCAAAGCATTTGGTGACATGCTTTACAACTTGTCAGGAAACAGCACTTAATCCAAGGCAAATCTGTTATGCAGGCCAACAAGAAAAGTCACTTTTCAGGACCCTGTCTTTCAAAGTAAATTAGTAAAAAACCAGATCTTCATTGTAAAGTGTTTAAACACTTTCCCATGCATGTTCAATTAACCTAGGTGTCTGGTTAGACTGTAAACTCTCCTTCCAGACTCACATTAAGCATCTCCAATCCAAAATTAAATCTAGAATCGGCTTCCTATTTCGCAACAAAGTATCCTTCACTCATGCTGCCAAACATACCCTCGTAAAACGGACTATTCTACTGATACTTGACTTCCGCGATGTCATTTACAAAATAGCCTCCAACACTCTACTCAGCAAATTGGATGCAGTCTATCACAGTGCCATCCGTTTTGTCACCAAAGCCCCATATACTACCCACCACTGCGACCTGTATGCTCTCGTTGGCTGGCCCTCGCTTCATATTCGTCGCCAAACCCACTGGCTCCAAGTCATCTATAAGTCTTTGCTAGAGAAAGGCCCGCCTTATCTCAGCTCACTGGTAAGCATAGCAGCACCCACCCGTAGCACGCACTCCAGCAGGTATATTTCACTGGTCACCCCCAAAGCCAATTCCTCCTTCGGCCGCCTTTCCTTCCAGTTCTCTGCTGCCAATGACTGGAACGAACTGCAAAAAAAATCACTGAAGTTGGAGACTCCTATCTCCCTCACTAGCTTTAAGCACCAGCTGTCAGAGCAGGTCACAGATCACTGCACCTGTACATAGCCTATCTGTAAATAGCCCATCCATCTACCTCATCCCTATACTGTTATTTATTTTTGCTCCTTTGCACCCCAGTATCTCTACTTGCACACTCATCTTCTGCACATCTATCAGTCCAATGTTTAATTGTAATATATTGTAATTATCTTGCCACTATGGCCTATTTATTGCCTTACCTCCCTTATCTTACCTCATTTGCCACACAGTATATATACTTTTTCTATTGTATTATTGACTGTATGTTTGTGTATTCCATGTGTAACTGTGTCGTTGTTTGTGTCGCAATGCTTTGCTTTATCTTGGCCAGGTCGCAGAACTTGTTCTCAACTAGCCTTCCTGGTTAAATAAAGGTGAAATAAAAAAAATAAACAGACGGTAGGAAATTAAGGTCACAGTTATGAAAACTTAGGACACTAAAGAGGCCTCTCTACTGACTCTGAAAAACATCAAAAGAAAGATGCCCAGGGTCGCTGCTCATCTGCGTGAACGTGCCTTAGGCATGGTGCAAGGAGGCATGAGGAATGCAGATGTGGCCATGGAAATAAATTGCTATGTCCGTACTGTGAGACGCCTAAGACAGCACTACAGGGAGACAGGATGGACAGCTGATCGTCCTCGCAGTGGCAGACCATGTGTAACAACACCCGCACAGGATCGGTATATCTGAAAATCACACCTGCGGGACAGGTACAGGATGAAAACAACAGCTGGCAGAGTTACATCAGGAATGCACAATCCCTCCATCAGTGCTCAGAGTGTCCGCAATAGGCTGACAGAGGTTTGACTATGGGCTTGTAGGCCTGTTGTAAGGCAGGTCCTCACCAGACATCACCGGCAACAACGTCGCCTATGGGCACATACCCACCGTCGATGGACCAGACAGGACTGGCAAAAAGTGCTCTTCACTGACGAGTCATGGTTTTGTCTCACCAGGGGTGATGGTCAGATTCGTGTTAATCGTCAAAGGAATGAGCGTCACACCGAGGCCTGTACTCTGGAGCGGGATCGATTTGGAGGTGGAGGGTCCGTCATGGTCTGGGGCGGTGTGTCACAGCATCATCGGACTGAGCTTGTTGTCATTGCAGGCAATCTCAACGCTGTGCGTTACAGAGAAAACATCCTCCTCCCTCATGTGGTACCCTTCCTGCAGGCTCATCCTGACATGACCCTCCAGCATGACAATGCCACCAGCCATACTGCTCGTACTATGCGTGATTTCCTGCAAGACAGGAATGTCAGTGTTCTGCCATGGCCAACGAAGAGCCCGGATCTCAATCCCATTGAGCACGTCTGGGACCTGTTGGATCGGAGGATGAGGGCTAGGGCCATTCCCCCCAGAAATGTCCGGGAACTTGCAGGTGCCTTGGTGGAAGAATGGGGTAACATCTCACAGCAAGAACTGGCAAAGTCCATGAGGAGATGATGCACTGCAGTACTTAATGCAGCTGGTGGCCACACCAGATACTGACTTACTTTTGATTTTGACCCCCCCTTTGTTTAGGGGCACATTGCTCCATTTCTGTTAGTCACATGTCTGTGGAACTTGTTCAGTTTATGTCTCAGTTGCTGAATCTAGTTATGTTTGTACAAAAATTTACACATGTTAATTTTGCTGAAAATAAACGCAGTTGACAGTGAGAGCACGTTTTGCTGAGTTTATTAACATTTTAATGTCATATTCAACAAATCATGTACACTGAACAACTATATAAACACAACATGTAAAGTGTTGGTCCCATGCTTCATGAGCTGAAATAATAGAGTCCAGAAATGTTCCATAAGCAGAAAAAGCTTATTTCTCTAAAATGTTCACTGAATATATCATCATTATTTTTTCAGGTTTATACTTTGTGTGCGTAGTAAAATTGCTACCCAGTTAAAAAGAACAACAAGAAAAGTATTGAGTTTGTAGCAAATTCCCCAAAAATGTATTAATTAAGTACGATATTATAACTAAGGAATGTATAGCCTGTACTGTTCCTCTCATACACTAAAAGAGTGATTGCATTAATTTCACAGTATGATTGCAATAGAATATCTTTTGGGTGAAGTGCTTTTATTATGACAAAGAGGTATCTGCACAAATGGCATCCATGTATTAGATAGTCTGAGTATTTATATGTCATGAACCACAAACCTAAAATAAATTGTGATGATGGACATTGCCATTTTCCAATATACATTAGGATGTTAGTCACATATTTAGTGAATATGGCCTCAATCTACCATTACCTCAAAATGTCAACTTTGACTGCATTTACACTTGCCCCCTTAGTTCCAATATCTCTGCCCCAGAATGTCAGATCCTCACAAGGTAAAGTGTTTATTGTTGAGAAGTGTCTTTCTGAGTAGGATCTACAGACATCACGACAAGAAAGACAACACAACACTACATAAAGAGAGACCTAAGACAAAAACATAGCAAGGCAGCAACACAACATGACAACACCATGGTAGCTGCACAAAACATGGTACAAACATTATTGGGCACAGACAACAGCACAAAGGGCAAGAAGGTGGAGACAACAATACATCACGCAAAGCTGCCACAACTTTCAGTAAAAGTGTCCATGATTGAGTCTTTGAATGAAGAGATTGAGATAAAACTGTCCAGTTTGAGTGTTTGTTGCAGCTCGTTCCAGTCACTAACTGCAGCGAACTGAAAAGAGGAGCGACCAAGGGGTGTGTGCGCTTTGGGGACCTTTAACCTCTTGGGGATAATTAAGGAACTGTGGGGCTAGCACCCCATCCTTGACAACACCCGGAAAAATGTAGAGCGCCGAATTCAAATTACAGAAGTAGAAATATAAAACTTTCATGAAAATACAAGTGTTGCTCACTGTTCAAACGCTTAGACCCTTGGCAATCTCACAGCGTTGTTAGATTTCAAAAAGGCTTTACGGCGAAAGCAGAACATTTGATTGTCTGAGGACAGCGCCCCATGTACTTCCACCATTAGCATAATAATAAAACCAGTGCAGGTGTCACAAAACACATAAAAAGAGCTAAAATAAATTGCTTACCTTTGAAGATCTTCTGCTGATGGTAATCCGAAGTGTCCAAGCAAGACATTCAATGTTCCTTTTGTTCTAAAAAGTCCCTATTTATATCCATAAAGCTCCATTTGGTTCTGTTCAGAAAATCCATCGTCCCATTATACTAGACAAAAAATATACCTATAAACTTTGCCCAAACAAATCAAACAACATTTCTAATCAATCCTTATGTACACTATTATGTATATTAACTATAATATTTCACACGGATAATATCCTGGGCAATAGAAAAGTAAAAAAACGAGGTGCGCGCTCCCGGGTCCCACGCACCACAGACAGAAATGACTTCCTCACTCCACTTTAGAAAAACATCCTGTATTCGTCTAGTTTTCAAGGTAAACTCTTCAAACCTTTTTCTAAATACGGTTGACATCTAGTGGACGCCATAGGTACTGCAACCTGGGAGCTGGATTAAAGCATGTCCTATAGCAACCCATTGGAAAGGGAGGCATGTCACAAAATCAGATTTTCTTGGATGGATTTTGCTTGGGTTTTTGCCTGCCATACCAGTTCTGTTATACTCACAGACATTATTTTAACAGTTTTAGAAACTTCAGAGTGTTTTCTATCCAATGGTACTCATTATGTGCATATCCAAGTTTCTGGGCCTGAGTGGCAGGTATTTTACTTTGGGCACGCCAGACTCTGGCGCTCCCTAACTAGTTTTAACAGAATGTGACTGGCAGAACGGTTGTTGTATGTGGAGGATGAGAGCTGCAGTAGATATCTCAGATAGGGGGGAGTGAGGCATAAGAGAGTTTTATAAATAAGCATCAACCAGTGGGTCTTGCGATGGGTATACAGAGATTACCAGTTTACAGAGGAGTATAGAGTGAAGTGATGTGTCCTATAAGGAGAATTGGTGGCAAATCTGATGGCCGAATGGTAAAGGACATCTAGCCGCTCGAGAGCACCCTTACCTGCCGATCTATAAATGATGTCTCCATAATCTACCATGGGTAGGATGGTCATCTGAATCAGGGTTAGTTTGGCAGCTGGGGTGAAAGAGGAGCGATTATGATAGAGGAAACCAAGTCTAGATTTAACTTTAGCCTGCAGCTTTGATATGTGCTGAGAGAAGGACAGTGTACCATCTAGCCATACTCCCAAGTACATGTATGAGGTGACTACCTCAAGCTCTAAACCCTCAGAGGTAGTAATCACACCATTCTTCTTACCAAACCACATTACCTTTGTTTTGGAGGTGTTCAGAACAAGGTTAAGGGTAGAGCAAGCTTGTTGGACACTAAGAAAGCTTTTTTGTAGAGCATTTAACATAATATATGGGGAGGGGCCAGCTGAGTATAAGACTGTATAATTTGCATATAAATGGATGAGAGCGCTTCCTACTGCCTGCACGGTTGTTGTTGATGTTAATTAAGAAGAGCGTGGGGCGTAGGATGGAGCCTTGGGGTCAGACAGTGGCTGAGACAGCAAATCTTCTGACTTTATACACTGCACTCTTTGAGAGAGGTAGTTAGCAAACCAGGTCAAAGACCCCTCAGAGACACTAATACTCCTTAACCGGCCCACAAGAATGGAATGCTCTACCGTATCAAAAGCTTTGGCCAAGTCAATAAATATAGCAGCACAACATTGCTTAGAATCAAGGGCAATGGTGACATCATTGAGGACCTAATAATGACAAAGTAATTAGAAATATGTTTATTTTATGTATGTATGTATGATTAAATAGTCTGTTTATTTTGATATGTTCAGATATACAAAAAATAAAAATATGTAGTCAGAATCTGTGACTGTCCTATTTGGCTGCTTGTGCATTTGACCCCTTAAAAATGACATTACAGTTTCAATATCCCTGGCCCAAAAAGTCTGATTCTTACGAGGTAAAGTTATCCTGGTTCAGTGGGATCTCCCACAGTTTTCTCAGAGGGTCTATGTCATCGGAGAATGGTCCTTAGTGGTGCTACAGACCACAATTGTAGCTGAAAACATCTGAATCTTTTCTGTATTCAGTATTTGCATGTCTTAAAGCATAATAACTGTATGAAAAGTAACTATTAACGCATCCATTCTAAGTGTTTATGTTTGATAATCCACTCTTTTTTTTCATGGATATTTGACCTAATTCTATTACTATTTCCATTATGTGCGAGACCTGGAGAGGCCTACATGCCACAGTGTCTCGAACCCACTGTGACATTTGGTGGAGGATCGGTGATGATCTGGGGGTGCTTCAACAAGGCTGGAATCGGGCAGATTTGTCTTTGTGAAGGACGCATGAATCAAGGCACATACAAGGTTGTCCTGGAAGAAAACTTGCAATGCTCCATGCCACACAGCCAGGTCAACCAAGGTGTGGATGGAGGACCACCAGATCAAGACCCTGTTATGGCCAGCCCAATCTCCAGACCTGAACCCCATTGAAAGCCTCTGGAATGTGATCAATAGGAAGATGGATGGTCACAAGCCATCAAACAAAGCCAAGCTGCTTGAATTTTTATGCCAGGAGTGGCATAAAGTCACCTAACATCAATGTGAAAGACTGGTGGAGGGCATGCCAAGATGCATGAAAGCTGTGATTGAAAATCAGGGTTATACCACCAAATATGGATTTCGGCACTCTCCCTAAGTTAAAACATTGGTATTGTGTTTAAAAATGAATATTAACTTATTTTCTTTTCATTAGGTCTGACAACACTGCGTCTTTTTTGTTATTTTGACCAGTTGTCATTTTCTGCAAATAAATGCTCTTAAATGACAATATTTTTGTTTGGAATTTGGGAGAAATGTTGTCAGTAGTTTATAGAATAAAACAAAAAGTTAATTTTACCAAAACACATACCTATAAATAGTAAAACCAGTGGTCTCTTAATTTTTTCCAGAGCTGTATATGCATGGAATGTGCAAACCATGATGGAGAGTGCAACCAGTGATCAAAAAGAGACTAACTGATCATTCCAAAAGAACTGAGAAGATATTGGATTGACAGTGCTGCACTCTCCGAAATTGGTAGATGAAGGGCAACTTTTTAACCATTTTCATGTTGACTTAATTGTGTGTTTTGGATCATTGTCTTGCTGCATGACCCAGCTGCGCTTCAGCTTCAGCTCACAGACGGATGGCCTGACATTCTCCTGTAGTATTCTCTGATACAGAGCAGAATTCATGGTTCCTTCTATTAAGGCAAAGTCATCCAGGTCCTGAGGCAGCAAAGCATCCCCAAACCATCACACTACCACCACCATGCTTGACCGTTGATATTCAGTTCTTACTGTTGTCATGACGGTCCTGACAATGGATCAAAGGACCCTCTCTCTCTTCCACAGGAGAGGGAGGGGAGGGGAAGAAGTTTGCCAGTTTTTATGACTTAACTACAGGTCAAAAATTCATTGCAGAAACTCTCTTCACTGCCATGGACTATTGCGGAAAAGAACCTCTGGGGAACATAGTCATTCTTCCCACCAAAACTCCATCATCCAAAAATGGAGAATGAAACAATATTTCTAATATAAAGAATGTCGGAAATGGTGGGGGGGGGGGGCGGGGACTTAAAGAACAATCATGTCGAATTTGTTACTAATTTGTGATGTAACTAAGGACAGTAGAACAACATAACTGTATCTCTGAATGTGTTTATTTCCCAGTTATAAGATGTACATCTAAATGTTGTGGATCTTATATGATTAAATATTAAACTATTTGTGAGAAGATGAAATGTGATCTTAGCCTTCTAAATGAGAAAATGTTTTTTCATATAAAGTTTATCCAGTCAGTAACCACGCCCACGTGAGCACAGACAATATGCCAAACGTGATGGAACCACCCTTTTGCCAGAGTGTGTAAAAGGACTCCTAATGAAATGTACATTAGACAAAGTAGGCGAACGGTAAGCCGTACGTCACAAATGGATAGACAATAGAGACCAGAAAAACGTGGAGCCGTGGCTCCACGTCTGAGAAATGGTTTAAAACTAAAGATCCTGTCTTTTCCCAGCCTCTCTTTTTCTCGCCCTCCTGGTTTTTGACCCTTGCCCGTCCTGACCCTGAACTTGCCTGCCTGACCACTCTGCCTGAGCCTGCCTACTGTCCGGTACCTCTGCCACCACCTGGATTTCCGTCCTCTGACTGTCAACTGCGTTTATTTTCAGCAAAATTAACATATGTAAATATTTGTATAAACATAACTAGATTCAGCAACTGAGACATAAACTGAACAAGTTCCACAGACATGTGACTAACAGAAATGGAACAATGTGCCCCTAAACAAAGGGGGGGTCAAAATCAAAAGTAACAGTCAGTATCTGGTGTGGCCACCAGCTGCATTAAGTACTGCAGTGCATCTCCTCCTCATGGACTTTGCCAGTTCTTGCTGTGAGATGTTACCCCACTCTTCCACCGGGCTCTTCGCTGGCCATGGCAGAACACTGACATTCCGGTCTTGCAGGAAATCACGCATAGTACGAGCAGTATGGCTGGTGGCATTGTCATGCTGGAGGGTCATGTCAGGATGAGCCTGCAGGAAGGGTACCACATGAGGGAGGAGGATGTCTTCCCTGTAACGCACAGTGTTGAGATTGCCTGCAATGACAACAAGCTCAGTCCGATGATGCTGTGACACACCGCCCCAGACCATGACGGACCCTCCACCTTCAAATCAATCCCGCTCCAGAGTACAGGCCTCGGTGTAACGCTCAATCCTTCAACGATAAACGCAAATCAGACCATCACCCCTGGTGAGACAAAACCATGACTCGTCAGTGAAGAGCACTCTTTGCCAGTCCTGTCTGGTCCAGCGACGGTGGGTTTGTGCCCATAGCGACGTTGTTGCTGGTGATGTCTGGTGAGGACCTTCCTTACAACAGGCCTACAAGCCCTCAGTCCAGCCTCTCTCAGCCTATTGCAGACAGTCTGAGCACTGATGGAGGGATTGTGCGTTCCTGGTGTAACTCGGCAGCTGTTGTTGCCATCCTGTACCTGTCCCGCAGCTGTGATGCTCGGATGTACCGATCCTGTGCAGGTGTTGTTACACGTGGTCTGCCACTGCGAGGACGATCAGCTGTCCGTTGGGTCTCCCTGTAGCACTGTCTTAGGCGTCTCACAGTACGGACATTGCAATTTATTGCTCTGGCCCTAAGGAACGTTCACGCAGATGAGCAGGGACCTTGGGCATCTTTCTTTTGGTGTTTTTCAGAGTCAGTAGAAAAGCCTCTTTAGTGTCCTAAGTTTTCATAACTGTGACCTTAATTACCTACCGCCTGTAAGCTGTTAGTGTCTTAACGACCGTTCCGCAGGTGCATGTTCTTTAATTGTTTATGGTTCATTGAACAAGCATGGGAAACAGTGTTTAAACCCTTTACAATGAAGATCTGTGAAGTTATTTGGACTTTGAAAGACAGGGTCCAGAAAAAGGGACGTTTCTTTTTTTGCTGAATTTATATATATTGCATTTCTAAATCCGAATGAGTGGTTGTTGGGGTGCTAAATATCCATATTTACGATGAGCGTATTATTCAACCGTATGAATGATAGGTGAATTCCTTTGTCTCTTCTTCTCCCGCTCTTTCTTACATGCCCCTCCCTTTTCATTGTGTAACAAGCCGTCATATCGGGTTAGTCCACTAGGGAATTTTCATTGCATTATGTAGTAATCAATGTGTAATCTATCCTGTTTGTGTGTTTATGTATTTCTGTGTAATTAGTTAGTTAGTTAGTAAATAAATAATTAAGCCAATTTGATGACTAGTACAGAAAACTGTTGTATAGACCCTCACCTCATCCTCTCCACAAAAATAGGATGCAAAATAGACTGAGCAGGCGCAGACTTAACAATGATATTCTGGGTGAATATCCTTAGAACCAAAGATGGACAAAATCTGCTGAAGGATGATGAATCAATGAAATACCCCATAATGACAAAGCAAAAACAGGTTTTTAGAAATGACTGAAACTGAAATCCAATTTACATAAGTATTCAGATCCTTTACTCAGTACTTTGTTGAAGCATGTTTGGCAGCGATTACAGCCTCGAGTCTTCTTGGGTATGATGCTACAAGCTTGGCACACCTGTATTTGGGGAGTTTCTCCCATTCTTCTCTGCAGATCCTTTCAAGCTCTGTCAGGTTGGATGGGGAGCATCACCGCAAAGCTACTTTCAGGTCTCTCCATAGATATTTGTTCGGGTTCAAGTCCGGGCTCTGGCTGGGCCACTCAAGGACATTCAGAGACTTTTCCTGAAGCCACTCCTGCGATGTCTTGGTTGTGTGTTTAGGTCATTGTCCTGTTGGAAGGTGAACCTTTGCCACAGTCTGAGGACTTGAGTGCTCTGGAGCAGGTTTTCATCAAGGATCTCTCTGTACTTTGCTCCGTTCATCTTTCCCTCGATCCTGACTAGTCTCCTAGTCCCTGCTGCTGAAAAACATCCCCACAGCATGATGCTGCCACCACCATGCTTCACCGTGGGGATGGTGCCAGGTTTCTTCCAGAGTTGACACTTGGCATTCAGGCTAAAGAGTTCAATCAGACCAGAGTATCTTATTTATCATGGTCTGAGAGTCCTTTAGGTGCCTTTTGGCAAACTCCAAGCTGGCTGTCATGTGCCTTTTACTGAGGAGTGGCTTCCGACTGGCCAATCTACCATAAAGGCTTGATTGGTGGAGTGCTACAGAGGAACTTTGGAGCTCTGTCAGAGTGACCATCGGGTTCTTGGTCACCTCCCTGACCAAGGCTCTTCTCCCCTGATTGCTCAGTTTGGCCGGGCTGTCACATGCCTATAAAGTCTCGGGAGACAGGCGCAGGAATGCGTAATATACAAAACACATGGTTGAAAACCAAACAAAAGAGCGAGGAGTACCTCGAATAAATACACAATCGCACAATGATTATCACACAGGACGAGACCCGTAATCATCTGCGCAATCCACAATGGCACGAAAGCCAAAACACACAGCACAACGGTACGGACATTCAAACAATAATCTAAAGGACAATGGTGAACCAAAGGACACACTTATACAATTACTAATCATTGAGAATAGGGACCAGGTGTGCGTAATGACAGTTCCGGAGGGATCCGTGACAGGGGCGGGCAGCTCTAGGAAGAGTCTTCCAAAATTCTTCCATTTAAGAATGATGGAGGCCACTGTGTTCTTGGGGACCTTCTGTGCCTCGACACAATCCTGTCTCGGAGCTTCCTTCGACCACATGGCTTGGTTTTTGCTCTGACATGCACTGTCAACTATGGGACCTTATATAGACAGGTGTGTGCCAATGAATAGAATTTACCACAAGAGGACTCCAATCAAGTTGTAGAACCATCTCAAGGATGATGTGAAAAAAGTCAAGGGGTCTGAATACTTTCTGAATGCACTGCACATTTCACTTTAGTATTAGTTTAACATTTTGCATCATTCCATTCCATTGTTAGTTTACCTTTATTTTCTCTGTCACGTTCATGTGGTAGTTCCTGAGTATTGCTAGCAATAGTGAATCATATTAGGCTAAAGTGTTACAGTTGTGCAATAATTTGGGACATGTAGCCTATTTGAATCATTATGGAACGCAGACCATACATAGCAGTTTAAACCTGGAGCATGCTTCACGACAAATGGATCATTATCACAGTTCCATAATTAGTAAGGATTATTAGGGTAGATGTATAGGACTACTGTTCAACCCCTGTCACTTTCCAATATTTCATGGATAGAATATGGCAACTTTCAGGATGAATCAAACTACTGTATTTTTGATTCACCAATATATAGTACTTAAGTAAAAATACTTTAAAGTACTACTTAAGTAGTTTTTTAGGGTATCTGTACTTTACTGTTTATATTTTTGGCAACTTTTACTTCACTACATTCCTAAAGAAAATAATGTACTTTTTACTCGATACATTTTCTTGACACCCAAACTTACTCATTACATTTTGACAGGAAAATGGTCCAATTCACACACTTATCAAGAGAACATCCCTCGTCACCCATACTGCCTCTGATCTGGCGGACTCACTAAACACGAATGCTTTGTTTGTAAATTATGTCTGAGTGTTGGAGTGTGCCCCTGGCTATCCATCAATTAAAAATGTAATATTGTGCCGTCAGGTTTTCTTAATACAAGGTACTTTAAATTATTTTACTTTTACTTTTGATACTTAAGTATATTTAAAATCAAATATGTGTACAAAAGTATTGCTATGGTAAATATGCATTACCAGGAGATAATAGCATACATTTGTGTGTGTGCGTATGTGTGAGTGCATTTGATGGACCAACGGGAGCAGATGTACTGTATGATGAAGTAATTCATGAATAAAGGCTTTGATATCATGTTTGGCGGTATAGTCATCTATGGATGTGGTCTGGGAAAAATATTAGGTTTCACTTCAAGGGACCTATCTTTCAAAGAATGGTTTTGTTGATCTGAACATTGAGACTTTCTTGAGTGTTACTAGGCAAGTGAACATATCAAGTTGAGTAAAATGGATTTAAGTGAGTTGCATAACTCAATGAAAGCAAATTGTATAACAAAGGTTTGGCTGGATAGATTTTTTTGTATGTTTGTTTTTAAGTAGAGAGGAGGTCATGAAGGTCATAAAGCGGTCCACCTACAACAACATCCGGTGAAATTGCAGAGCGCCAAATTCAAATTACAAAAATAGTCATATTAAACATTCATGAAAATACAAGGGTTTTACAACATTCAAAAGCTTAGAATCTTGGTAATCGAACCGCGTTACAATAGGCTTTATGGCGAAAGCCATAAGTACCGGTAAAGTTTGTCCAAACAAGTCAAACTATGTTTCTAATTAATCCTCAGGTTGTGAAATATCTAAATAAACTATAATATTTCAGACGGAGAATAGTCTGTTCAAAAGGGAAGAAAAATAACGAAGAGCGCGCACACAGTCACGCGCGCAAAACAGCCACTTGAAACTTCTACTTCTTGTTCGTTTTTCAAAAAACCAGCCTGAAACCATGTCTAAAGACTGTTGACATCTAGTGGAAGCCATAGGAACTGCAATCTGGGAGCTAATTCCCTCTATAGACAATAGCAAGTCAATGGAAAAACTGTGACATAAAAAAAAAAATCTGGATGTATTTTCCTCGGGTTCTCGCCTACCATATCAGTTCTGTATACTCACAGACATTATTTTAAGAGTGTTTTCTATACTACCAATTATATGCATATCCTAGCTTAGCTTCTGGGTCTGAGTAACAGGCAGTTTACTTTGGGCACGTCAGACTCTCCGTATTTCCGAACACTGCCCCCTAGCCCGCAGAGGTTAAGTCCTGCTAGCAGGACACCGGTCGACAACTTCCGGTGAAATTGGAGGGCGCGCAATTCAAATAAATAATCATAAAAATTATGGATATTAAACATTTTAGGTACATACAAGTATCTTATATCAGTTAAAAGCTTAAATTCTTGTTAATCTAACTGCATTGTCCGATTTACAATAGGCTTTACAGCAAAAGCATGCCATGCGATTGTTTGAGGACGACGCCCAACATCAAAATATTTTTCAACCAGCACAGGCTTCATAAAATCACAAATAGCGATGAAATATTCACTTACTTTTTGAAAATCCTCCTCTGATTTGCAATCCAAAGGGTCCCAGCTACAACATGTATGGTTGTTTTGTTAGATTAAATCCTTCTTTATATCCACAAAAGTCTGTTTAGTTGGCGCCATCAATTTGAGTAATCCACTCGTTCAACATGCAGAGAAAGGAATCCAAAAAGCTACCGCTAAACTTTGTTAAAACAAGTCAAAATACATTTCTATTTAATCCTCAGTACCCTAAAATGTAATTAAACTATAATATTTCATACAGAAAGAAGTATGTTCAATAGAAAAGCGCGCACAGACTGATTTCCAACTCTGACTCCCAGTACTAAAACTCTAAATTCTTCCTCGTTTGGGAAGAAACAAGCCTGAAACATTGAACAAAGACTGTTGACATCTAGTGGAAGCCATAGAAATTGCAATCTGGGAGCTGGATTTGGATGTGAAATCTGAAAACACTTGAAGCTGGGCAGTCCCTCCTACCTTCCACTGTAAGAGCATGGGCTCTCAAAAAAATTATTCCAGTTGTTTTATCTTTGGATTTTCTCCTACCATATATATTGTGTTATAGTCTCATACATTATTTTAACATTTCTACAAACTTCAAAGTGTTTTCTATCCAATGGTACCAATTATATGCATATCCTGGCTTCTGGGCCTGAGTAACAGGTAGTTTACTTTGGGCATGTCAGTCAAGCGGAAATTCAGAAAAAAGGGCCCTAGCCTGAAGAAGTTAAGCTAATCTTACATAAAACAGTAAGATGTATGGACTACCTGTAACAGTACACACAGATATTGGTCAACACTTTTTTATGAACATCCAAATTACAGTACATTTTTTCCCCATCCAAATGGCTGTTTAGACTAATGTAAAACATATCAATGTATCTTACATAAAGACTTTGCTTTGGTATTTGGGCTAAATAGTTGTTTCTATTTGTCAGTTTCCGCTGAAGCAGACCTTTGGCATTATAAAGGTTAAATCCTCTTACAGCCTGTCGAACTTACTCTGGCAGGTCTTTCCATCCTCCTGGAGTGTGTATCCCTCATTACAGTGGCAGAAATAGCCATTGAGGACCCTCACACACTCATGCTGACAGCTGTGATTCCCAAACGAACAGTAGTCAATCACTGAAGGAGAGAAGAATGCAAATAAATGATGTGCAAAAGCAGCAAAGTAACTGAAATATGGCATTGAAAAACTATTCATAATGCTTATAGAAATTCTAGAAAGTTTTATAATGCATAATATTAAATAGTAATTCAATAATGATCTTTAGTATAATGAATAATGTTTCTGAGTCGAAGTATACTTACAGTGGATTTACTGTTTTTAAAACTATTTCCTCACCCAGGTTTTCACCATGGCATACAAAATACTGTGTCCAGAGTATTTAATAATCCTCTTAGATGTAAAGTCCACTGTTTAAGGGACCTTCATGGTTCTGGTTCCGACCGACATTTTCGCTTAAATCGATCTGTGGACACCTCCGACCGAAATGGCTTGCATTGAGCAATAGCCCTGGTTCCCACGGACACAGTAGAGCCTGTGTGACGCAGGATGTGAAATCTGAAACCACTTGAAGCTGGGCTGTCCCTCCTACCATTTAATTCGCTCTTCCGACTGTCCATCAACTCCTGTCTGAACCCTACATCGCTGTAGCACATTCAGGGATCAATTTATAGCAATTGTAATAATATTTTGAAGATAAATACACAACGCAGAGGATGAGAGGTCAAGAGGACTAAAAGTCAATAGAGCACTAACGATCAATGGAAAGTGTTTTTTTGCCTGTAATAGGGGATTAATGATCAATGGGGTCAGAGACATGGTAGGAATTTCAGTCCAGGACTCATAGCTACATGGCAAGTTCATTGGCCCAGTTTTATTGCAAGGAATTCTAATTGGTCAACCACAGGCTAGGGCTGGGTTATAAAGTACATCCTGTCCCTTTGTTCTGTGGAGAGAATCACAGTAGAGAATCACTGAAGAGAATCCCTGAGGACAGGGGAGAATGAACATTACCTCTCAGCATAACATCTCCTCTTTGAATAAACCTATTTTTCTCACCCTGATTTGTTTTGGGGTCTGTGTTATTGAAGAGTAACGTCAACTGCTAACACCATTAATCTAAAATAATTCATAGATTTTAAACAAAAAACACTTTCTGTTTGTCACAGATGGACAATATTACTATGAGATGAAAGGCACGTTCCTAAAATATTGATATTTTCTCTAACACTAAACACACATTTGTATATTAAAGTTATAAGGAAGGTGAAATCTTATAGTTAGTCATTTTATAATTTGATTATACTACAGTTGAAGTCAGACATTTACATACACTTAGGTTGGAGTCAATAAAACTTGTTTTTCAACCACTCCACAAATTTCTTGTTAAAAAACTATAGTTTTGGCAAGTTGATTAGGACATCTACTTTGTGCATGACACAAGTAATTTTTCCAACAATTGTTTATTATTTAGAAAGCATACAAGTCATTTCAAGCCTTATTCATACAGTTTTGTTGAATATGACATACATCATATAAAATATTTCCTATTTAATCATATTTATACTGTGTACTTGAGCTTGTGTCCTCATACGTGACTACACCAGAAAGGTGAGATTTTAACCTTTCTTGGAGTATGCAGCATTACTAGTTATCAGTGGTGGAAAAGGTACTAAATTGTCATACTTGAGTAAAAGTAAAGATACCGCAATATAAAATGACTCAAGTGAAAGTCACCCAGTAAAATACTACTTGAGTAAAAGTCTAAAAGTATTTGGTTTTAAGAATGAAAAGTAAAAGTACAAGTATAAATCATTTCAAATTCCTTATATTAGCAAACCTGACGGCACGGTTTTCTTGTTTTTTTTATTTATGGATAGCCAGGGGCACACTCAATAACTCAGACACCATTTACAAACAAAGCATTTGTGTTTAGTGAGTCCGCCAGATCAGAGGCAGTAGGGATGACCAGTGTGTGAATTGGACCATTTTCCTGTCAAAATATAATGAGTACTTTTGGGTATCAGGGAAAATGCATGGCATTAAAAGTACATTATTTTCTTTAAGAATGTAGTGAAGTAAAAGTTGCCACAAATATAAATAGTAAAGTAAAGAAGAGAGACCCCAAACTACATAAGAAAAATTACTTTAAAGTGCTACTTAAGTACTTTACACCACTGCTATTCTTTATGGCCCTTTCATGATAAACAATTACTTTTGGGGATTACGTAGTGTGGAGCCCCCAGTGATGTGGCCAGGCAAAGCCACTGTTTAGAGTGTCAGCTACGTCCCACAACCCGCAATGTAGGCGGCAGCAAGCTAGGCTACAGGGCTACGCCCACACCTGAGGCCACTCGGCCTCGTTAGGCTGCAACGCACCAGGGGAAATTTAAGTGGCTGCAGGGGCTGGACGCAGGATGCTGAGCTCTACGGACATTTGTTTGAAGCCCTGGACATTGTGTTCTTCTCCACAGGAAGAAGTGACCGGTCTACAAGTGAAGCTGGTAAGCTGGGTAGCAGCCCGGCTATTTTTCTTTAAAGTTAAGGCTATCACTAGGTTCAGTTAAGTGGAGTAGGAGAGTTTTGTTTTCTGTTAATGTTTGAGAACCAGATTTGTGAACCTTTTATTTTGAAATAATATGCTACCCTAGTTTAAGCGGTGTCATTGTTCCTCCTCATTGCCTTCCTACCGGTCAACTACTAGCCACGCCTATTGAGTCATTCCAGTAGGTTGCATTTTCAATTACATTTAGGGTGGGTTGAACCAACATGGAATAACTTTTAAACTGGGTTAAATCAAGGTTTATCTATTTATCTTGTTGCACCAATTTTTAAACCTATTTTTAAATTAATCCTAGTTAAATTAAATCCTTCCTCTAATCTAAGTTGAAACCTAGATTAATTTTAAGCCTGTTGCTCAATGAATTAAAAAAAAAAAAAAACTTAGATTGGAGATTCATTCTAAACTGCCACTTGAGGTGGTTTAACTGATAAAATGGCAGGATATCTACTGTGAGAGACCAAAACGAGTTCCTCAGAGAATAATTAGAAACAGGTTGAATCCTGTTGAGTTTTATGATAATTAACTCATTATTAGTAGGCTATTTACGTGCCCATTTTGTGCAACAATTGAATTGGAGTTTATGATATGCCCAGCCTTGGTACGAATGATGATGTTATGCAACATGCTATAACGGCTCTGATAACGGTAACATAGCATTAACATTAGTTTTAACGTGTATTATAGGCATTGATATTTACCAGTTATTTATGCTTACTAAATATTGGTGGGTCAAGTTCTCTGTTGTCATCATAGGGGTTATGGAGAGGAGCAAACTGCTGGGGAATCATCTTGCATGTCTTCTGGGTGATAGGACCAATTCCCTTGGACGGAGGCCCCCCTCCGGCTCCAGTATGAAATAGCCCCCGCCTCTCCTCTGCCGCATCCTTTTTGGCTTCCGCTTTTAATTTATAAACAAATTCGTTTTCTGTCTAGTACTGGCAAATAACGGATTTTATTTCAAATCAGCCAACCCATGAGAACCTTTCACGACGGAGTTGCAGTAGTTCTAACATTACATTGTTATTATTTTATCAAGAAACAGCAACTTTGTGGCCTCACCCTTATGTAAAAGTGCCTTCCAGACTTTTGGAATCGTATTATTCACCAATGAAAGATTTGAATATATGACTGAGAGGGGCAGCAATGCTCTCTGCAGCATTTTTTTTAAAATAAGGTTTAAATTACAGCTACTTAATATCAATAGATTTGAGTGCCTTTACAACTTCTGAAAGCTCAATGCCCAGCCTTAGCTAAATGCTCATAAAAAATATCAAGCAGTTGAGTCTTGTCTGTCACTTAATGGTTTTCCATAATTTTGTGGGGTTATTGAGGTTTGCCTTGGTAGATTCGTAACAGAAGTCAGATTTGTATTTCCGTATTAACAAGGTGCACTTGTTTCTCAGTGCCCTGAATAACTGCCATTCAGCCTGGGAGTTACCCTTTTTGGCATTTGGCCCATTTGTGTATTTCGTTTTTGGATCAAATCAGATAATTCCTCCGTAAACCAGGGATTGTCTTTACCTCTTACCCAGTACTTTGAGAGGGGCATGTTTATCACAGATACTAGAAAACATGGAATGAAAATAGGAGAATGCCTCTTCTGTCTGGCAAAAACAGCAATCCTGTCCCAGTTTGCGTGCGTAAAGTTCATGCAGGAATGCCTGCTCACAGAACTGCTTAAAATGTTGTTTGACTATGTACCGAGGGGGCACTTTAGGGATTTTAGTGTCTCTAATGCAAGCAACTGCACAATAATCGCTTAAATCATTAGGGAAAATACCAACTGCCAAGTACTTATGCAGATTGTTTTTAGAATAACACCAATAAGTGTTGACTTAGATATGTCTTTTGGATTGGGTCTTGTGACTGCATTTATCAATTGAGTAAAATTCTATGTTTGCACAGTCCTCTTATGGTCTCGGAGTTGAGATAACCAGTCCCAGTTTAAATCGCCCATGAGCACCATTTCATTTTTCCCGACCACGCGGTAGTTTAGCCAAGTTCACAGCTTTTTTCTCAGCAAGGTGCATTTTTGCATTGCAACACAGAAAAGCTGTAGCCAGGAACATTGACTTATAGTTCTCTAGAGCCTGCGCTGAATCAAGACATCTCCTAACTTTCAGTCTTCACTAGGTTGTAAACACATGAATTGCATCTTACAGTACCTAGTGAAAGCTGATGAAATATCTGTAATAATTTCTCTGAGTGCTTAAGTATGTGTGTGTGAGAGAGAGTGTGTGCATACGTGTGTACGTTCCTGTGTGCTTGCGTGTGCATGTGTGTGGGCGGGGGCCAGTCTGTGTGTGTATACATGTGTGTATGTATATTTTGGTCTATATATATGTATATATGTATGTGTGTATAAATGTGTGTGTATATATATATATATGTCCATCAGGATTGGAGGATTATGCTAACCATGTTGCTTTTAGTGCATTGTATTGTTTGGCCTGCCGATGGCGTCACTAACTTGTGCAGGTCTTCTTGTCGTTGTTAAGGGTGTAGCCAGTGTTGCAGCCGCAGGTGAAGGCTCCAGGGGAGAGGATACAGATCTGCTCACAGTCATGCTTCCCCTCAGCACACAGGTCTATGGCTGTATCATACAAAGATACAAAAATCACTGTTGTTGTTAAGTCAGTAACTGCCGAATCTCAACTTGACCTATCCTACATGCTCACAATGTATCACTCATTTTCCATTGATATATACAAGAACCAGACCCAGTTACAGCTATGCATGCACTTGACTGACATATGCTGAGTATACAAAATATTAAGAACACCTGCTCTTTCCATGACAGACTGACCAGGTGAAAGAAATGATCCCTTATTGATGTCACTTGTCAAATCCACTTCAAACATTGTAGCTGAAGGGGAGGAGACAGGTTAAAGAAGGATTTTTAAGTCTTGAGACAATTGAGACATGGATTGGGTATGTGTGCCATTCAGAGGGTGAATGGGCAAGACAAAATATTTAAGCGCCATTGAACAGGGTATGGAAGTAGGTGCCAGGCGCACCGGTTTGTGTCAAGAACTGCAAAGCTGCTGGGTTGCTCAACAGTTTCCAGTGTGTATGAAGAATGGTCCACCACCCAAAGGACTCAACTGAAGCATTGGAGTCAACATGGGCCAGAATCCCTGTGGAACGCTTTCGACACCTTGTAGAGTCCATGCCCCCAAAAATGTAGGCTGTTCGGAGAGCAAAAGTGTGTGTGGGGGGAGTGCAACTCAATATTAGGTATATTCAGTGTATAGTTCATTAATAATAATACAAAATAATTTGGCTCATGTCTAGCCCCATTGACAGCCCATACCTTTGCAGGTCTTGCCATCCTCGTTGAGAGTGTACCCTGGCAGACACAGGCAATGGAAAGAACCAGGGGAGCTCTCACAGAGGTGCTCACAGCCATGGTCAGACTCCAGGCACAGATCCATCCCTGGAACCCCAACAGACAAGAAACAATTTGTTTTTCAACAGGACAATGATCCAACACCCCTCCAGGCTGTGTAAGGGCTATTGACCAAGATGGAGAGTGATGGAGTGCTGCATCAGATGACCCGGCCTCCACAATCACCCGTGCTCAACCTAATTGAGATGGTTTGGGATGAGATGGACTGTTGAGTGGCAGCCAACAAGTGCTCAGCATGTGGGAGAGCCTTCAAGACTGTTGGAAAAGCATTCCTCATGAAGCTGGTTGAGAGAATGCCAAGAGTGTGCAAAGCTATCATCAAGGTAAAGGGTGGCTGCTTTGAAGAATCTAAAATATATTTAGATTTGTTGAACACTTTATTGGTTACTACATTATTTCATAGTTTTGATTTCGTCACTATTTTTCTACAATGTAGAAAATAGTAAAAATAAAGAAAAACCCTTGAATGAGTAGGTGTGTCCAAACTTTTGACAATAATTTGATAATATCAACCCAACCCACCGCAGAGCTTGTCCTGAAACTGCAGGCCAAACTGGTATATCAGGTCAAAAGACTCCACCAGGAAGACATGGTCCTCGAAGGGCGGCGACGCCATGGCACGCAGTGAGGTCATATCCGCCCGGGCGACGCCCACCGCATAGATCTCGATTCCCTTGTCCCGAGCCTCGGCTGCCACCTCCGCCACGCGGTCCTGGGGCCGCCCGTCCGTTACAATGACGGCCACATTGGGCACCTTGGGTCGGTCGCCCTCGGCTGCCGTGAAGGCATGGTTCATGACGTACTTGATGGCCAGGCCCGTCATGGTGCCCTGTGCCAGGGGGATGATCTCATTGATGCCTTTGACCATGCCCTGCAGCTTGCCGTGGGTCTTGAGAGAGAATTCGTTCTGGACCTAGAGTCATAGAAGCATGCAAAGCATCAGTCACCTCTTCATATGCAGGGTTTGCATGTCTAGATAGCTCTATTTAGGTGCAACTGAGTATTCACCAGTGGCATTTAGCCTGTAGAAGAACTACAATTGGAAAGGGAAGCCAAGCTAAGAATTCTTTAAGAATTATCTTCCCTTTCCAAGCGTAGTTCTTCACTAATGTGTATAAACACAAGGATAAATTGTGAAGTTGATAAGAGGTTGTGGACCTGGCTGGAGTACTGTACCACGCCCACCCGAGTGGCGTTCGCCTCCACGTCCAGCGTGTGGATGATGTCAATCATGAACTTGCGCATGGTCTCGAACTCGTGGGGCCGCACACTTCGAGAGCTGTCAATTATGAACATGAGGTCCACTGGGCCAGACTTGCACTTCTGCTCCGGTCCTGGTTTAGGCGATGTGAGAATGTGTGAAGCCAGAGTGGGAAATAATGAATATCGCATTAGCTACGGCATAAGCAGACAATTAAACAGTAATTTTGTATTCATTTCATTAACTTCTTTGCAAAGCCAGTTCTCATTTTGATGTTATCTTGGAATCAAATATAAAATGCAAGAAGCAATTGAATGTTGGCTGAACTGCAATCCATTCATGGTCTTTTTATTACTTCACATTTGGACTTGGCTAACCTGCTTTAGACCTAGCCACAGCCAGGGTGGCCAAGGCTAGCAGGACAGACACACAGACACACAGCTGTCTCATGTTCAGGGTGCTGGTCTGGGAGCCGGACCTCTCGGGGCTGAGTTTAGGCAGGCTTCACACTGCACCGCAACGAGAGAACACAGAACAAAACAGGTAATCTACAGTACCTTACCACCAGCACATTCCTGCGATAAAAACCTTGAGACCAATCAGATGGCAGAGGTACAGAGGAGTAATTCCTATCCTAATAGACTGCTGCACACAGGACTAATCTGCGAAAGGCATGCTGTCAATTCAAAACAGGCATTATAAAATAAACGTATCTTCTTCAGTACTGAGAGAGGTGTCCTGGTGAAGTTTATCGTTATCTCTCAGATAATTGTACCGTGAATAGTAATCATTCATTGGCCTCATTTTGGTCAATTTGTGAATGCCCAATGGGAACAACTTCCTCAGAGAGCATAGACAGACATCACATCAAAGACAACTGTGCCATGTGCTTTGCCTACTTGGCAGTGAAGTTTGAGTTTTGACATGAGCCGGCAAGCTCTCTGATTTGAAAATGGATGTCAAAGCCAACAGACTAATTTCATAGATAGCATGAGAGCGATTAAGAAAAGAGGGATACAGCAGAAGAAAGTGAGATGGAAAGTAATCAGGTTTTTTCAAATGTCGACAAAATAAAAGACGCTAGACAAGGTGGGATCTTTTTGTGTAGGTAAAATTAATTTTGCAAGAAATGTTGGTAGAAACGCTTTTATGCACAAATATTGATATAACCACCATATCGAAGTAAACTTGGAGTCACTTGATGATATGTTGTGTGGTCCTCCCACTATGACTCGTGGAGAAAGCATGCAGTTTATTTGGCTACAGATGAGGCGCGGGAGCCGGCTGAGGCGCGGGAGCCTGTCTAGCCAGCTGAGGCATCCCCGGTTGCTCCAGTAGCGACACCCGGTACCCGGACCCGACAGCACCTACACTAACAAAAAAACATTCTGTAACGTGTACGCTGGGAGTCGGGAAGCAAGTTCAGGGAGTGTATTTAATAAATAAATTAACATAGAACAAAACAAGAAACACGGGTAGCGTACAGACATGAACACTGGAACGCCTAGGGAAAGAACCAAAGGGAGTGACATATATAGGGAAGGTAATCAGGCAGGTGAGTCTGATGATGCGTTGATGCGCATAACGATGGTGACAGGTGTGCATAATAAATGAGCAGCCTGGTGACCTCGAGCGCCGGAGAGGGAGTATAGGTGACAGAAAGTGCAAGGTGATGAGCTTGTTGCTCCTTTCCAATAAATATTGAGGATCTTATTCTGGTGACATGATAAATGATGCTCATCTTCAGTTTGACAAATAAAAATAATCTTGCTCTTTTGTCCATAATAATCTCATCACATAGGCTATTTGTGCACTCTATCCAACAGCATGCAGCGCTGTTGGCTAGAGCACACGTGCCAATATCAGAGTGTGCACACTCGCTATATAACGCAATATATTTTGTGAGAAAACCATCAGTAGAGTTGAAAACGTGATGGAAATCCATTTAACTATTTAGGGAGTAGCGGCGCTAGCATGCCACTCCCGACACTACACGGTGAAAATGTAAGGCGCCAAATTAAACATTCATCAATATACAAGTGTTGCATAGTCATCAAAAGCTCTGATTCTTGGCAATATCACAGCGTTGTCAGATTTCAAAAAGGCTTTACGGCGAAAGCACAACATTTGATTGTTTGAGGATAGCACCTCCATAATTTATGCATTTGCATAAATTCATATCCAGCGCGGGTCACACAAAACCCATATCAGAGCTAAAATAAATCCCTTACCTTTCGAATAACTTCTGCTGAGGGCTTCCCAAGTGTCCAACGAAGACATCCAATGGTTCTTTTGTTAGAAAAAGTCATTTATTATATCCATAAATCTCCGTTTGGTTCAGAAAATCCAACGTCGAATCGCCCATTGAACCGTGAAGAGAACGCGTTCAAAAGTACCTATCAATTTTCCTAAACAAATCATGGATAATATTTCACTCGGATGGTAACCTAAACGTTATAAAAGGAAAATACAGTGGGGCGCGCACACGGTCTCGCGCCCGTAAAATCATGTTGACATCTGAGCTACCTCGACTATTTCCTGTTCCTATCTGTTCTGCTCACTGCTATCGCTTCCAGACTCTGTATTAAGACTGTTGACATCTAGTGGAAGCCATAGGTATTGCAGTCTAGGAGCTGGATTCCATTAAAATCAATAGGGAGAGTATCAAAGAGAGCAAAGGTCACAAAAAAAAAAAAAATCCGGACAGATATTTCTCGGGTTTTCGCCTGCTATATCAGTTCTGTTATACTCACATACATTATTGTAACACTTTATGAAACTTCAGTGTTTCCTATCCAATAGTACTAATTATGTGCATATCTTATTTTCTGGGCCTGAGTGGCAGGCATTTTACTTTGGGCACGCCAGACTCTCCAAAACTGTCACCTCTGCTGCCGCTCCCTAAGAAGTTAACTTGTATTTTTGATTCGGTATGTGGGAATTTTACCGCAAAAGGTATTTTATGTGCACTACGTCATCACACAGCCTTTTATCTGCAACAAGACAATTTGATGAAAACATTGTTTTTGTGGATTTAAAAAAAAATGCACGAAAATCTGTCACCAATTGGATGGAAACCTAGCTAGACAGTCGTGAAGAGGGCCAGAAAGAGTACGACAAAGCCTATTCCCCCTCAGGAGACTGAAAGGATTTGGCATGGGTCCTCAGATCCTCAAAAAGTTCTACAGCTGCACCATCGAGAGCATCCTGACTGGTTGTATCACTGCCTGGTATGGCAACTGCTCGGCCCCCGACTGCAAGGCTATACAGAGGGTAGTGCATACGGCCCAGTACATCATTAGGGCCAGGCGGTGTCAGAGGAAGGCCCTAAAAATTGTCAAAGACTCCAGCCAACTAGTCATAGACTGTTCTCTCTGCTACCGCATGGCAAGCGGTACCGGAGCGCCAAGTCTAGGTCCAAAAGGCTTCTTAACAACTTCTACCCCCAAGCCATAAGACTGCTGAACAGCTAATCAAATGGCTACCCAGACTATTTGCACTGCCCCCCCCCCTTTACGCTGCTGCTACTCTTTGTTTATTATCTATGCATAGTCACTTTACCTCTACCTACATGCACTACCGTTCAAAAGTTTGGGGACTTGTGAGGCGTCTGTTTCTCAAACTAGACACTCTAATATACTTGTCCTCAGTTGTGCACCACTTCAGTTTCTTGCAATTTCTCGCATGGAATAGCATTAATTTCTCAGAACAAGGATAGACTGACGAGTTTCAGAAGAAAGTACTTTGTTTCTGGACATTTTGAGCCTGTAATCGAACCCACAAATGCTGACGCTCCAGATACTCAACTAGTCTAAAGAAGGCCAGATTTATTGCTTCTTTAATCAGAACGACAGTTTTCAGCTGTGCTAACATAATTGCAAAGGGTTTTCTAATGATCAATTAGCCTTTTAAAATGATAAACTTGGATTAGCTAACACAACGTGCCATTGGAACACAGGAGAGATGGTTGCTGATAATGGGCCTCTGTACGCCTATGTAGATATTCCAGTAAAAATCTGCCGTTTCCAGCTACAATAGTCATTTACAACATTAACAATGTCTACACTGTATTTCTGATCAATATGATGTTATTTTAATGGACAAAAAAAATTGCTTTTCTTTAAAAAACAAGGACATTTCTAAGTGACCCCAAACTTTTGAACAGTAGTGTACATATTACCTCAATTACCTTGACTAACCTGTGGCACCACACATTGACTCTGTACCGGTACCCCCTGTATATAGCCTCGCTTCTGTTATTTTACTGCTGCTCTTTAATTATTTGTTATTTTTTTACTTAACTGCATTGTTGGTTTAGGGCTTGTAAGTAAGCATTTCACTGTATGGTCTACACCTGTATTCGGCGTGACAAATAAAATTAGATTTGATTTAGTGAGAGCAAATTAAGGGGTAGACAGGTTTATTAAGACAGACACAAAGATGGGGAGATCAGGACCTCGCAAAGAGCCCATATCCAGCTCAGTGAGACCCTTATGAAATCAAATCAAATCACATTTTATTGGTCACATACACATGGTTAGCAGATGTTAATGTGAGTGTAGTGAAATGCTTGTGCTTCTAGTTCTGCATTGCAAATCACATTTTATTGGTCACATACACATGTTTAGCAGATGTTAATGCGAGTGTAGTGAAATGCTTGTGCTTCTAGTTCTGCATTGTGGTCTTGATCAGTCTCCTCTGAGACCCAGTGTTTCAGTAGCCTCCTTCTGTAAGTGCATGTGTGCAGGTACAAAGATGCCTCACAGAATGACTACACCGCTCGCGTCGCGTGTGCGAGCGTTGCAAAATAAATTTTACAAATCTATATTATTCAATTATTGCACCCACACTGCTCGCGAGCGCCATTGAGTGTCTGCGTTGCTAAGGGCTAAAATAGAAGTCAGTTCTATTTGTGATGCAGATCGCGCTGCAAGTCCTGCCTCTCCCATCTCCTCATTGGTTTATAGAAGCAGGTACTCACGTGCCATCTCCTCATTGGTTATACCCACGTGGGTGACTGAAAGACAAACGAGGTCAGTGTTGGTAATGCACCTAATTTATGAAAGTTCCTAATCGCAATATAAAGTCAAGAGAAGAAAAGGCCTGGAAGGAGGAGAGATGACTAGAAACGATTCAGTTGACCGTTTTATGTGTGGACTAATTGTCGGAGTATAGGACCTTGTGCATTTCAGGTAAAATAACAACTCAATGTTTATATCCCAGGACAAATTAGCTAGCAACAGAAAGCTAGCTAAATAGAACAAATTAGCTAGCAAGTGCAAGCTTGCTAGCTAAATTGCCATAAATGTTTAATGCTTTTCCCAAATTAATGTAATTGGTTTAGAGTTTGTTTTGATATTTTAACCTGCGTGTCGTGATCACGTTTGGTGTGGAGGGGACAAAATAAATGTATGCACGATGGCACACGCGCGCAGCCGGTTTGGGTTCCATGTTAGTGTGCCCCACTACTACCTAACCGACACAGCAGTGCCCATACTATCAGGCCCCCTATTCTCACAGGTCACAGCACAACAAATACACTATAATTAGGCATTAAGAAAAACATTCAGTGCACTTTACTATTCCCCTGGTAATCCACTGCACTGAATGGATTGATACAGTGTCTATATGGGTGGTGGAATTCTACATTATGTAATGGTATGAGTTGTGAATTGCATACAGTATAATATGTAATTGGATGCTAAATACTGGAGCAGTAATCAAGCAATTATAGCACAATTGACAAAAGAAAAAGAAGATCTAGCCTACTACACTGAATAAAAATATAAGCGCAACATGCAACAGTTTCAAAGATTTTACTGAGTTACAGTTCATATGAGGAAATCAGTCCAATTGAAATTAATTAATTAGGCCCGAATCTATGGATTTCACATGACTGGGAATACAGATATGCATCTGTTGGTCACAGATACCTTTAAAAAAAAATGTACCTCACAATGGGCTTCAGGATTTCATCACAGTATTTTTGTGCGTTCAAATTGATAAAATGCAATTGTGTTTGTTGTCCGTAGCTTATGCCTAGCCATCCCATAACCCCACCACCACTATTGGGCACTCTGGTTCACAACGATTACATCTGCAAACCGCTCGCCCACACAACGCCATGCACATGGTCTGCGGTTGTGAAGCCGGTTGGATGTACTGCCAAACTCTCTAAAATGACAGTGGAGGCGGCTTATGGTAGAGAAATGAACATTAAAATTATCTGTCAACAGTTCTGGTGGACATTCCTGCAGTCAGGATGCGGATTGCAAGCTCAATGAAATTAAAACATCCGTGGCATTGTGTTATGTGACAAAACTGCATATTTTAGATTGGCCTTTTATTGTCCTCCGCACAAGGTGCACCTGTGTAATGATCATTCTGTTTAATCAGCTTCTTGATATGCCACACCTGTCAGGTGGATGGATTATCTTGGAAAAAGAGAAATACTCACTAACAGGGATGTAAACATATTTGTGCACAACATTTGAGAGAAATAACCTTTTGTGCGTATGGAAAATGTTGCGTTTATATTTTTGTTCAATGTAGGTATGAAAATAAACAGATTGAACTCTGCATATGATTCTTCATCACATGGGAGTAGCTAAAGTAGTATGGAAGAAGATATGTACAGTTGAAGTCGAAAGTTTACATACACCTTAGCAAAATACATTTAAACTCGGTTTTTCACAATTCCTGCCATTTAATCCTAGTAAAAATCCCTGTCTTAGGTCAGAAAGGATCACTACATTATTTTAAGAATGTGAAATGTCAGAATAATAGTAGAGAGAATTATTTATTTCAGCTTTTATTTCTTTCATCACTTTCCCAGTGGGTCAGAAGTTTACATACACTCAATTAGTATTTGGTAGCATTGCCTTTAAATTGTTTAACTTGGGTCAAACGTTTCAAGTAGCCTTCCACAAGCTTCCCACAAAAAGTTTGGTGGATTTTGGCCCACTCCTCCTGACAGAGCTGGTGTAACTGAGCCAGGTTTGTAGGCCTCCTTGCTCGCACACGCTTTTTCAGTTCTGCCCCAACATTTTCTATAGGATTGAGGTCAGGGCTTTGTGATGGCCACTCCAATACCTTGACATTGTTGTCCTTAAGCCATTTTGCTACAACTTTGGAAGTATGCTTGGGGTCATTGTCCATTTGGAAGACCCATTTGCGACCAAGCTTTAACTTCGTGACTGATGTCTTGAAATGTTGCTTCAATATACCCCCATAATTTTCCTTCCTCATGATGCCATCTATTTTGTGAAGTGCACCAGTCCCTCCTGCAGCAAAGCACCCCCACAACATGATGCTGCCACCCCCGTGCTTCACGGTTGGGATGGTGTTCTTCGGCTTGCAAGCATCCCCCTTTTTCCTCCAAACATAACAATGGTCATTATGGCCAAACAGTTCTATTTTTGTTTCATCAGACCAGAGGACATTTCTCCAAAAAGTACAATATTTGTCCCAATGTGCAGTTGCAAACCATAGTCTGGCTTTTTTTATGGCGGTTTTAGAGCAGTGGCTTCTTCCTTGCTGAGCGACCTTTCAGGTTATGTCGGTATAGGACTCGTTTTACTGTGGATATAGATACTTTTGTACCTTTTTCCTCCAGCATCTTCACAAGGTCCTTTGCTGTTGTTCTGGGATTGATTTGCACTTTTCGCACCAAAGTACATTCATCTCTAGGAGACAGAATGAGTCTCCTTCCTGAGCGGTATGACGGCTGCGTGGTCCCATGGTGTTTATACTTCCGTACTATTGTTTGTACAGATGAACGTGGTACCTTCAGGCATTTGGAAATTGCTCCCAAGGATGAACCAGACTTGTGAAGGCTTTTTTCCTGAGGTCTTGGCTGATTTCTTTAGATTTTCCCATGATGTCAAGCAAAGAGGCACTGAGTTTTTGAAGGTAAGCCTTGAAATACATCCACAAGTACACCTCCAATTGACTCAAATGATGTCTATTATCCTATTATCAGAAGCTTCTAAAGCCATGACATAGTTTTCTGGAATTTTCCAAGCTGTTTAAAGGCACAGTCAACTTAGTGTATGTAAACTCCTGACCCACTGGAATTGTGATACAGTGAATTACAAGTGAAATAATCTGTCTGTAAACAATTGTTGGAAAAATTACTTGTGTCATGCACGAAGTAGATGTCCTTACCGACTTGCCAAAACTATAGTTTGTTAACAAGAAACTTGTGGAGTGGTTGTAAAACAAGTTTTAATGACTCCAACCTAAGTGTATGTAAACTTCCGACTTCACTGTACATTCTTTCTACAGCTTTCTACAGCTCTTCTGTGAAACTTTTCAAAAACCATGTGGCATATGTTGCTGACGAGCCCAAAATAACAGACCTAGATGTCAGTGCTCACCCTTGGGGAGCAATGCCACTAATGCAACTTCCATACTTCACTTACACCGGCCCCCATATGCCCTGAGTTCACAGTAAACTATCAGTTCTACTGTGTGGGTTGTGACTCCCTGGAAGTGCACAGTACTTTTAGTCTGGTTTCCTACCTGATATAAAACACAGGTGTCTCATTCTCTGCCATTTCAGAGACACACCACTCAATTCTTAATGCAATTAGAAGCTACTGCATAGCTGTTAGACAAGCACTCACTGTCTGGTTGGAACTCACTCTTGTCTTTGGGCATTCTCTTGCTATCTCCTGCAGTGTTTGTGGAAGCAAGAGGAGTGTGAGAACCCTGTACCTGAGAAACAGGTGACTATCTCTCAATACAAACAAACGGAGACACACACACACTGCCACTGGAATAAGAGATCCGGAATGGAGAGAGGGGTGGGGGTAACAGTAATACGCTAACACACAGTATTCATGTTAGTGAGTCACAGTGTATTCACAGGCAGAGCTGTATTGAATGGAGCGGAGTGGCTTCTCCGAGGAAGTAAAGTAGCAGCAGAACCCCTGTTGTTGGGACATGCATGGTGTAGCTACAAAAGGACTTCCTCTTTTCAGGTTTAGCACTGCTACCAGACCATGCAGAGCCTCATCAGGGAGGAAGAAACTGGGGAAGAGAGGCGAGAAGGTAAGTGAACCAGCTCCAGAATAAGCCACATAGAAGGAGGAATGGATAAGCCAGATGGGTTGCCCAAAAAGATTAATAAATTAAGGTCATTGTTCGTGTTTTCCCTGTAATCATCAAGATCAGGATTTGCGAAGACTGAGCTGTCCTTAGATCTGTGCCTAAGAGCAACAGCTACCTGGGGCTAGGGGAGATGAGAGGGGTAAAATAAGGAGGGGGGGTTATGGAGAAAGTGTGCACGCTGCGAGTTAGCTATAGGCCTACATTTCTCTATGGGATATCGGTTTATGCTATATGTAAAAAATCTGCTTAACCCGAAGGATCTCCAAGGGGTAAGTCCTGACAGTTAAAACATTCTTCACAGTTTGAGTTTGACAGGTGGCTCAGGCACAAGGGGGAGGCTGATAGAAAGCAAAGGAGGAAGCGAGAGGTAGAGGGGAGAGAGAGGTGGGAGAGAAAGGGGGAGAGAGGGAAAGTGAGCGACACATTCGGAATGAGTGAAAAGAGCAGTTATGTGGCTGGCTCAGTGGCTGGTAGGGAGTTGAGTGACAGCTTGAGCCCATATTCAGATTAAGACACAGCAGCTTCTTGTTCTTGCTTGATTGGAAGCAGATGTGGACTTTGCTACTATTAGCAGTTTCTCCTGCCTCCTAACCTCCAGGCAGCCACTGTGCACCAAGCAAATACAGCCAGTCAGCACCCTCCACATACTCTCACTCTACAGTACACAATGTTGAGTTGGTTACCAGGTGGTAAAGAAGGCATTTTTTGAGATGTGGGTTTGTTGGATATTATCCTGTTTGATGATAGTTTTGAAATATTGCATTCTACTAAATAATATAGTGTAAGCCAAGTGTTGTTTAAGGTATACGTTTCAATTTAATAATAGCATTTCATCAAATTAGATTGGCAAATACAGATTTTTCTAATTCCATACCATCCCCAGGAACTCTCCAAAACACAACCATCTAGTCCAGCACAAATAGATATAGGCTACCAGCAACTACTGCTGCTATTTCTACTACTATAAACAATATAAGTTGTAGTAATAATAAATCGAATCAAACTTTAGTCATATCAATTAAGTTTGACTTTCATAATACTCTCTTAGAAAAAAAGAGTTCCAAAGGAGTTCTTCGGCTGTCTCCATAGGAGAACCCTTTTGGGTTCCAAGTAGAACTAGTTTGCGTTCCAAGTAGAACCCTCTGTGGAAAGGGTTCTACCTGGAACCAAAAGGGTTCTACCTGGAACCAAAAAGGTTTCTTCAAAGGTGTTGGGGACAGCCGAAGAACCACCTTAGCCATATACACAAGGTCCTATCTAGAACCTATGTATAAATTAGCTACACCTCAGGGCTAGACTGCATTTTGGTTACTCTTATTACTACCCTATGGTGGCAAAATCAGAAACGACTTCAGAAAGCCTAAAAACAATCCCACATCAGCACTAATGAAGGATCAGACAGGCATTTCTTCACTGGGTCATGTCGCCTGGTTAACCAAACTATTTATTAGCCTATAGACCAGTAGCAAAACAAAACACATGTTTGTTTTCTTCTTTTAAATATACACTGACCTCTAGAGACAGTCAGAATCAGTGAATACTGACAAATGACACAAACGCACTCTCCATTACATTTTCAGCATCACTGCAGATAACGGACTCCTTGGACACCGCTCACACGTACCAACCCTGGGATTCGCTAACTCACCTGGCGACGGTGCTGGGTAGGACAGAACCTCGGCTGTCGGAATGGAACAGGTACTGCGGTAAATGCGACTTCCACACACACGAAACTCCTGCTGTGACTCACAAAATGTCCGCGCAAAAGCAGTGGTATCCAAGCCTCTCCAAAGTCACCAAGCTGGGAAGAATGAGATTTCCTCTGCAAAAAGTGAATGGAAAGATCGTCCTTTTATGTTGTGCGGTTGTTTAGCCTTGTCTCAACTATTATTTTGTAATGGAATGAAGGAGCGGAGGCTCGTGCAGGTATTAAAAAGCAGGCAATGAGAGTTGAGGTGTAGACCCCACCCACCTTAGAAATAGCAACAACTGGGGAGGCATGCCAGGACAGGGATGCTCTTGTGCCTTTTGTACAGTGTAGAATAGGCTACAATAAATTCATTTAGCCAGTGTTGGAAAAAGTACCTAATTGTCATACTTGAGTAAAAGTAAAGATACGTTCATAGAAAATGACTCAAGTAAAAGTGAAATTAACCCAGTAAAATACTACTTGAGTAAAAGTCTAAAAGTATTTGGTTTAAAATATACTTAAGTATCAAAAGTAAATGTAATTGATCAAATGTACTGAAGTAACACAAATATAAGTTTAAATAAGTACTTGTAGGTGTCAGGGAAAATGTATGGAGTACAAAGTACATAATTTTCTTTAGGAATGTAGTGAAGTAAAAGTAGTCAAAAATAAAAATAGTAAAGTACAGATACCAAACAAAACTACTTAACTACGTAGTACTTGAAAGTATTTTTACTTAAGTACTTTACACCACTGCATTTAGCATTAATAAAATGTGTAGCATTTATGGCATTTCTAAAGTTGTATAAAACTAATCTAATAGGCTACACATTGTGCTTTTTTTAATGGCCAATGTTAAAACTGTAACAACAACTTAACAATAACAACAATAAAAGTAATTTTTGCATAGATTTGGCTTAATTTGTGTAACTGCTGGAGTGTATTTTGGCCTTATGTGGCCATGGTGTGAAATAAAAGTATGTCTGTGCTCCTTACACTGTGGAGAATGTCTAATTTTACACCGTGAAGCCAGGGTCACATAAGAGAACAGAGCCCCAGTCACCTCTTAAAGGGGTTATCCGCTGTTGAAACAATAACAAAGCGTACCCCCACTGTTTCGGTAAAAAGCTTGAGGGATTAGGCTGGAGAAAAGTAACCACTCTCAAATTCATTTATGGATGCCAAGACTGACCATCCATGATATCAAAAGTATAATTTTAACCATGTTTTGAGGGTATACAGTGTTTGTTTACATTTACTTTTATTTTGGATTCTGATGGGGAATGACAGTTATGTATAGGTTTTATAGGTTATATTCTTTAAGAATCAATGGGTACAACTGATTAATTTATGCCCAAAAATGGATGTCTCAACTGCAGATTGGCCCTTTAAAGTCTATACGAGGGGAAAATGACAGTGAAGTTATAGCGTGACAATTCTATGAGACATTTTAACATCAATAGCTATGTCTATAGAAACTGAGGCCAGCATATATAACTGAACATATTCCACTGGTACATAAAGTCAGTGAGAAAACTTTTATTTTATTGTATTGTCATGATGTGTTTGGCTTATGGGTTTGCCAGTGATTGACAGTTGTCCAATGTGTTAATGTCCCAATTTTATTATACTGATCTGCTATCTAAGCACTCATCTTGGAGTTTTCTCACAGTGTCTTTGGTTGTCTAGTTTGACCTCTGGGAATTTACGAGGAACTATTTTACTTGGGTTGTCTGCACAATAGCCACAGCAAGAGTGTGTCAGTACCAATTATGGGTCCTCCATCTTCACAACAGTATCCTTGGTTAATTTTCCCTCTTTCCCGTCTCTATGTCCACCTCGCCACTCGTATCAGATAACCTTTTCAACACACCAAATTATAAGGGCACATTCTATGGCCCTAGCCCTGTGGTTAATAAGAAAATAGCTCTTTCTCTCTCTCTCGTTATCCCTGACACAATATTCCAAACTTCCATTCATAAATTATGAGATTAGAACATAGTGATTCAAATGGAAACCAAACGCTGACAGAAATGGAGGGGAAGAAATGACATAGGGTTTCTGTTTATAAAATGCAGCATCTGCCTTTACCATTGATTCTATTAGCCAACATACAATCACTGGATAATAAAATAGATGAACTACGAGCATGTATATCCTACCAATGGGACATTAAAAACTGTAATATCTTATGTTTCACCGAGTCGTGGCTGAACGACGACATGAATAACATACAGCTGACGGATTTTACACTTTTTCGGCAGGATAGAAAAGCCGCCTCTGGTAAGACAAGGGGTGGCGGTCTATGTATATTTGTAAACAACAGCTGGTACACGAAATCTAAGGAAGTCTCAAGGTTTTGCTGTCCTGAGGTAGAGTATCTAATGATAAGCTGTAGACCACACTATTTACCAAGAGAGTTTTCATCTATATTCTTTGTAGCTGTCTATTTACCACAACAAACCGATACTGGCACTAAGACACACTCAATGAGCTGTATACGGCCATAAGCAAACAGGAAGACGCTCATCCAGAGGCAGCGCTCCTAGTGGCCGGGGACTTTAATGCAGGGAAACTTAAATCCGTTTTACCTCATTTCTACCAGCATGTTAAATGTGCAACCAGAGGGAAAAAAACTCTAGACCACCTTTACTCCACACACAGAGACGCGTACAAAGCTCTCCATTGCCCTCCATTTGGCAAATCTGACCATAATTCTATCCTCCTGATTCCTGCTTACAAGCTAAAATTTAAGCAGGAAGCACCAGTGACTCGGTCTATAAAAAAGTGATCAGATGAAGCAGATGCTAAGCTACAGGACTGTTTTGCTAGCACAGACTGGAATATGTTCCTGGATTCTTCCGATAGCATTGAGGGGTACACCACATCAGTCACTGGCTTCATCAATAACTGCATCGATGACGTCGTCCGCAGAGTGACTGTACGTACATACCCCAACCAGAAGCCATAGATTACAGGCAACATCCGCACTGAGCTAAAGGGTAGAGCTGCTGCTTTCAAGGAGCGGGACTATAACCCGGAAGCTTATAAGAAATCCCACTATGCTCTCCGACGAACCATCAAACAGGCAAAGTGTCAATACAGGACTAAGATTGAATCATACTACACCAGCTCCGACGCTTGTGGCAGGGCTTGCAAACTATTACAGACTACAAAGGGAAATACAGCTGCGAGCTGCTCAGTGTCAAGAGCCTACCAGATGAGATAAATTACTTATATGTTCGCTTCGAGGCAAGTAACACTGAAACATGCATAAGAGCATCAGCTGTTCCGGATGACTGTGTGATCACGTTCTCCGTAGCCGATGTGAGTAAGACCTTTAAAGGTCAACATTCACAAGACCGCAGGGCCCGATGGAGTACCAGGACATGTACTCTGAGCATGTGCTGACCAACTGATGAGTGTCTTCACTTCGCAACAAAGCCTCCTTCACTCATGCTGCCAAACATACCCTCGTAAAACTGACTATCCTGCCGATGTTATTTACAAAATAGCTTCCAACACTCTACTCAGAAAATTGAATGTAGTCTATCACAGTGCCATCCGTTTTGTCACCAAAGCCCCATATACTACCCACCATTGTGACCTGTATGCTCTCGTTGGCTGGTCCTCGCTACATATTCTTTGCCAAACCCACTGGCTCCAAGTCTTTGCTAGGTAAAGCTCCACCTTATCTCAGCTCACTGGTCACCATAGCAACACCCACCCATAGCACGCGCTCCAGTAGGTATATTTCACTGGTCATCCCCAAAGCAAACACCTCCTTTGGCCGCCTTTCCTTCCAGTTCTCTGCTGCCAATGACTGGAACGAATTGCAAAAATCACTGAAGTTGGAGACTTATATCTCCCTCACTAACTTCAAGCACCGGCTGTCAGAGCAGCTTACCGATCGCTGCAGCTGTACACAGCCCATCTGTAAATAGCCCATCCAACCAACTACCTACCTCATCAGTTTGCTCTGTTCTGTGAAGGGAGTAGTACACTGTGTTGTACGAGATCTTCCGTTTCTTGGCAATTTCTCGCATGGAATAGCCTTCATTTCTCAGAACAAGAATAGACTGACGAGTTTCATAAGAAATACTTTGTTTCTGGCCATTTTGAGCCTGTAATCGAACCCACAAATGCTGATGCTCCAGATACTCAACTAGTCTAAAGAAGGCTAGTTTTATTGCTTCTTTTATCAGGACAACAGTTTTCAGCTGTGCTAACATAATTGTAAAAGGGGTTTCTAATGATCAATTGGCCTTTTAAAATGATAAACTTGGATTAGCTAACACAACGTGCCATTGGAACGCAGGAGTTGTCACAACTTCTGCCGACAACTTCTGCCCTCTTCTTGTTTGGGCGGCGTTCGGCGGTCAACGTCACCGACCTTCTAGCCATCACCGATCCCTTTTTCTTTTATCTATTGGTTTTGTCTTGTCTTCCATCACACCTGGTTCCAATTCCCTCAATTACATGTTGTGTATTTAACCCTCTGGTTTCCCCATGTCCTTGTCCGTAATTGTTTATTGTCAGTGGCACGTTTCCGGCTGGTTGCGCCACTCTGGTATTTTGTACTTTGTGCTGCCGCACTTTTTTTGTAACGCATTTTGCATTCAGTGTTTGTACTGTGCCACAGTAAAGTGCTTTCGTTCACTATCTCTGCTCTCCTACGCCTGACTCTCACGCACCAGCTACACACACAGATCCTGACAGGAGTGATGGTTGCTGATTATGGACCTCTGTTCACCTATGTAGATATTTCAGTAAAAATCAGCCGTTTCCAGCTACAATAGTCATTTACAACATTAACAATGTCTACACTGTATTTCTGACCAATTTGATGTTATTTTAATGGAAAAAAATAGCTTTTCTATAAAAAACAAGGACATTTCTAAGTGACCCCAAACTTTTGAACAGTAGTGTACATATTACCTCAATTACCTCGACTAACCTGTGCCCCCGCACATTGACTCTGTACCGGTACCCCCTGTATATAGCCTCGCTTCTGTTATTTTACTGCTGCTCTTTAATTATTTGTTATTTTTTTACTTAACTGCATTGTTGGTTAAGGGCTTGTAAGTAAGCATTTCACTGTAAGGTTGTATTCACCTGTTGTATTCAGCGCAAGTGAGAAATAAAAATGTATTTGACTTGATCACTCCATGGACTGTGTAGCGAAAGGAATGCAATTATGTCTGTTAGGAAGAGGATCAAATGTGAGTCCGTGTGTGTGTGTGTGTGTGTGTGTGCGTGTATGTGTGCGTGCGTGAGAGAGAGAAAGTGAGAGCTTTTACTGTATCCCGTAGTCTAGTAGAGAAGAGGTTTCCTGCCACTGCATTGCTCAGGAATAAAAACATCCACTTTCTCACTTCTACCCGTATGCACACCTAACATTATAGTGGAAATATTTTGTTATATACATTATAACCTTCTTTCTTTGCCAGGTACCTGTATTACTCCTTTGGGAATATGCTTTATAGCATAGTAGGTTCAGAATATCTCGGAGTGAAGGCATGTCAATTAATGGGATAGTGCAACATTTTGCCAATTAAGTCTTTTTTCTACTTACCCAGAGTCAGCATGTTATCTGTTCTGGTAGACTTCCAGTCATTGCGCTAATGCTAGTTAGCAATAACTTGCGAAACTACCTTCAACTTCCTTCAAACTGCACACAGGTACATAAAAATGGTACCCATGAGTTCATCTGACTCTGGGTGGGTAGAAAAGGGGCATAAAAGGGGCCAAAATGTCCCTTTAATCCCACACTTCCCGTCAATGGCAATCAACTTTTTTATAATGGTAGGCTAATTTGTTCTTTTACTTTAATATGAAAGAATAAGTTCACCTAAATCAATTATGGGATTGTATAGCTGTGGAAATTATCTAGAAATTATGGCAGAATCTTTCATTCTGAGTAGTACACTACATTTTAAGAAGTGTCAACCATTATCATAACGTCACTCTTCTAAAAGAGGAACAACAATGGAGTTTGTCTCTTTTTAATTGATTTTCTATTCATTCAGCAGACTGGACCAAAGTTTCTCTCCACTGCCCAGAGTGACCAGGGAGTCAGTGAGACAGTATCTGCAGTTTCCCCCTGACCAATCTGTGCGAATACTCCATGCAAAGGTCGCCCAGAAATCATACGGCAACGAGAAACGGTAAGTCGACAAGGCCCCCACCTGTTAAACACTCTCCAAATATCTCTCATCACTCATCTAACTCTTGATCTGTGATCTATTGACTGGTTGGAAAACTTTACCCAACCTCCATCATACAGTCTATGTTATACTGTCATGAACATGACAAATTGCATAATAAGTCACAGCAACTTATGGCAATGCATGGCAATAGACTTAACATGGTCATGTCATCATGACACGTGTAATGGAGTTAAGAATGTAATGTAACCTCACTCCACAGCTAGCTTGAAATGTTGCCAATGGAGCTATCCGCACGTTATTCACACGTTGTAAAGCGGGTGGTCACGTGTGTTTTGCGGGGTAGAGGACCCTTGTTCAAGCTCAGTCAGAGGAATGTTCAGGGAGGCAGCGCTATATGCTAAGCTAGCACACTGACATCAGTGATACATGCAGGGAGTTTAGTGGGTTAGGCTGTCGGCAAACTAGCCTTAGCCAGATTACAGTTGCTTTTTGTATGGTATGAAGGAACATTGTGTGTCTACATACAATAGGTTCTTCTGCCCTCCACCTTGTGTTTACATCAGTGGCTCAGGATGGAAACTGAAACAAGACCTTTTGAAAGGTGAGCCCGAGGATACATGTTCCCCCACACATTTGGCATTTATTTATCCAGTAATACTGTACTACATGATCTGACTTAAGCTCTGTAATCCTACCCAGCCACTGGTGCAGGGGAGTCCTGCTATAGACTCTATGGTTATATGGGCCTGGACAGCTCCTGTGTGGCCCAGGCAGACACCTCCAAACTAGCCTTCGAGGACCAGCCTGATGCCAGGGTGAGAGGGGGAATCGGAATAAAAACATATCAAGGTGAAAAGGGTCTCCCGTTTTATGACAAACACATGGCCTCCTGTGTTTCCAGCCCAACCTCAAGACTGACCGCTATACAGGGCTGGGGAGTAACGGATTACACGTAATCATTTGGGGTTACTTAGAAATTTCCTTGTTTTTGAAAGATTGTCAATTAAAATAACATTAAATTGTTGGTTTAATGTTGTCCTGATTAAAGAAGCAATAAAACTGGCCGTCTTTAGACTAGTTGAGTATCTGAAGCATCAGCATTTGTGGGTTCGATTACAGGCTCAAAATGGCCTGAAACAAATAACTTTCTTCTGAAACTCGTCAGTCTATTCTTGTTCTGAGAAATGAAGGCTATTCCATGTGAGAAATTGACAAGAAACGGAGATCTCGTACAACGCTGTGTACTACTCCCTTCACAGAACAGCGCAAACTGGCTCTAACCAGAGTAGAAAGAGGAGTGGGAGGCCCCGGTGCACAACTGAGCAAGAGGACAAGTACATTAGAGTGTCTAGTTTGAGAAACAGACGCCTCACAAGTCCTCAACTGGCAGCTTCATTAAATAGTACCCGCAAAGCACCAGTCTCAACGTCAACAGTGAAGAGGCGACTCCGGGATGCTGGGCTTCTAGGCAGAGTTCCTCTGTCCAGTGTCTGTGTTCTTTTGCCCATCTTAATTTTTTATTGACGAGTCTGAGATATGGCTTTTTCTTTGCAACTCTGCTTAGAAGGCCAGCATCCTAGAGTCGCCTCTTCACTGTTGACGTTGAGACTGGTGTTTTTCGGGTACTATTTAGTGAAGCTGCCAGTTGAGGACTTGTGAGGCGTCTACAGGAGAGCTTTTCTTTATCTACACCCATTCAGCATCGTTCACACCCTTTTAAGCTTTAGCCCCACCCATCTCTTTAAGGATTATGTACTAAACAACCAAAAATATAAAGACTAAAGGCTGGTTTATATCACGGGTGTGTTCGTAAATTTAAGAGTGTGCCTTGGGCATTTGTAAATTCAGAGCATTGTCAGATTGGCCGTTCGTAAATTCAGAGCGCATACTGGACACTGGCCAAAAAGTAGGGTTGATCCGAGTGTTCTGACCCAACAACAGCAGTCAAGCATTCAAGGTATCTGGCTGATGTTGGCTCGCTACTTCCAGACAGCTCACTCTGACCATTTTACTTGCCTTAGCAGAGCTGGTTAGGCTGTTTTTATGTTATCCAGAGCGTTTTGTTTGCCAATGTTTACTGACAACGGCCATATTTAACAGGTATTGAGTTATTCTGTGCTCTGGCACACTCAGACAAGAGTGCTCTGAAATCAGCGTAGATAGCCAGAGTGAATTTACCAGCTACGTCTATCGACAGTTGTCGCAGTGACATCATAAACATTATATTGAAATAGGTACTTGCATACTGGAGTCTTGTTTAGACATGTAGCTAGCTAGCTAAACAATGAACCATAATCCCAACTCATAATGTTACTACCCTGCATGAATCTGCAGGTAGCTAACCAACTAGGTTCAATGTTAGCTGGCTACCATTAGGCTATAACTTGCAATGCAAATGGCTCTGAGATACAAATAATATTACTGACACAAACCATACACGTAACGTTAGCTAGCTAGCCAGCCAGCTAATGTTAGGAAGCTAGCTAACAGTACACTTTAACTTCAAAAGAAAAAATTACTTTCTGACAAAATTAAAACGTGTAATATCTGAAAATGTAGCTAGCTAGACTCTCTTAGCCATATACATGGATGTACGCTTCTCCCTCTCTGTCATGGATGCCATGGGTGCCCTTAGTTTGAAGATGTAATCCAGAGACAGGTGTTTTATACAACAGCCTTCTGTGTGTTCTCTTTTTGAGTCTGTTTGCATATTTGCAATCAAACACCAGAATTTTCTCCATCTCCTTAGCTATCATACTCTAATTCCACCAGGCATTCCACTGATTTCAACTCGGTCCTCCAGGAAGTGGAGAGCAACTCTTATGTAGTTTTACTATGTGATATCTTTCAAGAAAGATGCATTAGACAGGATTACCTACACATACTGACCAGCTCATATTATAGACAGAAGAGGGCTACATGGCAGACCAATCCGAACTCATCTCTCAGCATGTCCAGCCCACTCATTATCTCAGTCAATCATGGCTAGTGGGAGGTTGCTGTCTTTTTCCATGGCTAAACTAACTAGGCTCATAATTTATTAAATGTATTCTTATTTACAGATGACATATGAGTTTGTTATTAATGCACATGAAAGTTCACATGTTCCAGAAGGCATTTCTGCATTTTGATAAAAAAAAGTTTTGGATAGAGCAGACATTTATATAGATTTTTGTTAGCTGCATGTGTGACAACTCCACCAGTCCTATTTAGGATATCATTTACACATATAATACATTTTTTAAACATTTATTCCCAAAATATTTTTATCAATTAGTATATTTGAGTTTAACCATAATATTTTTTTAAATATTTGTTCCGTCTATTCTGGTGGATTAAACAAAAATTGCAACCAACTTTCTATGGCTTGTTTTAAAAATAGCGATATTTTGAAAATGACTTCAAAGTGAGAGGTTGAAATCTAAATAAAGGGAAAAAGTCCATTCATGAGCACTGGGGGAGCCATTCTTACTAATGTACTAGAGAACCATTTTGCATTTAAGAATATATTTTGCATGACTGAAGCCTTTAGTGAGAGGTCTAATGCTTTAATATTTAATAATTTCTGTTTTATTCATATTCGTTATATAAATAGCTCTGTTTAATTTTGTCTAGCTTGCCGTTCCAAATAAAATGGAATATTCTTTGCTCATATAATTAAAAAAAAAAAGTTTTTAGTTGTACGCAGGGCCATAAGCAAATAGATAAACTAGGATATGAGTTAATCAGGGTGATTTTTCTACAAATAGACAGCTATTTTCCTTACATGGTAGAAATATCAAATTTATTTTTGCTAACTTTATATTAAAATGTATAGTAGTGAGAATTTCTTACTCGGTATTCATTTCCCAGAAGAATGTCCACTTCACCATCAGACCATTTTAATGGTAAACCACACGATTATGTGAAAGTTAAATTTTTTTAGTGATCCAATGCGTAACATAGTACACATATCATAATTTATTGTAATCCAGAGAGTTTAGAACAATTATCTAGATCCTGTATGAGGCTTTGGAGGGATCCAAATGATCGATTTAAAAGAAAAGATGAATCATCAGCGTACAATGACACCTTTTCTATTTAAGCCCCTTGATATTATTGTTGGATCTGATTTTAATAGTTAACATTTCAATGGCCATAATATGATATGCCAGTAGTGGATAACCTTGTTTTACTCCTCTTGACAGTTTAATACTTTGAGAAGTAGCCATTATTTACTATTTTACACCTAGGGTTATTTACATAAATTTAACCCATTGTATAACAAATTCTCCAAAATTGAGATATTCCAGGCATTTATATATAAATTCCAGTCGTACTTTATCAAAAGCCTTTTCAAAGTCAGCTTCTTATACTTGCTTTCAATGACAGATCTATAAGATACATTTCTATTTGAATTTGATTGGGTCGCCCAAAAAGTGACGTATTTCAGCTTTAACCACTCTCAAATTCATAGACAGAGCTATGGATGCAAGGACTGACTATCCATGATACTATATATAGTTTTAACCATGTTTTGGTTATATAGTGTTTAATTACATTTATTTTGTTTACAAACATTGGAGTAAAACAAGCTTGGGTTCTATTTTGGGTTCGGATGGGGTACAACAGTGGAACTAAGCTCATGAGGCATTTGTAAGTTACATTCTTCCAAGAATCAATGGGTACATATAATTAATTTATAAAAGAAATGGCTGATTGCCCCTAAACCTCTTAGGGATAACTGGGGCGCTAGCGCCCCAATCCCGACACTACCCGGTGAAATGGAAGGTGCCAAATTCAAAATCCAAAAGTTTAATTATTAAACATTCATCAATATACAAGTGTTGCATAGTCATCAAAAACTCTGATTTTTGGCAATATCACAGCGTTGTCAGATTTCAAAAAGGCTTTACAGCGAAAGCACAACATTTGATTGTTTGAGGATAGCACCTCTCATATTTATGCATTAGCATATATTCATATCCAGCGCGGGTCACACAAAACCCATATAAGAGCTAAAATAAATCACTTACCTTTCGAAGAACTTCTGCTGAGGGCATCCCAAGTGTCCAAACAAGAGAATCCATGGTTGTTAGAAAAGGTCATTTATTATATCCATAAATCTCCGTTTGGTTGGCGCGTTATGTTCAGAAAATCCACCATCGAGTCGCCCGTTGTACAGCGAAGAGAAAGCGTTCAAATTATACCTATCAACTTTGCCCAAACAAATCAAACATCATTTATAATGCATCTTTAGGTATCCTTTCATGAATATTAACGATTATATTTTACATGGATGATATCGTAAACGATATAAAAGGAAAATAAAAAGAGGGGCGCGCTCATGGTCTCACGCCCAGGAAAAGTTATTGACATCCGTGGTTCCTTCACTAATTCTTCTTCTATTCGGTTCTGTTCAATGATAAAGCCTTGAAACTATGTCTAAAGACTGTTGACATCTAGTGGAAGCCATAGGTACTGCAATCTGGGAGCTATTTTACATGGATTTCAATAGGAAGCCTATCAAACTGAGGAAATGTCACAATTTTTTTTTATTCTGGACAGACATTCCTCTGGTTTTTGCCTGCTATATCAGTTCTGTTATACTCACAGACATTATTTTAACGGTTTTAGAAACTTCAGAGTGTTTCCTATCCAATAGTACTAATTATGTGCATATCCCAGTTTCTGGGCTTGAGTGGCAGGCATTTTACTTTGGGCACGCCAGACTCTCCAAAACCGTCACCACTGTTGCTGATGCCTAAAGTGGAAAATAATCTAAAAGTGATCAGATTTTGTTACTGAGTTTGGGTAATCCAAAAGTTACGTTGCTGATTATAATTTTAGACAGGTAACTGTAATGGATTACAATTAGTAAGTAACCTACCCTGCCGCTACATTGACCCAAACAAGGTTTCAAAACATTTTATTACAAGAGACTGTTGACAGAACAAACACAGCGTATGAGACACTCCTGAATGTTTGCTTTCTTTTTTAACAGATGTTTGCCTGCGCCAAGTCCCTGTACATCTCTGACACAGACAAAAGGAAGCACTTTCGCCTGGTCCTCAAGCTCTTCCTTGGTAACGGGCAGGAGATTGGCTCCTTCCTCAGTAAGCTGATCAAAGTTATCTCCAAACCGTCCCAGAAGAGGCAGTCTATGAAGAACGCTGACTGTGAGTGAAAGGTGATCCTAAGGTGCCACAATCCCCAGGGTCACGGTAGGGCTAGAGTGGAGGTGCAGGATGCCATTGCTAATTAGGCCAGACATTTGTCCTTATGTCCCAGGAGCACACACTACAAGTCCAGTTGTGTTAACATAGACTCCTACTCCTTGTGAGATAAAAAGGAAAGGTGCCAGAGAGGTTTGACAGCTGAGATCAAAAGTGGGATGACATTGAATTTCTCACCTTGCCGTAGGAGAATGCGTCACGGTGCACTGTGTGTGAAAGGAAAACATACCTGCAATTGTCATGCTGCATCAGTCATTAATGAGAATGGTGTATGCTTATTTATAGGCTTATTTGTGGTGTGCATTTATGTATTTAAGGTAGGGAAATGTGTCATGTGCACAACATGTAAAAGTGAAATGTATTTGTTATGCTGCATACTATGGCTATGTGTGTGTGTGTGCATATGTGTGTGTTTGTGTGCGCATGCGTGTGTGTACACACGTCTGTATGTTTGTGTGTGTGTCCATTTGCAGTGTGTATTTCCACGGGGTCGAGGGTGGCTCTGTTCAACCGCTTGCGGTCCCAAACAGTCAGCACACGTTACCTGGCCGTAGAACGAGGGGCCTTTGTAGCCAGTGCCAGACAGTGGACCGCATTTACAGTCACTCTAGGTATGAACGGTTGTCTGAACCACTGTCTCTCAGTCCTCCATCTACACACTCTCTCTCTCTTTACTGCTGTGGGCAGAATGACTTGTTAGAGCCCTTATGAAAGGAAGAAGTACATTTTCTAGCTGGTAGTAATGCTGGGACAATATTTGTTTTCCATCATGAAATAAAAAAACATTGCCTTTCTCTGATTGGAATCAGATCCCAAAAACTAAGCTCAAGCTCACCTCAGAAGTAGACTCCATAGACTCATTGGTTTTTCATGTTTTCATCCTACTGCTATTCATTCACTTACATTGTGTTAACTTATTGTCTGTCTTTCTGTCTGTCTGTCTGTGTGCGCAGTGGAGGACCAGCATGCTGACTCGGAGGAGTTCACAGTTTGTGAGGGATTCATCTGCTATGGCTGTGTGGTTCAGCTGGTCTGCACTGACTCCGGGGTGGCCCTGCCCCCCATGGTAAACACACACATTCTATATAATCGGATATCACCTCAATGGTACCAATATACTGGAGAGGCTTGTATATTTTCCTATTTAAAATGCTCTCCACACATTTACTGTGTTTGCTTACAGTTTGGTTCAGCTCAGGCCTTTGGAGGGAGATGAAATAGTGCTAGCCCACCGTCGTGCTGTAGATTGCAACCCCAGTGATGCTCTCTCTGGTACACTCTTAGAAAAAATGGTTCCAAAAGGGTTATTTGGCTGTCCACATAGTTCTCCTTTGAAGAGCCCTTTTTGGTTCCAGGTAGAACCCTTTGGGCTCCACGGTGAACCCTCTGTGGAAAGGGTTTTACATGGAACCCAAAAGGGTTCTACTTAGAACCAAAGGGATTCTACCAGGAACCAAAAAGGGTTCTTCAAAGGGTTTGCCGATGTGGACAGCCGAAGAACCTATTTAGGTAATGTTTTGTCTAAGAGTGTAGCTCAGGACCAGCCAGGAGTTATCTATGATGGGAAGATGATACATTGGCTTTCCCTGACAGGAAGACACAATCTTATTCAGGGGCCTCCTCCAGACATAACATAATCTAAGCCCATCTAAGTCATGTTATTAACAAAGCTATCATGACGTACATATATTTAATAGAGGTCCAGTTTATTTTAAAAAGAGTGTAAGCCAATGATGTGTCATATTGGAAGATAGATTCCATTAGAATCCTATCATACTAGTACATATATTTCCTATTGTCGCTGTTTATTCTTTTTATAGCGAGGAGGCCAACGATGTGTCAAAAGGATGATGGATTCCATGATCCTTGTTGTTTTTGGATTCCCTCCAGGTGATCCGCAAGGTGAACAAGCAGCACGCCATCCTGGATGTGGACGAGCCCGTCTCCCAGCTTCACAAGTGTGCCTTTCAGTTCAAGGACAACAGCCAGATGTACCTCTGTCTGTCTAACGAGAGAATCATACAGTACCAGGTTAATATTACCCTATTCACACAATTGTGCCAACCCAAACCTGCGCTTTCTCTGATATTTCCTGTTCACAGTATCCTTTTCAGCACGGTTTCTGCAATAGTGGGTGGTATTGGGTAACCAGACCAGCTTAGTAAAGCTTGGTTTGGCTTTGCTCAGTTTGGCTCAGTAGTGTAAGAAGCCCTCATGAGAGGTAAAATGTCACTTGTGGGACATGATGATACATGTCCATGCTATAACACTCGCTAGCACTCGCAATCATTATTTAGGCCAGAATTAGGTCACATACCTAAATTATTAGCTAAGGGATAGTGTCACTGAACCTATTCCTCAGGCCCTGTGTTCACAAGCAGTGAGACAGTTGTGTTAAATGGGAATGGGGCGTGGAGGAGTTAACCTTTTTACCTTGGGTCTTCCCAGGTCTCATCCAGTCTGAGGGAGCAGAGCAGAGAGGTGCTGAATGATGGATCATGTTGGACCATCATCGGTACAGAGGCAGTGGAGTATACGTTCTGTGAGGGCTTGGCCTGCGTTCAGGGCTCCGTCAGCCCAATACCGGTCATCACAGGACTGGAGGTACGGTCTTAAAACTACTGAGCTTACAAAAAAATCCATTGAGGAATAAGGAACTGCAGTGATTCAAGGTTAATTTGCAGCCTTGTTTTCTGTTCCTGTCAGTAAGACAAATTGTATTATTTTTTTTTTATGTAAATTGCACACTGTAACATTTAAGAGATGTGGATGGGGGAAAATGAGTACTGTAGAATACAGTACCCAAATAATACAGTACTAAAACTACTACTATTGGTAGACTCCCCTTGCCTTGTAGGGAGATCATTCCAGTTTACAGAATAAGAAGTGTGTGTGTGAGGGTAGTAAAAAAAGTTTAATGTTGATATGATGGTTTGATTGAATTAATGTTGAATGTGTCCTTTTAGGTGAATGGTGGAGGACATGTAGCCATGCTAGAAGTAAATGGGGAAAACTTTGGCCCCCATCTGAAAGTTTGGTTTGGAAATGTGGAGGCAGAAACTATGTTAAGGTACATTTTAAATCTTACAAGTAATTGTTCTTGTTCCATAATCAAGTAAATGCCCTGCCTCAACCAGACCAGTGTGGTGTCCTTACAAAGGAGGACACATATAAAATGCCCAGTGCAATCTCAAGTTACTAATACCTATGTAATTGTTGTAGTTACCAGGGTTATAGGCTTAATGGCCCTCTGGCCAACTTTAGTTTGTATTGCTTAGTTGCTTTTTATGGCCATTTCCAGGTGAACGTAGACTGTTCCTGAAGATTACAAGCACTGCCCTAGGGCTAAGCCAGACGTTGCCTCTCACAATGTTAACAATGTTCCCACATAGCCATCTACACTTTTCCCCTATGTCTGGGATTCAGCTAGCTAATGTTAGCTCGTAGGAAGATAGTTAGCTAGGTAATGTGACTAACACCGATTTGTACACATTTGCGCAACTGCGGCATTCAAACGAGGCTGCAAGGAAAGCTAATGGGCCTGTAGCAACTGCATTGGCATCAAAATGCGGGGTGTGAACTGTTTTTATTCAAGCTTTGATTGACATGGTAATGGACCAATAGTATTGGAGAAAAGTTGAAAAAAGGACCCCTCTGACGCTGTACGTTAAATTGTGACGTGTCACAACATAATGTACGGCACGCATTATGAAACTCATTCTGTGCAGTACAGCCTCTTTCCACCAGGTGTAGCGCTTCTCGCAGACTAAAAACAAGAAATGATCAATGGTGATTGTAAAGTTAAATACTTGTTGTGAGTTCATCAATCAATCGTTCATTTTTTGCATAATCACTGTGAGTCATCATGACTCAAAAACCGTGTCAGCCGCAGTTTAATTGTGAAGACAAATTTAGCACTGCCCTAAAAACCCTATTCAAATTCGACACAAACCTTCAAATAGGTATGTAATGAGACATTATATAGTGTTTATTTACATTTTAGAGGTGATAAGTTGGACAAATCGGGTGAAAAAAGCAGTTTCCCCACACAACATATTTCCCCCTTTCACTATTACACAGTAGCTTTCACTTCCCCACCCGCCATTTAAAAAAGACCCGGCGGAGCTCCAATGCCTTCTTCAATCATGCAGAGACAGGCAGCATGAAGGTCTCGTCATTGATTTTGCTGGCAAGGGTAGAAATTGTGCTTTACAATGGTATTCATATTCAAGTTGACCTAGAAGTATTATGTTTTTGGGGCGCTAAAATAAGGTCAAATGTACGGAAGAGCGCAATGTACAAAAGTGGGTTAGCTATCGTTAGCTAGCTAACTTAAACTATAATACTAGGATACTGGCGAGACATTTTGCTATATTTGCGATTCTGACATTGCTTCATTATGTACAGGTACCTAAGTAAATTAATGTAATGTCAGTATCCTATGGTCGAAGCTAGCAAGCTACCTAGCTAACTGGATCCCCATGGAAAGTCTATGCTGGACATTTTACAGTTTACATTGTGGGTGGCAACCCGACTGTCATTGCCGCCTTTCCCAAAAGGTTCGCCAGATTTGAACATTTATAAAATAAAAATGTGTCCCTAATTTAATAAAACCGTTAATAGAATGTGGTTGTGATAAACAGAGGGCTTTCGGTTTTTGTCCTGCAAATGTGGCTCAAATTTTTTTACGGTTGGAGCTATAAGCTTATTATGACCCCATTCCTGTGAAACCTAAGATTCTTAGAAACACAAGCTGTGTAGGACTTGTTAGAGAAGAGAGTGGACAGGACCAAGCATAATCAGACTGGGGGAAAAAGCACCGCAATAATGTTATTTTCTACACAGAAAGATCATACACAATTATTGCCTGGTGATCTTCTTATCACTTTCCAATACCTTTCTGAATCATTTCAGTCACTTCAAACCATACTTCCTTTAGATTGAAATACTGTCAAAGTACTTTCAGACTGATTTGTAACAACAGACCGTCATAGAGCCAAATAACTTTTTTAACTTTGGCAATTGATTGGGTAACTACTTACCAATAACTATTTTTATGTCACCACATTCTATACTGAACAAAAATATCAACGCAACATGTAAAGTGTTGGTCCATTGTTTCATGAGCTGAAACAAATTATCCCACAAAAGCTTATTTCTCTCAAATGTTGTGCACAAATTTGTTTACATCCTTGTTAGTGAGCATTTCTCCTTTGCATAGATAATCCATCCACCTGACAGGTGTGGCATATCAAGAAGCTGATTAATTAAACAGCATGATAATTACACAGGTGCACCTTGTGCTGGGGAAAACATAAGGCAACTCTAAAATGTGCAGTTTTGTCACAACACAATGCTGCAGATGTGTTGTGGGAGCTGTTGCCAGATAATTTAATGTTAATTTCTCTACCATAAGCCACCTCCAACATTGTTTTCAAGAATTTGGCAGTACGTCCAACCGCAGACCAAGTGTAACCACGCCAGCCCAGGACCTCCACATCCGGCTTCTTCACCTGCAGGATCATCTGAGAGCCACCCGGACAGCTGATGAAACTGGGTTTGCACAACCAAAGAATTTCTGCACATACTGTCAGAAACCGTCTCAGGGAAGCTCATCCACGTGCCAGTCCTCACCAGGGTCTTGACCTGACTGCAGTTCTGCATCATAACTGACATCAGTGGGCAAATGCTGACCTTCGATGGCCACTGACACGCTGGAGAAGTGTGCTCTTCACGGATGAATCCCAGTTTCAACTGTACCGGGAAGATGGGAGACAGTGTGTTTGGCGCCATGTGGTCGAGCAGTTTGCAGATGTCAATGTTGTGAACAGAGTGCCCCATGGTGGCGGTTGGGTTAAGGTATGGGCAGGCATAAGCTACGGACAACGAACACAATTGTATTTTGTAGATGGCAATTTGAATGCACAGATATACTGTGACAAGATCTTGAGGCCAATTGTCGTGCCATTCATCCGCCGCAATCACCTCAACCACCTTGGTCTTAGGGGTCAAGCCAAATTTTTTCAGCCTCCTGAGGTTGAAGAGGCACTGTTGCGCCTTCTTCACCACACTGTCTGTGTGGGGGACCATTTTAGATTGTCAGTGATGTATATGCCGAGGAAATTATTGTATGTTGCATTTATATTTTTGTTCATTGTATAATCAAAAGGTAAGGTGTAAGAGGGGAGTTATAATTTATTTTCAATTCATTTTCAATTATTGTGTAGCTGGGACCCTTTGGATTGCCATCAGAGGAAGATCTTCAAAAGGTAAGCGATTTATTTTATCGCTATTTTTGAGTTTGTGACACCTGTGCTGGTTATGTTATTATGCTAATGAGGGAAGTATGCAGGGGCACTGTCCTCAGAAAACCAAATCCTATGCTTTCGCCGTAAAGCCTTTTTGAAATCTGACAACGCTGTGAGATTACCAAGATTCTAAGCTTTTGAACATTGTGCAACACTTGTATTTTCATGAATGTTTAATATTACTATTTTTGTCATTTGAATTTGGCGCTCTGCATTTTACCGGATGTTGTCGTAGGTGGGGCGCTAGCGGATCCCTAAGAAGTTTAACTTGGACTTGAGCTGTATGACTCAAGAGACTCGAGAGACTTGGATTTCCCCCTCCCAAAAGAGCAGCACCACTTTCATCTCCTGTTAAATTATGTTATTACACCATGAACATACATTTGTAGCAATTGCGTTACTCAAAGCGGAGAATCTTAGTGGGTTATATGGGAAATTACTGTTAAATTCTGTTCTGCCTAGCACCGTTGCGCTGGCAGGTGCGGAAAGGCATGGGGAAATATAGAGCACTGTCCTATATTTTCAACGCTTGTCACTTGAAAATATGCACTCCTGAGCAAGAGTATCCGTGAATGTTTATTCTCAGCCAACCACAGACCTCTCAACGCGCATGTAGTGGGTGTGGGGAAAGCAAGAACACTTGATTCTAATGGGAAATGTCCCAATATCAGTCAAACTGTAGCTGTACTATCAACACTAGCTGTAAATCATAATTTGGATGGCCTTTCTATTGGTAATGATGATTCAAAAACCATTTATATCATGATCTGTGAAGTTTATTACGTAGGCGTATGTAGTGTAAGAAAAACAGAAAATATAACCTGAATTAAAAAATTGCATTGATATTGGTATAAAATACTTAACCATTGACTTGAGGACTCTAAACCCAAAATTAGAGACGTGACTTGACCTGAGCTCTGGAACTTGGGACTTGACTTGAGATTTGCCCATTGTTACTTGGGACTTGACTCGAGATCCGAAGGGTAAGACTCGAGACTTGCTTAGGACTTGCTAAATTGTGACTTGGTCCCATCTCTGCTATTATTGGTCTCAAAACTGAAAATGTTTGCCAATGCTTCCTGGAGAACCCATGGAGATTAATGCCGGGATTCAATCCAATTAACGACTTGAACACAGCACTAAACTTTTAAAGACAATTCAGCTCAAGCTGAAATCGCTGCAGTCCATTGTTTCTCTGTCTTTGAATCCTGGCCTAAAACCCTGTCTAATCTAGTATTGGTGAGACCATAAGCAGTGAGTTCTCTATTCCTTCAAAAGAAGCACATTTCGATTAACCAGTTCAAACCAAAAAACTTTCAGATTTTCTTCTAAACAACTCTGCTTTAATTCTAACTTAAACCACAACTTATTTAGCAATAAGCGACCAGGCCTGGAATCTACAGCAAGAGGTGGCTGACTCACCTCTCTATTGTGTCACTGCAGGTCACCAAAGTCCATGCTGTGTGTGGTTCCAGACGTGTCCGTGTTCAGTGGGGAGTGGAGATGGCTGCGGCACCCCATCACCGTACCTCTGTCCCTCATCCGTCTGGACGGTCTGATCTACAGGAGCACCTTCAGCTTCACCTACACCCCTGAACACAACACCCCCCCGCAGGCCAGAGGGGCACTGCAAAATGTCCCAGAGTCTGACACTCTCATAGACTTCATCCACCAAGAGTTCACACGCACCAACTTCCACTTGTTCATGCAGAACTAGCTCGTTTTCTCCCACAGTAGGGTTGTTTCACGAATAGTGTGCTTTTTATGTCCCTCAGGAATTATGTATGTACATTTTGCTAAACACTCAATTGAACAGTTGGATCACATACATACATAGGGCTCCCGAGGCACGCAGCTGTGTAAGGCACTGCATCTCAGTGTTAGAGGCGTCACTACAGACCCTGGTTCAATTCCAGACTGTATCACAACCGGCTGTGATTGGGAGTCCCATAGGGCCTTGCACAATGTTTCCAGTGTTATCTGGGTTAGGGTTTCGCCGGGGTAGGCCGTCATTGTAAATAAGAATTTGTTCTTAACTGACTTGCCTAGTTAAATAAAGGTTAAATAAATAAAAAATAAATACATACATCTATGCAGTAAAGTTACTACTGTTTTCATTAAAATAAGTTTTGTTTTCTCTGTAAATCCCCATTATGGCATGTCCCACGTCATGTACGTCCAACTTCTAGGAAGAATTTAACCCACTTAACCCCAAGATTTCACTATCATTTTGAAGCCCTAGTTATTTTGTTGCTTTGGGAAAGAAATTTCAATAGATTTTTTACTTATATAATGAGGTGAGTAATTAATTTACATATGTCCCTCAGGTGAGCTGGTTCTACTCATTTTGGAAATTTTCTGGTATTTTGTGTTAAAAAACTAAGCACGTTGAGCCTAACACGTCAACCCTGTTACCCATAGATAGAAATGTTTTAACAAGTAAGCATTTTTGGTTAGTTTGCATAAAATTGCCCCTCCCGGTTGCACACAAAAAGCTCCCATTCCCCCTGTCACAAGGGGAAATATAGCTGATTTAAGATGAAATCCACAACCCTTTTACGGTCAACCCTGTCGCTGTAATAGTCACTTTTATAGTAATTTTTATTAATTTAACCTTTTGACAAGGAAAGCATTTTTTTATGAGCTTGAAGACAATGATGACAATGTTAAAATTAGGTTAAATAAATAGTTATCTTTGACAAAGTACACTACCCAAAAGGCACTCTATTTGTGGAATGACACAGCAGTACTTACTGTATCTTCATTACAATGGTATTCTCTTCACGTCTTTGGTAAGGAGAGAAGAGGCCTGTGTTCAAACAACTGTGACATGTTGCCTAAAATAGGTAGATAATGAATGCGTACATAAGCATGCAGGTCTCATTTAAGCTCGGAGAGAAACACGTTTTTTGGCAAGTATGATTTCCCAGACTAAGCATTTTTTAATAACATGCCATGATGAGGTCTTGGTGTATTAATCTATATTCCAGAGGATGCCTGGCATATTTGTCATTCTCAACATTAATAATTTATCAGTCAGTGGGTCAATTACGAGGCTCTGAGATTACAGACTACATTATAGGTCCTCATTGGCTAGTTGTCTTCTTGCTGCTGTAGTGCAGCTGCCTTGAGAGCTAAAGGCACATTTGTATCACTTAACCTGGGAAAACCAGGCAGGCCTGAGAACGAGAACAATACAGCCTTGTGTCACACACCAACCAGGCAGTGTGTGTCACTCTGGGCAAAGCATCTATGATGTGATGTGTTCAGTAATATTGATACTACCAGAACATTTTTGGTAGTTTTTATTCACAAAAACTGTTGTAAAACCACTGTTGCGAGGACTTGCTGAAGAGTTTAAATGTGAAGGTTTTGCTAACCTCGTGAACGCAAACAAATTATAAAACATGGAAATGTAGCCTATACAGCTGGCCGGACTGGAAAGTTTTCCTCTAGTGGATTTTTATTCCTTCATTACTACCAATATGTGATTGAGGTAGAAATATTAGATGTAAATTATAACCTTTAAATGATTCCAGTGCTTCAGACAATTTTCACACATGGCTTTATTTAGCTGCACTTTTACTGGACCTTTAAAGGTAGTAACTCTTTAAACGTAATGGGATAGTTCAGCGAAATTATGTGCTCAGATATTTGTTTCCTTACCTCGTAAGCAGTCTGTGAATTTGTCTAAGGAGTGACTGCAATCGACACTTTGGTTTTGACAGTTAAGTCACTGCCAAGAAACGCTAATGTTAGCATTTTCGGATGAAAAACGTTATTTTACTCATCACACTATTTCAACAGTGTGACTGTTTTGGAATAAAATGTTTAATATATTTTAACATCCTTTGTATTGCATGCTTATTGATATGTTCTAGGAGACATTTTCTAGAGAATCAGTTACTTCTGGAATGTCTACCAATGGCATGCCCATCTTTTTGTGAGAAATTACACTGGTCACTCAAAACATTTTATAAAGTATTTGTAAAGTATAAATAGCCCACACTAGATTAGGCCACACAACTAGACTTAAACTAATGATTTAGTAAATTGTTTATAAGGACCCATATTAAACATTGTATGAATGGAGTAATGAATAACAAATGCAACAAAAAAAATAATCCTAATCCATTCTAAATGCTTTATTACGTGGAGTTATTAGAAAGTGCTACTGGTGTAGGCTCTATAGGAACTCCAAAATGACATGTGTGATTGTCTGGAGGGAATAGAGACGCGCCTCTCTTCCTTTCGTCATTAACAAGACAAACATACGTGAGAGGAGGCCAACTGGCACAGGAGATCTCTGTGGTCCCTTCAAACTGTTTAATGTGTTGAGGAATAATGAACTCCTCAAACCCGCAACATGAAAGGGCCCATTCTTGCAGTTGGGTATTTCTATAAACTAGAGTACCAGTGAGGATTTCCTTCACTGGAAAACATGTTACAACTGTTGATAAATTATTGACAATAATCAGCCAATTTTTCGTTACATTAGGATATAAGGGGGAATCATAGCTATATTCAATACAATTGATTTAAAATTGATTTAAAACCTACAGTTGAAGTCGGAAGTTTACATACACTTAGGTTGGAGTCATTAAAACTTGTTTTTCAACCACTCTACAAATTTCTTGTTAACAAACTATAGTTTTGGCAAGTCGGTTAGGACATCTAGGTTGTGCATGACACAAGTATTTTTCCAACAATTGTTTACAGACAGATTATTTCACTGTATCACAATTCCAGTGGGTCAGAAGTTAACATACACTAAGTTGACTGTGCCTTTAAACAGCTTGGAAAATTCCAGAAAATTATGTCATGACTTTAGAAGCTTCTGATAGGCTAATTGACATAATTTGAGTCAATTGGAGGTGTACCTGTGGATGTATTCAAGGCCTACCTTCAAACTCAGTGCCTCTTTGCTTGACATCATAGAAAAATCAAAAGAAATCAGCCAAGACCTCAGAAAAAAATGTAGACCTCCACAAGTCTGGTTTATCATTGGGAGCAATTTCCAAACACCTGAAGGTACCACGTGCATCTGTACAAACAATAGTACGCAAGTATAAACACCATGGGACCACGCAGCCATCATACCGCTCAGGAAGGAGACGCGTTCTGTCTCTTAGAGATGAACGTACTTTGGTGCTAAAAGTGCAAATCAATTGCAGAACAACAGCAAAGGAACTTGTGAAGATGCTGGAGGAAATAGGTACAAAAGTATCTATATCCACAGTAAAACGAGTCCTATATTGACATAAACTGAAAGGCCGCTCAGCAAGGAAGAAGCCACTGCTCTAAAACCGCCATAAAAAAGACAGACTACGGTTTGCAACTGCACATGGGGACAAATATTGTACTTTTTGGAGAAATGTCCTGTGGTCTGATGAAACAAAAATAGTGTGGTTGGCCATAATGACCATCGTTATGTTTGGAGGAAAAAGGGGGAGGCTTGCAAGCCGAAGAACACCATCCCAACGGTGAAGCACGGGGGTGGCAGCATCGTGTTGTGGGGGTGCTTTGCTGCAGGAGGGACTGGTGCACTTCACAAAATAGATGGCATCATGAGGAAGGAAAATTATGTAGATATATTGAAGCAACATCTCAAGACATCATTCATGAAGTTAAAGCTTGGTCACAAGTGGGTCTTCCAAATGGACAATGACCCCAAGCATAATTCCAAAGTTCTGGCAAAAAGGCTTAAGGACAACAAAGTTAAGGTATTGGAGTGGCCATCACAAAGCCCTGACCTAAATTCCATAGAAGATTTGTGGGCAGAACTGAAAAAGCGTGTGCGAGCAAGGAGGCCTACAAACCTGACTCAGTTACACCAGCTCTGTCAGGAGGAATGGGCTAGAATTCCCCCAACTTGTTGTGGGAAGCTTGAGAAAGGCTACCCGAAACGTTTGACCGAAGTTAAACAATGTAAAGGCAATGCTACCAAATACTAATTGAGTGTATGTAAACGTCTGACCCACTGGGAATGTGATGAAAGAACTAAAAGCTGAAATAAATAATTCTCTCTACTATTATTCTGACATTTCACATAAAAAAAAAAAAAAAATGAAGTGGTGATCCTAACTGACCTAAGACAGGGAATTTTTACTAGGATTAAATGTCAGGAATTGTGAAAAACTGAGTTTAAATGTATTTGGCTAAGGTGTATGTAAAGGTACAACTTCAACTGTATGTTTAACCCTTAAAATCGTGTGACATAAAACAGTACTTTTCTGCCCATGCATTTATGGCAGTGTAAGTTGTTGTTTATCATATATTACGCGTTAATCAGTTAAATTAGACATTGAACTTGAACCCTGTAAGAATCCTGGATCTAGCTGTTTTTTGTATAGCAATCTCAGAAATGCAGTGTAACTATAACATTCATGTCTCCTTATGTTACGTGGTGAAAACAGTTTTCATTGGCACATAAATCAAAAATAATAAATGTGATGGCAAAATCAAATCCTTCTAACCAAGAGTCACCTTACCTTGATGGTTAAAACCTAAATCGATACTGTCAGCTGATTAGTTATGCCGTGAATTCCACACATCCTCATCTGATCCAGGAAGGAATTTTCCGAATGACAGTCATGTGACAAACAGCTGTTGTGATACCGCATGTAATGCAGCAACAGCCCAAGTGCTGGAACAAAGGTGTTTGTGACTAATGTCCAGAATATTTTGGTGTCTCATTCGTTACAGCGATGAAGACAGTTGTGCCTGGATCCACATTGGATCTAATATCCATAGTGAATTGAGGTTGATCACCTGTTGTTGTGTGCTTGATTTGCAGCAGGGTCTTGTTAGATTTAGCAGAGAAAGCATCAAGGTAATGTGCTGTGATAGCTCTGGTGATGCAGGTCTGGCGGAATCAATCACAGGAAACAGAGATGAGTCAAAACTTCTTTTACTATAGGAAAACGAACTACTCACGACAAGTAGAGTATACACTGCTCACAACACAACAGAGCCAACACGTACAGAAAGTGAATCACGGACAAAACCAGGGGGGAACAGAGGGATTAAATAACACGTATTAGGGAAATGGAAACCAGGTGTGGATGAGACAAGACAAACAGAAAATGAGAAATGGATCGGTGGTGGCTAGAACTCCGGTGACGTCGACAGCCGGTAGCCGCCCGAACTAGGAGAGGGACCGACTTCAGTGGAAGTCGTGACATCTGCTCATGTTTTCATATGTTTTTGTGTACGTGGAGTTATAGGTTAATCTGCATACATTCACTTTTATTCCTTAAGGTAAACATGTGGATGAAAATCATTTGTATTTCTGTTTCAAATGATTTAGAAATGTTGATCCCAATGTTACACATTGGCCCCATTTTTTATAGAAAGACCCAACTTCCCCATTCTATCTTTCCCCTCCTATTTCAAGGAACCCGAGGAGTCCATTTCGTCCTCAGAAAAACAAGTCATCAAGCCCAGCGTGTGTGGGGGTGTATTATCCTGCAGTGTTGAGCCAGTGATAAAGCCCCAGGAGGATTCTTCTGGCTGTGTCAACAGGTCTGCTCCCTACAGTAAAGTTCAGAGCCCCCTGGCTCTGTGTGTTCCACTTTGAGGATAAAATAGGCTACTGTCCAGCCGGTCTGCTCTTATAGCAGAGGCCTTTTCCAATAACTCATCACCCTCGTATCAAACAGCAAACTGTACCTCTGGGCTGGAGACTGAGGGATCGCAGATCGATTGAGAAGCTGCGCACAGCTTGGTGCTGGTGAAATATGCTGTCTGAAAGGAATCCCAAGGAGATAAATATGAGTATAATGTTAATGGGGATTGCTCGTTGTGATCTCCCACATGCAAAAATACTATAGTTTACTGGAATATAAATACTGTAGTATTACTATAGTTAAAAAACTGTAGTGTTTTTGCGGACTATATTGTTTTTGCACACAAATGTTTTTGCGGACTGTAGTATTCTGTAGTATTTACTACAGTGTTTTTGCAGATTATACTGTAGTATTTACACTTTACTATAGTATAAATACTGTAGTAAAAATACTGTAGTATTAAGCAATAATGATTATCATGTGTAACTTCCGAATAAGGGCTGTTTTTAGGCCCTAGGTGAAGCTTCCCGGGTTGGTGGGCCTTACTAATTTTATAAAACGGTTGCCAACATATTTTTTTAAAGAATACATTTTAATTATAATGAGAAAATACGATTTTATTTATCCTTCCAGCAGAATATGTAGCTTGGGCAAAAGCCAGTTGTTAGTTCTGGGGTTCTGAAGTTGCGAAACAAAAAGGCTGGTTGTTAATGAAAACAACCACAACTACTGACCACAACCACACAACTACTGACCCCAACTACTGACCCCACAACTACTGAACCACACAACTAATGACCACAACCACACAACTACAGGCGACAATTACTGACTACCACTGACCACAACTACTGACCACAGCTACAGACCACAACTACTGTCCACAACCACACAACTACTGACCACAACTACTGACCACTACTGAACACTACTACTGACCACAAATACCGACCACAACTACTGACAACAACTACTGACCACAACTACTTACCAAAACTACTGACCACTACTGACCGCAACTACTCACCAAAACTACTGACTACAAATACTGGACTACACATCTACTGAACCACACAACTAGTGACCACAACCACACAACTACTGAACCACAACTACTGACTACAAATACTGGACTACTGACCACAACTACAAAACTACTGACCACTACTAACCACAACTACTGACCACAACTACTTACCAAAACTAGTGACCACTACTGACCGCAACTATTCACCAAAACTACTGACTACAAATACTGGACCACACAACTACTGAACCACAACTACTGACTACAAATACTGGACAACTGACCACAACTACAAAACTACTGACCACAACTACTGACCACTACTAACCACAACTACTGACCACTACTAACCACAGCTACTGACCATAACCACACATTTACTGAACACAACTACTGACCACAACTACTGACCACAACTAATAAACCACACAACTACAGACCAAAACTACTGACCACAACTATTGACCATACCTACTGACCACATACCTACTTACCAACACTACTACGGAGTACTGACCACAACTACTGATCACACAACAGCTGAACTACACAACTAATGACCACAACCACACAACTATTGACGTCAACTACTGACCATAACCACAAACTACTGACCACACAACCACTGATGCGCACAACTAATGACCACAACCACACAACTATTGACGTCAACTACTGACCACAACCACAAACTACTGACCACACAACCACTGATGCGCACAACTAATGGCCACAATCACACAACTATTGACCACAACTACTGACTACAACTTCAAACTACTGACCACAACTGACCGCAACTACTCACCATAACTACTGACCACACAACTACTGAACCACACAACTGATGACCACAACCCCACAACTACTGAACCATAACTACTGACCACAAATACTGAACTACAATCTACTGAACCGCACAACAAATGACCACAACCACACAACTACAAAACTACTGCCAACTACTAACCACAACTACTGACTACAGCTACTTTCTACAACCACACAACTACTGACCACAACTACTGAACACAACTACAAAACTACTGACCACTACTGACCACAACTCCTTACCACAAACACACAATTACTGACCACAACTACTGACCACAACCACATAACTATGGACCACACAACTACTGACCACACAACGATTGAACCACACAACTAATGACCACAACCACACAACTGCTGACCACTACTCCTGACCACAACTACCGACCACAGCTAATAAATTAAACCAAACAACAAATTAATATAATTACTAAACCACGACTACTGACCACAACCACACATCTATTGACCACAACTACTGACCGCCACTGAACACAACTACTGACCACAACTAATGAACTACACAATTACATACCAAAACTACAGACCAAAACAACTGACCACTACTGACCACAACTACTGACCATAACTAGCTATTGTGTCAAATCCTGCTGGTTTGGACTGTATGTTTACCAACTAGCCAGCTAGCTAGTCCTGAGTTTTTGTATTGTTACCTTCAGCGTGTGGTAAAAAGGTAAATGTTACAATGGAGCCCGCTTTGTCTGGAACAGCTAATGAACGTTTCCAGCGCTGTGGAAGCTATGTTTATTGCCAGCAGCATACCACCCGGCATCCCACTGCTGGCTTGCTTCTGAAGCTTAGCAAGGTTGGTCCTGGTCAGTCCCTGGATGGGAGACTAGATGCTGCTGGAAGTGGTGTTGGAGGGCCAGTAGGATACATCCTTTCCTCTGGTCAAAAAAAAATATCCCAATGCCCCAGGGCAGTGATTGGGGACATCTGTGTCCCACTAAAGATCTCATGGCACTTATTGTAAGAATAGGGGTGTTAATTCCCAATCTGGCCCTCATACCATCACCTGAATGAATGAGCCAATTGTAATCATTCCCAGGTTACAATTGTCTCATTCCTCTCCTCTCCCCTGTACCTATTCCCCAAGTTGTTGCTGTAAATAAGAATGTGTTCTCAGTCAACTTACTGGGTTAAATAAAATAATATTCTTGTCTGGGACAATATTGTGTTCCAATGCGCCAATTGAGTTCCAATTGTTTGCTTGCGGAGGATTACAGGAATGAGGTGGCTATCCTTGGCAAGCAAAATTCAATTCTGCGCAAACATATGGGGAAAACGCAAATTGGAACGTTCTCAACTCCTGTGGCTGGAGGGGGCTCTGGCTTGATGGATGTATCCCTTTCTTATCACATCCCTATCCGAATGGCCTGTGCTACCTGGAACTTGTCTGCCAAGGAAGTCGGCTCCATCTGCTTCTCCTCCTCCATCTTGTAGTGGAGTAGACGGAGAACCGCAAGAGGATTGTTCCAATCAGTGCTGGTCCCATGTCACAAGTCGTGGAAACCGAAGGCAGCGGCATGCTGCTAAACGGAGTAGAGCGTCTGAGAGAGGTCTGGAGCAGATTGACATGAAGAATAACTTTGCCGCCCTGGTGCCTGATCTACCTGCGCCTTCTTTGCTTGGACTGCCTGTGTCTGCGACAGCTGTGCTGACTCCAACTGTGCTGACTCTAACAGCGACTTTGTCGTTGAGTTTGGCTCCTTTCCCTCTCTCTGGATCTGACGGGGCTCTGCCTGCTGTGGGAGGTCTGGACCTATCGCCGGGAGCTGCGGGCATACGCTACCCTGCTTCTTGTAGGCCCGTGAAAGGTTCAACAAATTGTGTGAGGGGTTGGAATGAGCAGATTTTTCCATTCCCTTCTCTGGCCATTGTATTGGGGAGCGGTTCCCGAGGTGACGGTTTTGGAGAGTCTGGCGTGCCCAAAGTAAAATGTCTCCCACTCAAGCCCAGAAAATAGGATATGCACATAATTAGTACTATTGGATAGGAAACACTGTAGTTTCTAAAAGTGTTAACATAATGTCTGTGAGTGTCACGATCTTCCTGAGTGACGGACCAAGATGCAGCGAGGTATCCAGTATACGTACTTTATTATTTACGTAACTGGTAAAACAATGAACAAACGAAGATCGTAACACCGGTGTGGCTAAAAGTGCACACACCACTAAACATACTATTTCAAACAATGACCCACAAAACCCCATTGAAAACCACAAACATATATATGGTTCCCAATTAGAGGTAACGACAATCAGCTGCCTCTAATTGGGAACCATTTCCCCAACATAGAAATACAAAACCTAGAACACAAAACCCTCCTAAACAAAAGACAAACTAAACACCAGCCTGCTAACCCAGGCCTGGACGTGACAGTGAGTGCAACAGAACAGAAATAGCAGGCGAAAACCCGAGAAAAATCTATCCGGAATTACTGTTTTTTGTCACATTGGCTCTGTTTGACAGTCTCCCTATTGAGTTCTATGGCAAGCAGCTCCGAGATTTCAGTACCTATGGCTTCCACTAGATGTCAACAGTCTATATATAAAGCCTCAGAGAGCTCAGATGTCAACAAGTTTTCTCGTGCGCGAGTCTGGCTGCGCGCCACACTTTATTTTACTTATATAACATATAGGTGACCATCCGAGTGAAATATTATCGCTCATATTCATAAAAGGATAGCTAAGGATGCATTTTAACTGGTATTTGATTTGTTTAGGAAATGTTTATAGGTATATTTGAACGCGTTCTCTTCACGTTTCAATGGCGATTCGACGTTGGATTTTGTGAACATAACGCACCAACCAAACGGAGATTTATGGATATAATAAATTACTTTTTCTAACAAAAGAACCATTGGATGTCTTCGTTGGACACTTGGGAAGCCCTCAGCAGAAGTTCTTCAAAAGGTAAGGTATTTGTTTTCGCTGTGAAATGTGTTTTGTGTGAACCGTGATGGTTAATGAATTTATGCTAATGGAAAAATATTGGAGGTGCTACCCTCAAACAATCAAATGTTGTGCTTTCGCCGTAAAGCCTTTTTGAAATCTGACAATGCTGTGATATTGCCAAGAAGCAAAGCTTTTGATAGCTCTAGCGCCCCACCACTCCCTAAGTAGTTAATAAGCACCTTTGAAACTGAGCTAATCCTACTCTGTCCGTGTCTGATCTGTGTAAACGTTTTGACCCAACCCCCTGGTCTGCCACAAGTGGTGGAGAATGCGGGCATTCTGATAATGTGGTCAGATCAGGGTTGAAGTTTACGCAGCATCAGCATGGACGAGTTGATAACTCAGTTCACCTGGGCCCAACAAGCCCAACAGGCGGTTCAGGAACGAACGCTGGAGGAACAGTGGCTACAAAACGTCCGGCTCATTGAGGAAATCAGGAAGCTACAAGGAGGAGCGTCTACTGAATCACATCCAAACCAGTTTTTAATCAAGCTAACAGTAGATGATGACATCGAAACCTACCTCTGTACATTTAAACGGACAGCACTACGGGAAGGATGGCCAAGGCCAGTCTGCTGGCCTCGTTCCTCTCTTGTAATGCCCAAAAGGCGTATTGGGACCTGAACGATGAACAGGCGGCTAACTACGACAGACTCAAGTGGGAGATACTCAGCCGCTCCGGGTACAACCTGGCCCATTGGGCTCAACTATTCCACAACTGGAGGTTCGTAGCCGACGCATCCCCCCGAGCCCAGATGAGCGACCTACTGTGCGTCACCAGGGGATGGCTCCTAACCGATGTACCCACCCTCTCCATTCTAGACAAAGGGGTCCTGGATCGCTTCCTAAGGGCCCTCCTCCACGACATGAAGAGGACAGCGAGTCTATGCGTGCCCCAGACCTTGGAGGGCCTCCTGGAAGAGGTGGAGACGCATCAGAACACTCAGGCCCTGCTGAGTGGGAGCCGGGCCAAGTCGGCGACCTGTTTGAGGAGTTGGAAGGACAGCCCCACTGCTGTGTACCCCGAAACGATAGTCGGAAGGGCCAAAGGACCGCAAACCTGTGGAGAGATGGCTGGGGTATTGCCGACCCGCCACCGACGACCCCAGGTAGATGGAGACCAAAGGAGGGGTTTTGAGTGTGGCGCCCGGGGACACATTGCCTGGAATTGCCCGGCTTGAGAGGAGTCGATGCCATCAGCAAGCCCTGGAGGTGAGGTGGGTCACGCAATGAACTACGTCCCCTCCTGTTGGGCAAACCATGAATCAACCGCACCGGACACAACACAGAAGCTCTATTAGACTCCGGAAGTATGGTTACCCTCGTAACTACAAGCCTGCTGAACCAGGAGACCGAACGTGGTAGGGAGATGTCAATTTCCTGTGTTCATGGGGACACAAAGCGGTATCCAACTGTATGGGCCAACATTGTGACGCCACAAGGGAACTGCCAGATGATGGTGGGTGCAGTACCAGAGTTGCCGGTACCTCTCCTAGTGGGACGAGATTGTCCGCTGTTTGAAGACGAGAGCGAGGACGAGCCATCGCCTGTGTGGCCCGGAAGTAAACGGTTGACCCACCTGTATCTACGGGCCCGGAGTCGGAGCCGGAGGGGGTGCAGGAACCCGACCCCCCTGGGGAACCATGGGAAGAAGAGCCTCCCCCTCCTCGATTTCGAGGGGCCAGTTGAGACACTCCCTGGGGGCCAATTGAGGGGACAATTCAGGACGGCCCAGTGGGAGGATCCTAACTTGAAAGCCGCCACAGCCCAAGTTATAGAGGTGGATGGACAGCTACTTCCGGGGGTGAGTGACTAGCGATACCCCCATTTCAAAATCAAGAATTACCTTTTGTATCAGGTGTCGCGCCAACAGGGGGGACTTCGAGAGGTATTGTTTCTGCCCCGATGGTACGTGGGAACCATTCTTCAGCTGGACTACACCCAAATGTTGGGGCGCACCTGGGAATGGAGAAGACCCGGGAACGGATCGTCACCCGGTTCCACTGGTCCGGGATGAGGAGGGCCGTGGAAGACTACTGTCGCAGCACAAGGACACCGGTACATCATGGTAATAGTAGACTATGCCACCCGGTATCCCGAGGCCATTCCCCTACGGGCGGCGGTATCCAAGGGAATCGCCCGGGAGCTGTTCCACCTCTTTAGCTGGGTGGGCATCCCGAACGCGATCCTGACAGACCAAGGTACTGAGTTTATGTCCCGCCTAATGAAAGATTTGTGTGCTCTCCTGCAGATCAAGCAGATCCGGACCTCTGTCTTTCACCTGCAGACGGATGGGCTCGTCAAGCGGTTCAATAAAATGCTCAAACAAATGCTGCGGAAGGTCATCGAGCAGGACGGGAAGAACTGGGACCAGCTACTACCCCACCTAATGTTCTCAATCCGAGAAGTACCCCAGTCCTCCACTGGGTTTTCCCCTGCTGGACCTTGCCAAGGAGGTGTGGGAAGCCCAACCGACCCCCTTACGCAGCGTGGTAGAGCACATGGAGACAATGAGGGAGCGGATGACAGCCACATGGCCAGTTGTGAGGGAACATATGGAGAAGGCACAACGCACCCAGCCCTGAGAATTCCAGGTGGGAGACAGGGTGTTGGTCTTAATCCCCATGGCCGAAAGTAAGTTCCTGGCAACATGGCACGGGCCATACGAGGTGATCGAGAAGCTGGGACCTGTCAATTACCGCGTACGGCAGCCGGGGAGACGGAAACCCCAACAGAATTTCCACGTCAACCTGTTGAAGAAGTGGCATGAGAGGACAGCCTTGGCCGTGTTATGGTCGGGACCCAGGACACCAATGGTACCAGTGGTGGTCCCGAGCAATGAGGACCTCGACCCAGCCCAGAAGCAAGAGCTCAGGGAGCTCGTCAATTGGAACACGGCGGTGTTCTCCGAGAAATCGGGCCGCACGACCCTCAATGAACACCACATCCGTACCCGGCCTGGGGAAACGGTACGAAAGAGGCCATATCGGATTCCGGAGGCCCGAAGGAAGGCCGTGAAACAGGAAGTGGAGGCTATGCTGAGAATGGGGTTCATTGAAGAGTCCCACAGTGCATGGTGCAGCCCCATCGTGTTGGTGCCCAAACCGGACGGTAGCCTGCGCTTCTGTAATGATTTCCGGGGTGTGAACGACATAAGCTTGTTCGACGCCTAACCCATGCCGAGGGTGGACGAGCTCATCGACCGATTGGGAAAGGCCCGGTACATCAGCACCCTTGACCTGACCAAAGGATATTGGCAGGTACCGTTGGCAGCCTCCTCCCAGGAGAAGACAGCGTTTTTGACACCAGACAGATTGTATCAGTACCGGGTGCTCCCGTTCAGTCTCCACGGAGCTTTGCCCTCATTCCAGTGACTGATGAACAAAGTACTTCGACCCCACCAGCAGTACACAGCGGCCTATTTGGATGATATCATCATCCACATCCAAGGTTGGGAAGAGCACCTGACGCGCCTCCAAGCGGTGCTGGACGCGCTCAGACAATCCGGGTTGACAACGAACCCCAAGAAATGCAAACTAGGGTTCGAGGAGGTGGAGTTCCTGGGGTATTTGATCGGACGGGGGAACGTCAAGCCACAGGAGAAGAAGGTTCACGCGGTACGTGACTGACCAAGTCCTTCCTGGGACTGGCAGGATACTATAGCCGGTTTATCCCCAACTTTGCGGCTATAGCTCCACCCCCCTCACCAATCTCTCCCAAAACCTTTGAAATGGACGGACGAGACAGAAGCAGCGTTCAGGCGCCTGAAGGAAGCGCTGTGCTCCCATCCGATTCTCGTAATGCCCGATTTCCAGGTGCCGATGTTGGTCCAGACGGATGCATGTGACACGGGACTAGGGGCCGTTCTGTCCCAGATACATGATGGGGAGGAGCACCCCATCGTGTACATCAGCCGAAAGCTGATACCCATGGAGAAAAAGTACTCTACTGTTGAGAAAGGACAACTGTGACCCGATCGTTTGTGTCCCTTCCCATGGCCATCCTGACCAGGGGAGCATGGTCTGTGACCAGGGTGAAGTGGGTACCTAACAGGTAATACTTGAGAGTGTCTAGCACCCACTTCACCGCTAGACACTCTCAAGTATTACCGACATACGTCGTACTGATGGTAGTCCCCTCCGCGACAGAGCTAAGGAGGATGAGACTCGTTGAGGCCTTGTGACAAATGGAGTATACATCACAAGGCGATGGCTCCATCTGCTGGACGTGCCATGTCTCAACGGACTCTCCGGCCAGGACTAATTGGGGCTGATTGGGGTTGGTGAGTAATCAAGGGCTGATTGCTCACCAGCTGTACGAGTCCACAGGGAGAGACTGGGGGAAGAAAGGACTCCCGTATAGTTGGGGACGGTTCCAGAGGTAACAGGATGGAGTTCGGTTTTTGATCCCCACAGGATACAGCAAGACCCGGAGCCCAGAAGACGGTATCCCGGAGAGGGTCTCATGGGGGAGACCTATTCTTGTCTTTTGGACTATTATCTTAATAAACACCTTTGAAACTGAGCTAATCCTACTCTGTCTGTGTCTGACCTGTGTAAATGTTTTGACCCAACCCCCTGGTCTGCCACAAGTATCTACAGTGGGGCAAAAAAGTATTTAGTCAGCCACCAATTGTGCAAGTTCTCTCACTTAAAAAGATGAGAGAGGCCTGTAATTTTCATCATAGGTACACTTCAACTATGACAGACAAAATGAGGGAAAAAAATCCAGAAAATCACATTGTAGGATTTTTAATGAATTTATTTGCAAATTATGGTGGAAAATAAGTATTTGGTCA